>CM053624.1:350764013-350896513 GCA_028646595.1 Phalanger gymnotis
AAAAAAAAATGTTTGAGTCACATAAACATTTTAAGTGGGGAAGGGCAGATATACTGAGTAACAGAGTTCTAGAAAAAGAAGTATAGACTTAGATATGTTTAGGCAGAATCTTAGAACTGGTGTCCTGGGGCTAAACACTTAGCCTCCCCCAGTCCTGTTTCTTCAACTGTAAAAATGAAGAGGTTACACTTGGTGGCCGCTAAGGTCCCTTCCACTTTTATATCGCTGATGAAAAAATTAAAGCAGTTCGTCTTATTAACATGTTTTTTACGGAACATGAAAATTCCATAATTCAGCAGATCCATGTGTCTACCTTTACTCTTGGGTCCTCCTGAATTTGAAAATACCAACAAGTGATGCTGTTATTGCCATAAGAATCAAATCGCTCATCGTAGTACGTGTGTAGAACAAACACAATCCTGCTTCCCTGTAGCTGCTGTCACTCTCTGGCTATCTCTGTTTCGAAGATAACTTCAGTTTATCAATTCCGGGCTGCTCAGAGGTTTGGGGAAATTAGGAAACCACATCACATGGTTACAAGAGAATCTTTACTTTGCATGTATACAAAACGCCTTTTTTTTTCATTGACTATGCGACCTTAATGAAAAATCCCACCCCAGAAGACACTGTACCTAGAAATGGTCTTCAACGAAGGCAGACTCATTCCATAAGTTTTCTGATGTGAAAGATGTACACCACTGATATTTGGGGAAAAAAAAATTGAACAGTTTGTTGAACAGACGGGTGCTTTAATTATGGTGGTCTAAATTTACACACATTACAGTGGTATTTTGCTACATTAATTACCTTACTTGTCAAGAGTAACAGGTAATTACCACATCAAATCACCCTCATATGGTACATGGAAACATAACTTATTTTAAAGGATACTGTAAACCATAGTACAACCATACCACATATTTGTCTTTCCGGCACAGATCGTCCTCATTCCATTTGCTCCATGGGGAACTAGGCAGCCAACCCTGAGCTCACCTTTTCCCTGCTTATCTCAATACCAGGCAGAGAGCCAGGGAATAGACCTTATCCTTTGGAGAGGGAACTTTTAGTAAAATTTGCAATTATTATATATGCATATTATATATCACATGTATGCAAATATTATTTAGTATTTCTTACTCAGAGACCATGTGATTTTGTATAGGGAAACTCTTTTCTCATATTCATTGAAGAGTCACCTTAGAATGCTAGACTTGAAACCAGTAAGACCAGGATTCGAATCTTGTATAAATCATTTATTAGTTATACGATCCTGGGCAAGGGGTTTAATTTTGTTTATTCTCTATTTCTTTCTCTATAAAATGGAAGTAATAAGAACACCTACCCTCTGTGGTTGTTGTGAGACCCAAAGATAATGTGCGTAAAGGGATTTGTAAACCTTAAAATGTTACATAAATGTAACCCAGTATTATCATCGTTGTCATTGTTCACGCTTCCACTCGTTCCGATCAGCGCTCATTTCTCTGGCTCCCCGGGAAGTAACATTTTTGCCTCACATGTTTTGGTGGGTGCAGAATTCCATATTGTCTACACATTAGGTCATTTACCCTTTTCTTCTCTTGTAGGCCAAAGTCAGCCTATGTGATAATCATGTTACAATTCCAATGGAATGTTTCCATTGTAACCGTGTTAGTGCTTTGAGAGTATAGAATTTCTATAGCAGGATAAGCAAATATTTCCCCTTTTTCGTTGCCATAGCATAGAAATAAAGAATATGTAATCTTTAAGGTGTGGTGCAGCATATACACAATGATATAATGTGAGTGTATAATCTCAAAAAGGTCTGTCCCCTTTTTAGCGAAACACCTGTGACACAATGTCGTTGGAATAGTCCTTACAGGTGGGAAGCAGATGAGTCCACTGTGAGATACCTTGACTTAAAAAGCACTTTAATATCGACTTTCTTCTTTTAACCCACTAGCATAAATGAAGTGGTATAAGAAGTAAGTACTTTAAGAGTAAAAACCGGCAGACATTTCAGGGCATGCTGGCTAGCAAGCAGGGTGGGCCCTTTGGGGAGGCTGAGTAAGCCACCATGAATGTAAGTAGGTCACCATAAACATAATGTTATTTCAGGGGGACTAGCACAGCACCCCCTTCTATCAGAACTCCCCATATTCTACCTGATATCTACAATTCCATCAGAAAAGCTTCCTTCCATTAGTTTAAGGAGTCAGTCTTTATTCAGCTGAAAACTCCAAGAGACATAGTTTTGACCTGTTCTCAGCATCAAACTTATCCTTTTGGGGACTGAGTTCCAGATTTTTTTAAGAGCTGGTTTTGCAAGGGGTAAGTGTAAAGATGTTGGGCAGCACATACTTTGGCAGTACCTGGACAGAAGTTGAAAGGATACGGATTAGGTTAATATGGCCCCTGGATGAGGATGCCCAAATAGCCTCTGAGGTCTCTTCAAACTCCAAATATGTGATCTACAGGGGCACGTCCCACGATGTGTCTATATAGATAAATGAAGTCAGTGCCCAACCCTATTTACTGGATGCTGTGCACATTTGGGAAGTATTCCATATTTTTATAGACTTTTGTAGGTTAGAGGTGCAGGATGAGGCATGCAATTTGCAGATATGATCAATGTGTTGCTTTTTTGTGCTTGACCATATTATTTAGGAAGGAGAATTATTTGGGAGGGAAGAATCAGTGAGAAATTATAGTTATGCTAAAAAAATTAAAGACCATTAATAGAACATCTACAACTAAAATGTAAAACAAGAGATTCAGAACCTATGGAGTGAACAGGCCTTGGAAGGAACCAAGACAGGGACAGGGACTAGAATGACTGAAAATTAACTTTGTCTCGGAGATAGCTGGGTGGTGTGGTGGATAGTGTTTGACTTGGAATGAGGAAGATGGTGGTTTTTGTCGTCATGCCTTTGACGCTTTCTGGCCCCTTGAGTTAATTTAACATCTTTCAACTTCAGTTTCCTCCTCTGTAAAATGGGAATGGTACTTTGTAGGGTTGTTGAGAGTATTAAATGACATCAAAGGTAAAGTGCTTTGCCAACCTTAAAGTGCTATATAAACGTTTTGTTGTTTCAGACTCTTCTTGATCCCATTTGGGGTTTTCTTGGCAAAGATACTAGAGTGATCTGCCATTTTGTTTGCCAGCTCTTTTTACAGATGAGGAAACCGAGGCAAACAGGGTTAAGTGACTTGCCCAGGGTCACACAGCTAGTAAGTATCTGCCACCAGATTTGAACTCAGGAAGATGAGTCTTCCTGACTTCAGGCCCGGTGCTCTATCCACTGTGCCATCTAACTGCTCATATAAATGTTAGCTCTTATTATTTGTCTGTTTTACACATTGCTAAATACAGTAGTCACTTAATGGTTTATTGATTGATTGGTTCAGTGTTGCTTTGGGTAGGCACTGGTTTAAAGACAACCACAATTCTAACTACAGGGGATGGGATACAAATGTTTTGTAACATATTTTTCCATCTTCTCTGGTGTTTGCTGATATTTAAAGTAACTTGACTGTCTTTACAACAATCATGTCCTTTATTGCCAAGGAGATGAAAGATAATAAAAACAATAAGTTTCTCTGGTCTTGGAGACGATGCTGCCTCCTTTTTAGTCATGCTCTTTTCCCTGTGAATTTGGGCAAGCATCTTTAGTGAGAATGAACTGTTTCTTTCTCTCTATTGAAGCAGGAGGGTTTCCTTTCAGTTTGGATTGGGGAATCTGGGAATACTTCATGAAGGAGTTGATATTAACTCATCATAGTAACCATGTGATATTGGCTTGAGCATTATTTCATTTTGGTTTTAGTCGCAATTATTTAAATGCAGAAAGGGAAGCTCTTAGCCTAAAGGCATGGCAATCTACTCTTACCAAGTTGAAGAAAGGGAGTGATTTGCCTCAATCACATTTAAAAACATTTCTTGTAGCTGAGTCTCCTGCATTTGAACCCAAATCCATAGCTTCTTTGCAAGTCAGCAGTATAGCTTTCTGAATGTCAATGCAATGCATGGCATTCCTCTTCTGTGCCTTGACTGTAGGCCAAGGAGCAACCCCAATATGCAGTTTGTGTCCTCCATGATCATTTCTTTGGCTCTTTGGATGGGAGTGGGTGGGGTGGGAAGGTGACGGATTCTTTGTGTTCTGTTGGCAGCAGAGTTTTCTCTTTCGCCTCGAGATGATGACAGGTGGTAGGTAATAGGTCCAACTGTGCAGGGAGATGATATCCTTCAATGCTGATGAGACTTTTTTTCTTGTTAATATTGCTTGCATTGATGAAAGATGCCTATATCAAAAGGTTGTGGATTGTTCTGTTTGAGGAAAGACAAAGGATCATAGATTTAGAAAGATGAAAGTCACGTATTTCCCCTCATGGAATTATACACGCAAAATTGAATTCTAACTAATTTGATACTTTCTAATTAGAATGCTTTACAATCATAATTTTTACTTAGAAATTAGTTGCTGATAGGTCTATTCTCTAATCCAGTTTTATCAAAGGCAGGGGTTATTAACCTGGATTCAATGACCTTGTTTTTAAGATATGTTTTGATAACTGTACACCAACTTAACTGGTTTTCCTTATAATTTTATGTCTTTTATTTCAAGATTTAAAAACATTTTTTTTATTTTTTAATAGGGAGCCAATGGGATTTATTGAGTAGAGAAGTAACATGGACAGATCAGCAGTTTAATAAAATCATTTTGGTAACTTTGTGAATAATGGATTAGATTTTTAACAATCTATGAAAGGGATGATAAGGATCTGCACTAAGATGGAAGCTGTAAAAGTGGAGAGAACCTGTTGGATAGAAGAGATGTTATAAATGTAGAAACAACCTGATTTGGCAACAAAAAGGATAATGGAAGAAGGATGAGAAATTAAGGATGATACCAAAGTAAACCTTTTTTTCTGTGAAGGTATCAAAAGGCTTCACCAGCCATCCAAGGGGGATACCCATGATGCACAGAAAAAATATGTTACAAATTCTACCTCTAGACAGAATAGAATTTGGATTCTTCAGCTAGTGTTCAGATTATGGTTTAGGCTGAGCACCCATGCCTAAGTCCAACTCTGCCACAGCATTCATGGTCTCTTTCAGATAGTCATGATTTTAGGTTGCTAAAATATATAGCATCATCAAAAAACCAGTTCTTAATCCTCATTTTGGCTGTGTTCATATGCCTAGGATCACCTAACTAGGAAGTGTCTGGGCCACCTTTGAATCCAAGTCTTTCTAGCTTCTAGTCACTGCACCAATCACTGTGGGAGATATACTGCATAAATTGAGCTTTTTAAGATAAAAAAAAAGTCTTTCCCTAAAGTAGACCACTCATGAGAGTCTTTTGATATAGCCAGTTTAGTTTGACACCAGTAAAGTTGAATTTTATCCCTAGCTTATTTGGTACCATGATTGCAGAGTTCGAGACTTTTAAGAGGCAAGGATATGGAGAACAGATGGCTGGTGTATTCACGCTCATAGAGGCTAAAGGAATGAAGAGTTCAGGGAGCCATGGGCCTGCTTGACTGGAAAACATTTTCTGAGCTTTCTTAAAAATCCCTCAATTACTCACTGCCATAGTCTCTGAGAAGATAGGGCTGAATGTTAACATCAGAGAGGAGAGGGAGTGACAAAATCTTTGCTCCTGACTACAGGTGTAGGAATCTTGAGTTGTAGGTTTCATCTTTGAAAAACAGATTTCTTTTACACCAGCTTTTAATTTTTTCCTCTTAGCCTATCTATTCTCTCTTACTCTCTGCTTTTTTTTATTCTTTATTGATGCTTAGGGAGACATTGGTCACAGTACTCTGACCAATGTCTTTGCTAATCCTAGACTTTGGGGACTGGTGTAAATGGGAACTTGAGAAGGCAGAAAGATGAGCTTACAGGTTCAGAAGGCCCTTCAAGGAATTGAAAAGACCCCCGGTGATTAGATTTTCAAATATTGGAGGTAGTGTTTTGCCAAGTCTGAAGTGGGTTCAGGTTTCCTTACTTTCTGTCACAAAGCTGCCAAATCAGAATTTCTGAGGGATAGGTCTGTCCATGTTGCTCTCTTTCTCAAGAATCCCTGGTCTCACTTTCTTCTTTATATCCTGAGCATCAAACATAGTGCCTGGCGTGTAGCAAGCTTTTAATTGATGTGTTGATTACTTGATTGCTATATGGTCTTGCTATATATGGATGGACCATTTGAGGTGAATGGTCTTAGTTGACTGCAGGTGGAGTGAGTGAGGAAACTTCTATTCCCTCACACGTAGGCCCAGTTGGTGAGAGCTCTCCTTTCCCCTTGGACACCAACTGAGTAGCCAAATATTTACCCTACATCCTGTGGGACAGTGTGTTTTGTTTATAAGATGCCAGGCAGCATGAGTGTATTAGATTTTTTCAAAGAGTGAATGCCTCTGTTACTTTTATATTAATTAACGGAGAGAGACAATGAGACACTGATGATTGAAAGAGAGAAGATGAGGTGATAAAGTGTCATTTTGAATAGTCCATCAAAAACCCCACCAAGGTTGCAATCCAAAAGCGATCAGACTCTTACTCAAAATTGTGTTATTTCTTCGAAGATGTGAACTATTTAAACTCAATTTATGTGGAGAATCTCATTAAAAATGCTTTTCAGTTAAGTTGAATGACCTTTTAAGTTACACTAAAAGTCCTGTTAAAAGTATTTATAAAAATGGGAAAAAAATTGCCAGCTTCAAACAATTATGTCTTAAGCCATCTTATGGGTTCATTGATTATTGTACTATAGCTGATAGAAGATTTATGAAAATATGTTTGAAAACCCTATATTTTAGTGAGGCAAGTGGAGGAAGTTGGTGGTGATGGTGGTGGTGGTGGTGTTGGTGAAGGACATTTGTCTTATCAATCTTACTACCAAAGAAAAAGTTGAAATTCCAATAAAACCCCACAGAAACAAGTGAATTTTTTAAAAAAGCCACATCTGAAAAATGGCAAATAAAGGAGCATAGGATAATGAAGACAGGTAGAATTTTTTATACTAGACTATCTTTCATTAGAATGGGCATTACTGTGGGCAGAAGTCCTTAATTGAGTTTTTCTGATATACTCAGGAAAACCCATAAACAGGAACCTGCCCCAATGTCTGTGCTAATGGAACTCTTGCAGTCGACAGTTTTAAAGGCTGTTGGAGTAGAATTGAAGAACCCACTGCCATTGGATTATGAATTTAAAAAGAAATGGCACAAGATGTCCCTCAGCCTCCCAGCAAAGGGATATTTTTAGCCTAAAGTTCGCCTATAAAGCTTTTAAAAATTTCTTTTGGTAACCACCACAACTTCAGGGGCACAAAATACACTTCCCTCCATAGCTTTAATACTGGGTGCATTTTTTCTGCTTAAGAAAGCTTTCTCTTAACATGTAATTGGGGGAAAATGAAATATTATATATTAAAAAGAAAGCCTTGAAATATGTTCTTGTTAAAATAGTAGTAAGCTTATTTGTTCAAAACAGCTATGATATTTCAATGATATTCACTGACTCTGATATTTTTGTAGGATCCTTGCCCTTCGTGAGAGAAGTAACTAGATTAAATTGTTTATATTTAAATGTTATGGGCTGAATTTTAAAAGTGTCCTTAAGAAGAGTTTTGTAAGTCATGAAGCAGTATACATAAATGTGAGCTAGCCATCGTCTTCTTCATTATTATTAATCTCATTCTCATAAGTTTTGATGGAATTCAGATGTAAGGGGTCTTTGGAAAATTCATTCTCCTGCTAATATTTTTTATATATTGAATTTTCTGCATACTGTTCCACTGGTGGGTAAAACAATTGCTTTTGAGTTGGAAAGACACTGGAAAGGTCCCTTTTCCCTACATTCATGAATTGCTGTTGGAAGGGACATGGCACCTTTGGCTAGGAGGAACCATTAGAAAGAGGGACTGATAACTTTGCTCCCAGACTCAGTGAATATTTCAGCATTGGGAGACATAATGATGGTTTATAACAATTTCTAAATTTATAACTATTTCTAAAGAAATAATTTCTAAAGGAACTTGGTTAAGTAAATAAAAATTGTTTTGGCATATGAATCTGCTTTACCACATGTTGCATGTCATTTAGACATTTTAGCATTCTAAAATTAAAGATATATCTCAGAATGAATAAATGTAGAAATACATGCTAAACTAATTTTATGTATAATGAAATTTGTATTCCTGAAGTGATCTGCCACAAGTTTATATTTATTTTATTCATATAGTAGTTATTAAGAGACTACTGTGTGCCTGTGATAAGTGCTAGGCATACAAAAACAAAAAACGAGACTGTACTAGCCTCCAAGGATCTTATATTCAAGTGAGGGGAAGAGAATAGGAACATGTACACAGGTAAAAATAAGTTACATACAAATTAATGCTGGGGAGAGGGAAGAGTACTAACAATTATGTGGGGTAGTTCACAAAAAGAAAACGGCTTTAGTTCAATATTTCATATATACATATATATATATTAAGAAGAGCTAGAAGGAGGCACTTGAAGTGAGCCTACAAGGAATCTAGGGATTCCAGCAGGTGAAGATGATATAGATAATATATTCTATATTGCAGACAACTTATACAAAGGCATAAAATAGAAGATGAGATGTTTTGTGTGAGGAATAAGAAATTAGTGTTTTTGGATGCATATAGAGTGTATGAGAGTAAAATAAAATCAGCATAGAAAAAGGTAGATTGGATTCTATTGTGAAGAACTTAGAATCTCACACATTCACATTTTATCATAGACTCATAAGGGAGCCATGGAAGCTTCTTGAGTAAGGGAGTGATATATTCATGCTTGCACTCTAGGAATATCAGTTTGCAGTTATGGGGAGGATGGGTTGGAAAAAGAAAATACTGGATTCAGGGAGGTTAATGAGGACACTATTGATAGGGTCCAAACAAGAGGTGATGAGATTCTGAACTAGCGAGGTGGCTGTATGAGCAGAAGGAAGTATACTGATCTGAGTGATACCGTGGAGATAGCATCAACTGAATGGATATGGGGAATGTGGTTGAGTGAACAAGCCAAGGATGTCTCTGAGATTGTGAGCTCGAATGACTGGAGGCATTGTGACTATTTGGAAGTCCAATCCTTTCATTTCACATATAAAGAAATTGAGGTCTAGAGAGGTTATGTGACTTGCCTAAGGTTTCATGCATAGTCAGTGTCAGTCTTGAACCCTTTGACTCCAAATCCAGTGGTCTTACTATCATTTAAAGTTGCTGAAAAAGGGAAATTAAAAAGAGCAGTGGGTTTCTATAGAGAAGGTAGAGAGAAGTAGTTGGGAAGGCATTGAGGAGATAATGCATTCTGTTTGGGACTATCTAGGTGGAGGTGTCCTGTAGGCAGTTGGTGATGTGTTGCTGGAACTCAGGAGAGAGATGAAGACAGACAGGCTTTGTGTGTGTGTGTGTGTGTGTGTGTGTGTGTGTGTGTGTGTGTGTGTGTGTGTGTATGTGTGTGTGTACATATATATATATATGTATATATTTGGAAATTGTCTACATAGAGATGATAACTGAACCCATGAGAGTTGATTGCCAAGCAAGAGGGTATGGACAGAGAAGAGAAGAAGGACTAGGGTTTATTCTGATGTTTTAAGAGATCAGATGTGAGTGGATGGTAAATAGTGGAAATCTTTATCCCCAGTGGCAGGAGGCTCATTTGTTGAAAGGTCTTCAGTCTTATATAATTTAAAGGGCTCACATCACTCTGTACTACCACAGTATTCTTTTCAATTCTTCAGTACCTCCAATAGAGCTCATCTTTTTTGAAATTATTCATTTGAAATTATGATTTTATGAGTATTTGAGGATTCTAATCACCATAAAAAGGATAAAATTTACCTTACTAAAATAGAGATTTAATTTAAAATAGATAGAACTTGGTCACAGGATTTAGTAGACTGGAAACAAGAGCTAGGAAAGAATATGAAGGTACCTTGTATTTTATTTTTTTAAAAAATCTCGGTGTTATTTTACCATAAATTTTGGGAAACAAACCAATTTTTATTAGCCCGTTGTATAGGAACATCACCATGAGGCGATTTTCCCTCTTCCAAGATCCAACCAAAAAGTAAGGTAGAAAAGTTCATTGACCATTTCAGTGAGTCTGGTCATTCCAAAGAATGGGTTCTAGATGTCTTCTAGATCTAAAACTAAGTTTCCGAATTGAATAGACTACAAATCAAATAATTTATATCTTTCATGATATTCTAAAATATCATCCCACCTGGGTCTTAGTATCCTTCATTCTGAAGACATCAGACATATATGGGTGGTTGTGATTTGGCCAAGTTGATTTTTTTCAATGTACAATTCCTTACTTTTTCTACAGTGGCTCTTTATTATGTTAAAACTACAAATTTGCTATTCAGGAAACACATTTTAATCATTTACTACATCAAACAAATGATGGTTAGTATTTTGAAAATAAACACTAAGATTCTCATTAATGTCTGTGTTGGAATAATTAGTGGATCCCCCATATACTTTAAGGCAATAAAAGAAAACTTGCTTTTCACTGAAACGACAGGTTGACAGAAACATCTTGGAGTATGGTCATTAGTGTGTCTACAATCAGTGTCATGTTATTGTGTCAAATTAGTTAGTGTCCCCTTAGGAGGGATGTTGGACCTACAAATTATCCTCCTACATCCTTGGAAACCATGTTTGCTTAAACCTCTGATCAAGTGTGAGCAAATTATTAACATGGCTCATAAATTAACTAGTGTATAGGCTTATAACATTTTACAAGTAGATAATAAAGAAGAAGAAAGTTTTCCCATTACATAGTACTTATTTCATCCCTGTGATTATTGTGTCTTTGCTTAGCAGTGTACAATTGATTTTTTTTGTTTTAGAGTAAAAGTGCATAAAATGTAAGAACAAGTGTTTAGAAAATGTAGGACCAAAAGGGAAGCAAATGTAAATCCATTGAAAACAATATAATTAACTTTGTTATCTCATTGCTCTGATAAGTCCTTGACAATAGCCCTTCTTCTGTTGTCGCAGTTGTTCATTAATGAGTTCACCAATTAAGTTGGAAAGATTACAGCCTTTGCCAATGGGACTTATCCAGAAAAAGCATTTATTTTATTTTATTTTTACTATACCCTTACCAGGCTATAAGCCTCTTTGTAAAAGAGGAATGATATTCACTCTTATGAATGTTAAATCCTATTAAAGTATAAAGATTCTTAAACCATAGCAAAATGTGCAAATTGTTTACCCACAGACAAAACCCATAGCTAGAAAATGTCCAAAGAAATCATTTGGCCAAACCCATGTCTTGTCAGTAAGGGTTGCTAAAACCATTGCCCAGGTTCTGTGTTCTGAGTAGCCTGGGAGGCCAGCTCGGTACTTGATTTCTGGGTATAAGTGGCTATTCAAATCATAAAACTCAACTCTTCACATGTATCTCCTTCTGTTTTCGACTTTTTTGTCTGATTAGGTTTGAAAATCACATTCGTATTCATGGGCTTGCTTATGCTTTTCCTGTTGAAAGAGAAGACCAGAATTACCACCATCCCCATCCCCAAGCACATATAAAATAAGAAGCCTGTAGTCAATGCTTTCTATTCATTATCTCTTTACACTCTCCCACATACTAGAGAGTCTTCTATAATCTTGAGGGCTAAGTTGTATTATCAACTACAGAATCAATATAGAATAGCCTAGCATGCAGAAAAGCATGTGATAGAAACTGATTCACAAAAACTTTCTGAAAGTGCTTGAGAACTAGTTGATTTGTCAGCAACTTTAACTTACTTGGAAATGGATTTAGTAAATACTCTACTAATAACATAACTGAACTAGGTTAGCCACAGCCCCTTAGCCCATATGCATGTGTGTACTTGCCGGTAGACCTCAGCACATGCGCACGTGTATACTTGCCAGTAACTCAAAGGGAAACCACCATAATGTCTTCTCGCCTTTTCATCATGTTTGGGACACTTGGGTAATAGTTACTCACTGGAGCACATGAGAATTAAGAGTCTAACTAGTAGGAGAAAATGCTGGGGTGGGAAGAGGGGGGAGGCTCTTTGTTTTGAATATTCCTGCTACTAGGTATTCTCAGATCTAATTGTGTGGGGGAAAATAACTGGGTGACTTTGAAAGATTGAAGAACTGTGGTCAGTGCAATGATCCATTAGAATTCCAGAGGACTGAAAAGAAAGAACATGCTATGTCTTTCCCAGTAGAGAGGTGATCCATTCAAAATGCAGGTAGACATTTTCAAACATGGGCATTGTGTGATTTTGTTTCCTTTGGTTATACATATTTTTAAAAGGGTCTGATTTTTTTTCTTTTAAATAGGAGGGGTGGGATAAAGGAGAGAGGGAGAGAGAAATGTTTATTTGGAAAAAAAGAAAATTTAAAAAAGAAAAATGATGCGAGTTCATATTCACTTGTGCTGAATTAGCAAAATGAGATATGAGCAAAATGAAATATGTTTGCCTTCATTCTGCTAGTGAAAATAGTTAGTAAAGAAAAAAAATGCAGTTTGGACAAATATATTTTTCCAAGGCAATAGGTAAGTGTACCTCTTTTGATTATGGGGACTTTAATTCCATTTTATGCTACCATACTTCCAAGATAAATTCTTTATCATCAAGGCTTCTTTTACATTAGATTATAAAGTTTAAATAGGAGGTTTATCTATTCTAGAACTAATCATATATGATTAAGAAACATTAAACTACATAGGTTAGTGTGTTCTGCCTGTAATAAGTCCATCACTGGACCAATGGCTTTATTGATCTTACTTCTTTTCTTTGCATTTGCAGTGTCTAACTGTGTGTTGCTGTCCTGCCATATTATGCATGCCACACAACAGTGATCCCCGACCTTTTTATGGCTGTGAGCCACTTTAAAAGTTCAGGGTAAGTGGTCAATCTCATTCACATTTCACTTGTTGTAAATACTATAATATAGGTTTTGTTCCACAGATATAAAATGGGCTGGATGAGAGAAGAAAGTGTTGAGTAGCCAAGAAGTTAACCTCTTATAGCTAATCCCAAGGCACAGCTGAGTTTGTTGTCTCCTACCCAGAAACAGCATCATGTTTTTATGGGTTAAAGCCCATCATTTTATGCCAGACCTATGCCCGTGGAGGAAATATTTTAGGATAGAAAGAACACAGAAGTAATAAATAGACCTGAATTGGACTGTGGCCTTCTCCATTTCATGGAACTTAGGGTCTTGCTAATTTTGTCAATTCCTGTATTGACACATTTCTACCTAGTGAATCCCCAACCAGCACACAGACACAGACACAGACACACACAGACACACAGACACACAGACACACACACACAGACACACACACACACACACACACACACACACACACACCCCTGTTATTGCTACCACACCAGTATAATCTAACTTCCATCCTCCAGTTCATCTGATCCCTGTTATTTAGCATTACTTCCCCAAACACAAACATTTCTCTATCACTCCTGTTTTGGTTTTGACCTCTGTTGAGTTGCCTCACTCCTCTACAGACCTACTCTAGACATGTTCACTGTCTTCTCTAGCTAATTTTATTAAGCTCTTCATAACCCTACCCTCCTCCATTCTTACCTACTCCATATTCTCAAATGTTTTCTCAAAATTTTTATCTCATGTCCCCTTTTTCATAGAAACGATCGTTTTCCCATTGAATACCACATCACTTGAAATGCTCTTCAAAGGAGGCTTTCTCTTTTCTTGCTCAAACTCGTGCAGGAAGAGGTATTGATATTCTCCTCATTTTTCCTCTCTATGACCCTCCCTCATTAACCTTTCTTCCATCAAAGTACTATAATCTCATCACAACAGCTCTTTTCCCATGCTGCTATCCTTGCAGATCCTAACTTCCTCTGTGACTCACAGTTTGAATCTCCAGGCCTCTGCCGTCATCCCTGAGACCTTCAATATTTAGGACCTTTCTGAGATGTTCACTGAATAGTTTCTCAACTTTCTCAGCTCCAGTAGACTTCATTCACCTCCATCTTCAGCTATGTACCAACATAGATCACAACATCTCTTGGAGCTATCTAAGCTCCAAGATTTGTCTAAGATATTGAACTTGAAAATTCCTCCTGCCCACACTTATCTATCCTTCTGCCTCTCCCGTTCTTTGCTATTATCAAATCCTGAAGTTTATGACCACATCCAACTAATCCACTTTATTTTTTTTATTCTGATTTATTCTGATTCACCAAATCCAGTCTTGACTCTATGCTCAGCTGCTTAATAGAATCATAGAACCGTGACTTTAGAGCTAGAATGAACCTTTTTATTTTATAAGTAAGGAAACTGAGGCCCAGAGAGATTAAGTAAATTCACTTTCCAGCTCCTAGATTCCTTTACTCTTAGATTTTTAGTCTCTTTTTTGCTGATTCTGAATTCTGGCTACCCCTAAACATCCTATTTCTTTGTTCCTGAGTTGCTGCACATTACTGAAGGAAGTCACAGAATCATGCTGGTTTTACCCAGTACACAAGTAGACCACAAAACCTCAGCTAGCACCTGACTGCTACTTGGCAGTCTTGTTATTATTCTGAATTTCTTGATTGCTTATCTTATCCACCATGGTGATTGTTCCCAGCCTTTTTTCTACGCTGATTTCTGACTAGTTCTTCCAAAATTACCACCAATGCCTAAAAGTCTATTTCACTGGCAAGATAGATGCCATCTGATACGACTTCCCTCAACTAGCATTCTGTATTCCTAACACTTGTCATCATAATCACTTCTTGTCTTCTCTTCACTTCCTTCTGTTTAGGGAAAGAAGTGTCCTGTTCCATTGATGAAGCTAATCCCTCTTCCTCTGCTCTTGGTACCATTCACTCCAGTCTCCTCCACACCCTGGCTAGAGCAGTCATCATTTTTCTGTCATACATCTCTAGTTATACTTAATCTTGTTCTCTTCCACCAATTCTATTCTCTAGCCAAATTAGTGGATTAGATATCTTTTCCACGTCCCCTTAACTTTCCGACCTTTTTGCCATCATTCACTTTGCCTTGCCTCATCTACCCTCTCTTCCTATTAAAATCCTACCCATCCTTAAAGATCAGTTCAAATGCTTCTTCCTTCATGAAGCCCTCCTTGATCCTCTGATCTTTCCCAATTCATAGAATACTTTGTTCATGACTGTTAACTTATATCTTGAATCTTGTATTTTATTATGATTATTTGTTTTGCATTGTATTGTGTTGTATAATAGTGATCTGTATATATGGGCTCTTCTTGTATTAGACCGTAACAACCCACTAGGCCCAAATTGTCTCAACTTTGTTTCTGCCCTAACACCAAATACGTTTTTCAGATAGTAGACTGCTAAAAAGTGATTGGTGAATTGAATGGGCCTATCATTGACTCTTAGTTTATTTCTTCATTAAAGTGCCCAGCCTATTTGTCAAAGTTGTTGTGAGCATCCAGTTACAAGACTATCTGTAAATGTGCTTTGAAAGCTTAAATCATTCTAGGAGTCTTTTATGCAACCAGTTGAGTTTCTCAGGTAATCTATACTTTGTTCACTTTCATTCACACTGGCTATCATTAGCTGAATGAATGTGGAGAAAGGCTAAGCTACCCTCTAAGGAATGTGATTGGTCTGTCATGTTTTATATTCGTGGATTATGGAGAGGCATTAGAAATGACACAATTTACATAGCTTGTATAAGAGGATGAGAATATGTGGTATATAATGGACTAAAGATCAAAGACCAACAAAGGGAGAACAGCTCAGTTCCTAAATTGTTTTTCTGTTGAATCTTCTCTACTCTGTTTCTTCTACCTGTCTTAGAGTCATTAGTCAGTGTGTCTTTTGGACTGATACAAATATTTTTAACTTTCACAACAAGGAGTGAGTTTTAGCAAATATGGTTTTGGAGGGGGGTGGGTTACAACACTAATTAAAACAGAAACCCATAATTTAACACACGATAATTAACTTTGAGATTAAACTAGATAAAGCACAATTAATGAATTTTCCAGTTGTTCTTCTTCCCTTAATGAAAAACATTAGCTTGTGTTTGGTCAGTAGTCATTTACATATGTGTGTGGTAGTAGGATGGGGTTGGGGGTCAGGGCTAAGGACTGAATGGTAACCGTCTAGCAAAGTAATTAAGGTTCTCCTTGCACTAATATCATCAACTGTGCTCATTTGTTTCTTTGAACCCAATTTCCCTGATTTCATTAAAATCATTAGCGCCTGTCAATAAATGATAATTTGTTTAAATTTCACATCTTTTTTCCTAGTAGAGGCCCAACCGTAGTCAACATTTTAGCACAGTAATAACAATTTTAATTAAGCAAAATGTAAGACATATGTAAGGTATTATCTGAAGTCTAACCAAACCAATGATTATCATTCACAGTTGCACTATAAATCACCCCCAATTTCATAAATTTGGCAAAGATTCTTCCCTGCTGTGCATAGTAGAATCTCTTTAGCAATAACATAGGATGGTAGCAGTAATAATAACTAGCATTAATTTAGGCTTTAAATTTTGCAAAGTGCTTCGCTGACCTTATCTCATTTGATTTGAACCACCCTGTGGGATAGGTGCCATTGTTCTTATCCGCCTTTCACAGATGGGTAAATTTAGTCTGAGGGAGATTAAGTGACTTGCCTTGGATCATACAGCTGGTCTGTGTCTGAAACAGAATCTGAATTCAAGTCTTCCTCATTCCACGTGTAACAGTCTGTTCACTGATAGCCCTTAGTTTGCATACTGAGTAGAGTCTGTGAGACTTGGCTTAAAATTCCAGCGTTGCCATTTACTAGCCATAGTGACCTGTCCATCTTCAGTTTCTTCCTCTTACATATGATCTTGTCCATGAGATCGTCTCTGCCCCATACAGCCCCATACAATGTCTTCCTCTGCAAATTTTCAGAATATATTGTCTGAGCCTCTACTTGACATTTTTGATTTATAATAAGTGAAATTTCTGTAATAATTTAATGGATTCACATACATTTGCCTGCTTGATCCATGTAATCTTCACAATAACCCCTGTGAAGAAGGTGTTAACTCCAGGATAAAAGGACATAGATATTCCAGAGCTGATAAGTATCTGAAAGTGGACTTGAACCTGAATCTTCCTGAATCCAAAGATAGAAAAGAAATATTCTTTACTTTCAAGGCTTTTACATTCTAGATTTTGAAATGGGTGGTGGTGGAGGATGAATAATAAATATAAAAATAAGTAAATATAAAATAGGGACCAAGTAAATACAAAGCAGTTTTGGTGAGGTAGGGAGTTCAGTAACACTTGGGGGTACCAGGAAAATTCTGTGGTAGATATGAGCATATAATACAATACAATATAATGTAATGTAGTATAATATGATATAATGCAATATAATATAATATAATAATGTATAATAATATAATTATAACATAATTATAATACAATATAATATAGTAACTAAGATTTCTATAGAACTTTACATTTTTCAGATATGCTATCTTATTTGATTTTCATCCATGTCATGAGGTGGGTGCTATTTTTATCCCCGTTTTACCAATGAGGAAACTGAGGCGAATAGAGATAAAGATCTAGTGACTTGACCAAAGTCACACAGCTAATAAGTATCTAAGTCTGAGTTTGAACTCAGGACTTCTTGGCTCCAGGTCTAACATTCTCCACTGCCCCAACTAGCTTCCTCAAAATTCAAAGTATGGTTGTTTTGGTCCCATTAGACAGTTGGGCAGTCCAGTTTTTGTTTCTATGACCTTTTGTTTTTGTCTGAAGTATGGGGCTTTGCCAATTCCTAAAGTAGGCTCCTACAAAAAATGCCACTTGCGTAGCATCATTCAGTGTTCATATTTGTATTCCTGGTGATAATCTGAGACCATTGGTAAAATTTCACAGGAGCAGGCTGATGTATGATCGCTTCCCTTCTGTGTGCTTATCACCAGTTCTTAACTGCTGATTCCACAAAGCTTTCCTTAATCTCCTGCCTGTCATCTTAATAATGCCCTCAAGAACGTAGTCATCAGACTAGAACAATTCCTGGAGGCTTCTGCCGAAGACTTTTGGTAATGTTGAAGTCCAGACCTGAATCACCTTCACTTGGATGTTTACCTCTTAAATAGTCTTCTTCATTTACAATCCATCCTTCATGTTCCTGCCTAAGTAATTTTACTAATACATTTCACTGATCATGTTACTCCTCTGCTCCAAAGTCTTCCATAGCTCCCTGCCTGTCATATAAAATGTAAACTGCTTGTCCTTTCCTTCAAGACTCTTGAGAATTTAACGTTTTCTTTGTATTTGAGAGATAAAGAACTATAATGTTAAATTCCTTGTTCCTTCCTGAATCTTTAAGCAATATTACATAAAATGGATTGAATAAAATGATTTTTCTTCCTTAGATGAAGGGAAAGGTTTGATAAGAGTCCATTTGCTTTGGCTCACCCAACCTTAGCTTTCTAGGACAACAGCCTTAGGAATTCAGGATGCAAACTTTCTTTTTCCCTACAAGAGCCTGACCATAGTGGGATTTCCCAGTGATTTCCTGAGGTCACTGGATGCAGTGGAGTGGTCTTGGTATTCTTCCCTGTAGCCAAAAAGTGTGCCAGTTGTTGGTGTATAATTTATAAATTTGTTGATTCATAATTTGGGTTATACCCTACTTTCCCCAAGCAACTTCATGACTCTTTTGTGCCTGTAGCCTACTATATATCCAGTGTGTGAACCACATTAATTAATAACTTTAATCATGTTTACTACAATAAGAGTGAATCGTAATTCAATGAAATGAGAGACACAGCCAGTATGTGTCAGAGACTGGACTTGAACCCCGATCTTCCTAGCTTTGTGGCAGGTTCCTTATAACTGCATGGCAACTCAATACAGAAAAAAAAAAACCAAATAAATGCAAGGCAGTTGAATGCAAATTAGTTAGAGGAGAGCACTAGCATTTGGAAGGAGATCTAGAAAGGCTTTGGAAAGTCATGCTTGAGCTGGTTTTGAAGGAAAAGAGGGATTTTCTGAAGTGGAATTGAGGAGAGAGTTCATTTCTAACAGGTGAGAGAGCCAGAGCAAAGTCACAGAGATGGGAGATGGAGTGTGGTCCATGAGAACCAGAGAGGTCAGTTTCTCTGGATTACAAAATGAGGAGATGAGGAATAATGCCCATTGAGGTTGGAAAGATAGGCTGGGGCCAGGTTATGAAGGGCTTTAAAAACAAAACAGAGAATCATCATATATTTTGTCGTAGATGCAACAGTGAACCATAGTTAAGTGGGGAAATGAATTGGTCAGATCATATTTACACTTAAGGTTAATTGCTTTGGTTGAAGCTGGACTGGCATGGGGAGACCCTTGAGGGAGAGTCACCGATTAGGAGGCTCTTGGCTTTTGTATCAAGAGCAGAGGACCGGTTGTCAACAAAATACTGTATTTATTGTTATAGTGAGCTTTCTTGCCTTTTTCTGTTAAATGTGGAAATCATCTTGGGATGAATTTTTTCATGTTCTACAAATTAAGATGATTGTTTGGAATTAGGTAACAATGAAAGAACTCTCATCAGAATGGGCTGCCTTCTGTTGTTGTTGGTAACCTACTGTTTGGGGTTTGTACACCATGGAGAATGGTGCCTGTGATAAACCTAAAAAGCCTGTGACACCATAATGTGTAGGGTCCAGCTGAAACCCTCAGACTCGAGGAATTAGGAGTTGAAGTTGACAAGCTTTGCCTAAACTCTCTTGTTGTGGGTTGATGTTCTCATAGAAGAGATAGCATGCATTCTTTGAACCCCAGAAATAGCTAGAGATGGTGGTCAGAACCTCTTTTATCTAGCTAATGAAAATAGTGTCTTAAGTGTGCTTTTGTCTTTAAAGATTACATTATTTTTTTCCTTTGGAGCAAAAAACAAGTTTGTGGATTTTCTTTGCACTTAAGGGCCAACTCCAGGTCACAAGTTAGCTCTCCCATCACTGTAGCCAACTACATCCAAATTTCTCCCTCATCAGGGTATTTACTGTCACATTTTTTGATGTAGTAAAGTGACTACAGTTTATGTTAATTGTATTGAGATCAAGAGAGGAAGCACAAATGGTTTTTTTTTCTCCTGAGTCAGGAACAGTTGTACAGGCTGAGTCTGTGGGTCAGTCCCCTTTTGTCTGTGGAAATCTCTTTGGAATTCCCCATCTACGATATGATCATGTTTAAGCCTTAGGTGTGCCGGCAGAACTGCTTTCACTGTAATCACTGTCACCACCTTACACATGCATTTTCCACTTCCCCATGAATTGAATTTTGCAAAAAGAGAGTAGTATAATAAAATGGAATAGAACCTCCTTGAGGGTATTATGGTCTGTTACTTGTGGCTGTATTCTCCTCCCCACCTTGGCCAGTGCCTTGTCTACGAAAAAAACCTCCAAACCCGTGGTTATTCAATGGAATTGAAAATAATACTGGCAGGTAGAAGAATCATTTCCAAGCATCATGAGAAATTCAAGAAAACCTTGCCCTGTTTTAGGTAAATGTAGACAACTCGCCTCCTGTTCTGTGGCTTACCGGTAGGTGGTCCTCACTCAGTGCATTCAGGAGCTCTCCAAAAAAAGACACAATCTAATGTTTTGGAAAAGTCCGTTGAACTGTATTGGAAACATATCTACACAAACCGACTTAAGGGTATTGTTTTCTCTTGGCAGAAATGTTTTCAGTTTAGGATCATTTGTACGCTTCATGCTGTGTCTTTGTACTTGGATGCCATCTAAATGGGCTGATTTGATTTTCCTCGAGTTTTTCAAATATTGCAGTACTTTGCTTCTGTAGAACAAGTGCTCTGTGAAATAAAACTCTGCCATGACTTTCTACTGGGAGGCCCAGATAATTGGGACATCCACTTAATTGGCTTACGTCTGTCTCTAGGAGGATGTGCCTGTTAAGACAGTTTCTCTGTATCTCTGATTCAGTTTTCTCTGGTACATTATTCTAATTAACCTCAACTCTGGAGCTCTCATCTCTGTTCATATTAGCCTCTGACCAGTTAACAATTGATTCGTTCTGCTCAATCACCTGTGTGAAAAGTGCTGCAAAGGCGAGAGCTTATCCTTTCCCAAGGAGCTAAATGATGTGTTTTCATAGTGAGTGGGTGTGCCTTTGCCTTTCAGGGGCAGGGTGCTTCACCAAAATGATTTGCCAAGTCGAAAACTTGTTGGGCTAGAGATTTTGCACAGAGCTTCCCCCCCCAAAAAAAGTTAGAGGTGTTTATAAAAAGGTTGGAAGGCCTCTTGCTTAAAAGTGTTAATTTTTTAAAGTACTTAATTCACAAGGCCTATATATTCACAAGGCCTATGTGAGGATTCCGCTTTAGGACTGAAATAACATGTTAAATAAAAATTTAGAGAATCTAACACTTAATCAGATGAGATAATGTATAAAGCACTACATAAATGCTATTGTTTATTATTATGATTATATTTAATGAGTAAATGTTGGAATATAAAGTCTTGTCAAGTACAGATTGTTTTATTCATTATATTTATATCCTGAGGGCCTGACACATAGTAGGTACTTAATAAAAACTTTAAAAAAAAATTTGAGTTCAAATAAATTACCATTAGCTAAATGGATTTGAATTATCCAATGTCATTGTTAATTTAGAAGACTCAATACTTAAGACTGAATGAAAAAAAAGTAAGAAATATTTATTGTTCACCTACTATGTGCCTAGCCATGTGCTACATGGGGAATACAAAAGAGCATTAGTAAGAAAGCCCAGAATTTTAGGATGTGAAGGGTCCTTCGTGTACATTCCACAGCATGCCTACTGAATGGGTAGCCAGCCCTTGCTTGAAGACTTCCAATATAGACAAACATACTTGCTCCGAAGGCAACACTTTGGGTTGGTTCTGGGTATTAGGAAGTTTTTCTTTACACAAAGCTTACATTGGCCTCAGTGCAACTTGCATGCATTGCAAGGGAGAGAAGAAATACTTAGTATGTACCAGGCACTGTGTTAAGCACTTTTATAAATATCACCTCATTTGATCTTCACAACAATCTTGTGAGCTAGTTGCTATTATTATCGCCATTTTGCAGTTGAGGAAATGGAGGCAAGCTGAGGTTAAGTGACTTGACCAAGGTCACACAGTTACTAAGTGTCAGAGGCTGAATTTAAACCTAGCACTCTGTGCACCTTGGTACTACCTGACTGCCATAGTAGCCACTGCATCTAGGTGTATCTTTGAGCCAAAAGAGAAGTCCGATCCTTCTTCTATGTTGAGTCCCTCGAATATTTAAAGGCAATTATCAAGTATCTTTCCTCCTCACCAAAATCTTTTTCTTCTTTAGGCTCTATATCCCTTTACCAGATCTTCTTGTGACATGAGCCTGAAGCTTGTGGCCTTCCCAGTTGTCCTCTTATGGACACTTTCCAATTCATGAACATCTTTTGTAAGAAACAATTCCATAACTGAACACAGAACTACAGATGTAGTTTGTCTTCTTTCAGCTCGTGCTTTTGGAGGAGACACATGAATTAGACACAGTAAACAAAAAGCCTGAATTAATTAGAAAATGTGTAAGACAGGCTATGATACAGTGTTAATTGGAATATAATCAAGTAATCTAAGCCTGGCTTAGATCAGCTCTGCCTTTCCTATATGTGGTCAGGAAAAAGAGTGATTGGTTGGGTTGGCTGGGGCAATTAGGAATTGGAGGAGGGGAGGGATGGAGAGGTTGCATCACAGAAACAGTGATAATGACATTTATTCCTGTAAAAGTGTTGGTTGAGGGAACAAGAATAAACAAATGTCTTTAAAATAATGTGGGTCCTTTCTCCTATAGCAAATAATCCGTACTGTGCTTATATGATTTTTAACCTCTTCTTCTTTCTTTTCTAAATCCTACCACATTCTTTGGGGATGGCTTCCTGTTAGGACTTGAGATAGGCCTTCCAGATTTTCTAAGATTACATGCACAGTGGCTACAGCAAGGTAAATAATGTAAACATGGAAATGCAAGAGAATTCTGATCGAATGCAGTGGTTGATGGTATTACCATACTGTCAGAGGCAAAGGAAAATCCCTCTTTTCTGTTAACAATTGGTAAACTGTTTTTCAGAGATATACTCTGTAAGAGGATTTATTTGTGCATTTGTTGTGAAGTAACTCTTGTGTCAAAAGAGAAAGAATCAAATTTTTTTAAAGATCTGGTAGGATTTGAAAAGGTAGAGAAAATTGGGGGTAGAAATGTACTGAGAATGATCCCCATTATTTTCTATAACAGAAGAGACTCACAGTATTTTAAAGAATTGTTTTGATTTCAAACACCATCCCCCCACTGAACCAACAATTTTGAAAGAATAGTCATCATTACCTCTGTATCTATTTAATGCATCCCAACTGCTATCCCTCCAAAAACAAAAACAAAAACAAAACAAAATAAAGAACCTGTTCTTGTGGTGGAGAAAAAATCTTGGATGCCACTTTAAGCCTGTTTAAAAAAAAAAAAACTTAGTACGTTTGATAAAACTATAAATAGCCATTTGAGAGCACAGCTGACCTTGATTAAACTTTGTTCATTTTCTACCTTTTACTCAGAAAACTTGGTTGAATATTTTCCCATTTTCATGTATTATTTATATTTTTAAAATTAAAGACAGTATGGTTTAGCAAAAGAAGTTAACTCCACATGCTTTTAATGCTTTCCTGAATTAATAAATTTCATGTCCATCACATTTTCTCCTTGGCCCACAATTCATCCCATATTTGGATCTTGGCAAATAAAGACTTGGTTAATTAGGCAGTCTGTTAACTCTGATTACTAAGTTATAACAGATCAGTGTGGAAGCATCGTTGTGCAATTTGGATTCAAAAGCCCTTCACTTTATCAAAACAAATGTACATTTATGGTTAAGTGCATTTAAATGTGCCTGGCTAAAGATGATCTATTTCGTAAGTAGAATTTTAAAAAATGGATAAATAATTATTTCCTTTAGATTAATTTTTATTGTATCATTTATTACTTTATCTTTTATTGTGTGTTTATTAAAAAGCATGGCCCTGATAGTTAACCTGAACCTTTTATCATACAAATAGGATGCTTCCATTTTTATTTAAGCAGAATATGGTGCAGTAGTGGGTGATTATGGCCATATCCTGGCTTGAGAGCCAAATAACACTGCTCTTCCTTTCCTGTACTTAAAAGAATACATTGTAGCTAGCTCTAGTCTGAAAATTAGTGGCATGATTTTTAAGCTCCTTGAGGGCAGGGGCTGTTTCTTTTTTGTCTCTGTATTCCCCTGGGCATATAGTGGCTACTTAGTTAATGTTTCTGGAGTAAGATTGAATTGTTTCTGCTGTGTTTGTGCCTCATCTGACATGTATCAAAAAATCTGAAAATCCATAGACTGTATCTCTGCTTAACTCGTTCATTTTTCAGATCTTGTGGTTCATCTTCATCTAAGTCAGGGGTTCTTCGCCTGAGGCTTGTCAACTTGTTTTAAAAAAATATTTTGATAATTATCTCAATATAATTGGCTTCCTTTGTAATCTTACACATTCTATTTTATGCGTTTAAAAACATTATCCTGAGAAAGGGTCCATAGGCTTTGCCAGATTGCCAAAGGGGCCCATGACACAAGAAAGGTTAGGAATCTCTGGTAAGTACACTTAGGCTATCAAAAGAGAGTTTTTAAAAACCACATTTAGCCTTTAGGGGAAAAACAAAACAAAAAAAAAAACTTAAGCATAAGCTTGATTTATCATTTGGCCAGGCTCAAAAAAACATTGTTTTGATGTGCTAACAACTCATACTGAGTAGAGCAGCCATCAGTTAAATTTCAAAAACCCATTGAGTTTTAGAAGTATTGTGGCCTTTATCCAAGTTTAAAACAGCTGAGTGAGATGTGTAAAATTCAATTAGCTATTGGGATGTTGATTTATCTAATCTACAATGTCATGTGCTTTATGGTATGAATATTCCTTGATGGGTGCTGGAGAAAAAGCAAGGAGGGAAAGAATCAACTATGTTTTGTTTTTTTTTTTAAATGGCTAATCTGATTTTTTCACCTTTGGAAGACTTTAACCTTAGACTCTAGAACTGTAAAGCCTGGTTCTATCTGTTTAGTACTTAATTCTAGATAACCACAAAAGGTTCTAAATCCACTAAGGGTTTTTAAAACCTTTAGAAAATAGTATGTCCTCTTGGAATGAAATTTTTGGCATTAGTCATTTCATCCTAATGGGAACTACATCCCTACACATATACAAAGTTGGCCTTGCTGATCCAAGCCCAACAGAAATACGAGTTGTCGTTACATGTATTATTATTATTATCACATACATGCTCTGTTTTGGAGGTGCTTATGCCTATTTCTTCATAGAGGTAGTAAAGGAAGTGTTGACTCTGTGTTTGCTTAATTTGAGCTGGATTGCTTTTGTGCTTGATTCTAGTTTTCCTCAGGCCTCCCCTCTAAATAAAAGGGGCATCCAGATAAGCAATATCAACACTCAAAGTCATCATTCTAATTCCTAGAAATATTTTTGGAAAGGTGAGCGTTGCATCTGTATTTTGTCATTTATAGCTTTGTGTTTGTAGATATTGGGGCAAACTTTCAATCTTGACAGTGTCAACTTCTGCTTGTAAAATGGGATGGAGTTTATACGTTGTTCATTTAGATATCATACTCACAATACTAAAACAGATCTATAATTTCATGATGCAGCTCAGAACCCTTTATTGCAACTCTTCCCCATGTCTTCCCATCAGCTAGCGGTCATAACAGCAATAATACCTATCATTTATATGGCACTTTAAGTTTTGCAAAATACTTTCCCCATGTGGTCTCATTTTGTCCTCCCAACAACCCTGGGAGGTAGATACTATAATTATCCTTATTTTACAGATGAAGAAACTGAGGCAGGCTCAAGGTCACACAGCTGGTAAGCGTCCAAGGCTAGGTTTAAACTCAGGTTTTTCTGACTCCGGGTCCATCACTCTATCCACTTATCTCTGAACCACCACTAGGGTGTGGGAACTTGGAGGGATGGGGGTCCACCCTTGTCTACTGACTTCATGATGATCGTGTTAGTGTGTGTGTGTGTGTGTGTGTGTGTGTGTGTGTGAATGTGCATAATTTATGTGGAATCGTTATGTTAATATGGTATATAAATATTTATCACATGAAAATTAAGTTGTAATAACATCAGGAAATTTCTGAGATGTCCAGTCTACCTTAGCAGGAGTGAGGGAGAATGCTGAAGTCTTTCTGTGTTCTCAGACTACCCACATACATTTTAAAGAGATGACATTTTCAAAAGAACTTCTGTCCTGTAGTTGAACTCTCCTGTTGGACTCAAGGTTGGTTCCTTTTAGTCTTTCATAGAATAGACTTTGCTTTTTTCTTTATTTAAATGCAAAGATTCATTTCAATTCAGGCAATATGTAGTAAATGCCTACTGTATACAAGACACTTTTTTAAATGATTGTGGGAGATATTGAATTTATATGGAACTGGGTTCTAGCTCTCATGAAACTTATTATCTAGTAGGAGGATATGACTCAGAGCTGACTGCAAAATGCTGGTCAGATTACTGAACCCTTTGCTATCACTCTGCCCCTTAAAATTTTATTTTCCAATTACACGTTTTTACATTTCATTACCTCAAACCTCCAGGTAGTGCGTGCCATACCTGCTCTCCCTGGCTTCAGTGGATATTGTAGGCATTAGCTCCCTTGGCTACTGTAAATTTGGGTTGAGGAATGCTGCCTGCAGTTTAGCCGGACTGCAAGGAAATCTAACAGTGAAACTTGGCATTTCTTGGGAACCTCCTCCCTTTGGAATGGAGAGGTCTGGGTGGCTCCTACATTTTGTTTTTATCTCCAGAATAAGCAATGGCCTTGCATAACATCAGGGCATGAAAAAAAAGAAGTGATGTTAAGGGAAACATTTTACAAGTTCATGTGCAGAAAAACAGAGGCAGAACAGTAAAGGTGAGAGTGGCCAGCCAAAGACACTCATTTTTAACAAAGGTAGAAAAATCTATGCTTTCATAAGATGACCTGCAATAGATCACAAGAAGTCATAGGTCATTAACATATACAGTTTTCTTCCAATTAAGACAAAATGCCATTGGGTTTTGAAATATCATAGGTTAGTTAATTGTTTTGTGTACAACCATCAACATGTATCTATGTCTACCTCCCCCCCCACTCAGGGGCTACTGGACTACTGCCTGTTGAAAATAAATTAATTTCTTTCTACTTTGTTAAAAAATTTAAACTCAAAAACCTTTCAGATGATAAGTTTTTACTTTTCAATTTAGAAAATGTAAGGAAGGACCTTTAAAGCAAAAATTGCAGTATTCCATAAACCAGCAATTTTATCGGTTATTAAACTGGTGGTCATGTTCATCGATTCTTCATTTTGAATTTCATTAAGGTTAGGTCTGTTGTTAGAGAAAGGTCTGACACTGTTAAAGAATTTCTCAATCTCAGAGTCGAAAGGGACTTCAAAGGCCTTAGAGGATTGACCTGTTTGTGGTTTGGAAGCCCCTCTGCAACATCAACAAATGGTCATTCAATCTTTGCTTGTTAAAGATTTCTAGTGAAGGGAAACCTACTACCTTTGGAGAACATTTCTATCTGTGACTCATTATTAGGAAGCTTTTCCTTACATCAAACTGAAATCTGCATTTTGGCATCTTCAACCCAGGGTTCTTCGTTCTGCCCATGGGGCTAAGTCATATCAGACCAATCTCATCAAGGATATGATACCAAGTGCATGGTTAGGCATATGATTATCTGAGGATCATGAATTCAGAGCCTGTAGGGACCTTAGAGGTGAATAGATCCAACTCTTTTATTTTACAAGTGAGGAAACTAAAGCCCAGAGAGGTCTAATGACT
Organism: Phalanger gymnotis; assembly: GCA_028646595.1. Lineage (NCBI taxonomy): Eukaryota > Metazoa > Chordata > Mammalia > Diprotodontia > Phalangeridae > Phalanger > Phalanger gymnotis. Next base: position 350,791,883 of record CM053624.1, read on the forward strand.
TATCTAGGTAATAAGAGGCAGAACTAGGATTTGAACCTAGGTCCTCTGACTCAAGACTAGCATTCTTTCTACTGTACCATACTGCCCTTCGACTCATCTGATTTTCATAGAAAATCTTAATGTTTTTTTAACCCATGCTCAAGTAATAATTAAAAAGTAAGACCATGGAATTCTGAGCATTGTTCTTTATAAGTAGGAAAAAAGTATATCACTTTATTTCCTCAGCATATTTATAAGTCCTGATGAGCTGTGACTTGAGAATCCTTCTGTGTACTGACATGTCTGTAAAATGACAAAGCCAGAAAGATTTTGAGTTTTCCTAAGGTTTTCTCTATGCTGTTCACACAAACACAGTTGGAGGGTCAGGACACCTGAACAATTTTACAGAGATTTCTAGATTTGGTTATTTCTAAAAGTTAATATTTGTACATATTCTTTTTGCATGTATAAAAGATACAGCAAAATGGGGGCCCATTGGACACCTATTAACAGCTAAGCTCACAAAGAACTCTGCTTTTCTTAGGTGTTGACACATGGAGGTTTGGAAAGGGTAACAATGTATTCAGGCTTGAATTCAATCAATTTGATTCAAACAAATTCAATTAAGATTTAAAAACTCAGTGAAAAACACACATACACATACATCCAGGAAGTCAAACCATTTAAAGTATAGTATCATTCTTAGTTACTCTTGTGCTTCTGTTATTTTAATTCGTTTACTTTTAATTCTAAAAGCATTAAGTACTAATTCTATTCCAGTTGGTTTTCAGTTTCAGTGACCCCTTATTGCTGGGCCTTTTATTTCCAATGCCTGATCTTGCATTGCCAGCATGAGCTAAAACAAAACCAAAAAAAGTTATGGTGTCCCTCAGTGAAGGCTAAAGAAAAACACTTACTCATCTCAGTACAACCTTAGAAAGTGTCATCAATTCAGAATCCTGACTCAGGTTTCCCTCTTTTAGTACTTAGGTGAAGCTCAGCTGCATTGTCTGAGTAGTCTGCAGATAATCTGCTTTTGTCCTTTGGCATCAAGAAAGCTTTGGGTGATGGCAGGTATGAGCCATCTATGAGGGAAGTAGAAAAGGTCAAGATTCCTTTGAGTTGAGTCCCTGCTGTTTCCATGAAAGCATTAAGAAATCTCATCTTTGCTCCTAAGGGTAGGTATATAGATAAAGTGTTGAGCCTGGAGTCAGGAAGACTCATCTTCATGAGTTCAAATCTGGCCTCAGATGCTTACTAGCTGTGTGTTCCTGGGCAAGTCACTTAACCCTGTTTGCCTCAGTTTCCTCATCTGTTAAGTGACCTGGAGAAGAAAACGGCAAAACCACTCTGGTATCTCTGCCAAGAAAACCCCAAACAGGGTCAGGAAGAATCAGACATGACTGAACAACTCTTTGCACCCAAATCTCCCAGGAAATGAGAGTCTCCTGCTTCCAGGACAGCCTCGTGTATACTTCTGCATACTACACTCCATCTCCTCATTTCTCATCTTTTTAGTGATAGTGATTTTAATAATCACTTAACAATCAATTATTACCTGATTGAATGGCAGTGAATCTTGTCATCTGTAAAATGGGAATAGGAATACACGTTCTGAGTTCCAAGTTTGTATGCCTGTCTCTATTCTCAGACACGATGGAAACATCGCTCACTGCAGTACATTCAGGAGATTCAGGGACTAGTCCCCTCTCTGCTGTTGGGTAGTTGTATGATTTGAGTAAAAGTATTTCAATTCTCCCAATATTTCTTTCCTTATGTGTAGCAGAGATTAAATTTCATGATGTCTGCCATCATTTCCAACTCTAAAGGTCCATGAGTTCCATGGCACGATGATAAGAGCTTTACCACAGATCCAAACAAACCAGCTCTAAAAAACAAAAACAAAAATAAACCCCCTACATCCCATGGATGTAGACAAATTCACACAGACATGCAGATAGTAGAATAAAAACAGCAAAAGTTATCGGAGAGTAAGCTGGATATTATAGCTAAAGGCTGGTCTGTAACCAATGTCCAAAGCAGCAGCAGAACAAATATACCTTTGCTTATATTATCAGATTTAGTTCTTTCTATAAGTAAAGCTTTCTGTCTTGATTAGAGCTGTGAACATATGAAAGTCTTTTTTTCCCCCTTAGCTTGGTTAAGGGTGATCTGAATACAAGAAAGCATTTTCCTGAACTTGGCTCAGGTGGGAAATGCAGGACCTGTGAAATCCAAATATACTTGTGGAAATGCAAACATACTTTAATTTACTGAGTGTAATGAAGGCAGAAACAAATTATTAGCTTTGGAGATAGATGTGTTCGGCTGGTTTGCAAACTGAATTTACCCTTGTTTTGGTGTTATATAGGACACAGGCTCGGAGGCAACTTTTTGTTTTATTATTGGGGTGATCAGTTAGGGTCTACTTGAGGAGGTGGGAAAGGGTGGCTTACCAGTTTCATATCATGGGATAGTCACAGACTGATAATTTGGTTCTCTTGGGGGTACTCAATAAAATGACACATTAATGAAAAAGTACAGCTATTTTAATGGGACAGGTCCTTTATATAATTTGGAGCACACAGGCTGTTTTACAGAGGCCAAGGAAATGACGAATTGGCAACTTACTTTTCCACTGGATTTGATTACTGGAGACAGCCAATCTGGAACAATTTAGGCCAAGCCTGCTTTTCCATCAGGAGCAGTGTCTTAGGGGCTTGAATTATCAAGATAATTGGTTCAACTCTTCTGTTCACTTGGCCTGTGTAGACATAGCCTAAGTCAACAGAAACCAATTCCATGGGGAAAATATGCTTTTTTATTTTTGCAAATAAGAATAAAATGCAATTTTCTTTTTTGATCCGAAAGCTTCAGTCTTTATTGTGTGTAGCCCACATGGGTGTACTCCAGGTGCATCTGTCATAGAGAAATTGCTTTTCCCCCAAAATACAGAACTGTGAAATAAACCAATTTGGGCAGAAGTGTAGTGTATGCTAGAATTAGTTAGTGCCTTTCAAATATTTCCATACTCAGGACTGATTTTCAGTCATGCTCATTGTATTAAGACTAATCGGAGAGTTAGCCATGCATGGTTTCTGCACAAATGCTTGGGGAGACTATACTTAGGCTCTTGTGATTGAACCTAACTGGTTGTTTGTGTTAACAGTAGGTTTACTAAGCTGTACTGGTGTGGTCCGTGGGGTTGTAAGTTCAGTCACTCCTTATAAATCAGTGAAGAGGGAACGGATGACGACAATAATGACGTGCTCATTGAAAGCTAAATGTTTGTGCCTGATTTTCAGTGCTCTTCTGGCCATTTCCTTCTCTTTATCTATAGTTTGATATCATCAAAGAATTAAAGAATTTGAAAAAAAATCTGTTTTAAAAAATGCTCTATGGAAATCCCCAATGTACAGTAGGCCTTGTCAGAAGTGAAGATATAATGATAAAAGTCAGGCTTTTTGTCTTTTCTCCTTCAGGTCTGTGTGGGTATAGGTCAGATGATGATCTCGGAATCCACCATGGTCTAGCATCTTACTGCCCTTGGAGGCAGTAATTCTCGACACAACAATTCTGTTGTGATGTACAATCTCAGTACCTGCTGTGTCCACAACAGCTGTTGGTCAGCTCGTCTGGTGCCTGGCTGATATTGGTGATACTGGTACCCAAATAAAGAAGCAAAGAAAAAGTCTTGCTTTAGGAATGTTACACTGTAATAAAAGATTCATTGGGAAATTGGAGCATAATTTAAATGGTCAAAGATATCTTTAAAAGGTAAATCTCTTTTAAGAAATAGTGGGAGAATACCAAAATGAAGGCTTCTCTAACAGAGGAGAACCCAAATGAAACGAGCCACCTTATTTTGATTCTAATTTACACTAATGTAAGTGTGGGAAAGATAATGTACTTGAGAGGACAGGTTTGTGGTTGAAATCCACCGGATGGATTTTGACAAATTAAACAGTGGTAAAGATGTTTGGAAGTAATCCAGATCCTTACTATTATTTATGTCAGTGAACTAAAAATCAGTGGTTAATTTGCAGTTCTTATAATTTTTATGATACTTATGTTGTTGTAAATTTAGCAGTGTGCGGCATCAACTCAGCGGGATACACTTTATGTTCTCAGCTACCTTTTGACATCATAATAGATTTCAGTTGCCAAAGCTTTCTCGATAGAATGAAATGTCAAAGAGAGCTGCATGGAATATTTGGATCAGATCCAGACACAAGTAAACATAGAAAAGAATTTCAGAGGCTCATGTGGAAATTAATCCCTGGACTTTAGGGGAGTGTGGGGAGCAGAGACAGATTGGGTCCTGGGAGTGTTGTTTGGCTGGCTTTTGATGGGAGTCTTAGGAAATTTCAGAGTCATAGTCAGAACTAGAAGAGATCTCAGAGGTTTAAAAAAATTAAGAATGCTTAATTAATTTGAATGTTGTTCTTCCTTTTGTTAATTATTAAAAGTTTTGTCCCCTTGAGAATATTTTATTGTCACTCAAGGCTAGACCCTCATTTTGTGTGACAGTATGTTATAGAACTTACTGCTTTTTGGCCCCTTTTAACTGTAAACATGACTTTACACCATAAAGTTTAGAACCTCCCCCCACCATGTTTTAAGTACTTCTTAATAGTAGACTATGTTAATATTATACATGGATAATTTAAAAAGTTATTTGTAAGGGAATTCAACAATTAGGAAGAATTTGCATTTCCTTTCATGCTCCTTAATTCTGCCCCCAAAAATTTAATATTGAGTGACCTTAGGCAAGCCACTTATCAACCCTGGGCCTCAATTTCCTCACCCGTAAAATAAAGGTTTGGGATTAAATTAACTCTTTTAAGGTCCTTTCTAGCTCCAAATGCACAAGTCTATCATCTTTTACAGCTGTATTTTCCTATGCTACCAACTCAGTTTTTGCCACCCATCACACTTGTCTTATTTACCTCAACAAATTTCTGTTTGTCCATGAGGGTCTATACCAACTTTTTCTTTTATTAAGGAATACTGTCCTTGTAGGTTGTTTCTATTATACTTTGGCCACTCTTGTTTCCATTAAGAAAAGATGGAGACAGTTTTTAAAATGCACATCCATTAACATATTTGATTGCCAGGGCAGGGAGGTGGCAAATTTGCCTGTATAGTGTCTGTGGGAGTGTGGATCTCAGTAAGGTGACAGCTGTCTTGAAGGATCAGTGCCAGAGGTAGAAGGGGATGTTGTTCTAAAATGGGTGAAGAGAGTGTTGGAGATAAATGACTGCCTTTGATGATTTTCATGAGTTACTGTATCTCTACACTTAACGAAACTTGGTACTTGGAAAACGTTCATAAAATCTATCGCCAATCAACATTTGAAGTCTTTCTAGTTTCTACTCATTTCTCAGTCACGTGTCAATATGAGAGAGCAGAATAGGACTCTTTAATGGAATTGCTTTCATAAGCCTTTGCAGAATTTGCCTCCTGGAAGTCCATGCATTGCCCCTAATTCCCAGATCACATCATGATGAAGTGTTGACTTGTAAACTGTTAGAATGGCCAATACAAAAGAAAAAAAATTCTTCCTTGTCATATATATGCATATATATATATATGTATACATATTATATATATATGTATTTGTATTGAAGTACAGATTACATCAAAATACCATAGGCCACAATCCTAAAATACGTCTTTGAAAGGAAAGCGTGCACACACACACACACACACACACACACACGCACACACGCATGCACACATACATAGTCCTGCCTCTCTTAAATCCAGTTCACTTGCAAGTCAAGATTCTCCTCCTGATATCATGAACAAAGGATGAACAACAGCAGCACAGGTTAATAGCTTAGAACTTCACTACGACTTTTGCGATACCCTGTATGGGGGGTGTGTGTCTGTATACACATATGTACACATACAAATTGGAACAGAATGCCATACTTTGGGTTTAAACTTTTTAAATTTTCATTTTAGTTGGTATCTTTTCTTTTAATATTGCCTTTAATTTACTTCTCAAGCTTTCCTTTCTCTCTTTTACGTAACAGTCATCTCATATAACAAAGGTTAAATAAAGTTGGGGGGGGGGGCAGTTTAGCAAAACTAACCAGTATGTCAACCACATTTGATGGTATAGTTAATGCTTTACTGCCATAGCCTCCTATCTCTTCAAAAAGGAAGGAGTTACTTTTCATAGACATCTATTATGGGGTTGGGGGGAGGCAATTGGGGCCTGTATCGACACCCTTAGCATATTTAGGTTGTACACTTTCCAAGGATTAGACAGCTTGCAGTCCCGTGTATTGTAAAGGTTAGATAAATGTTTAACAATAGCTGGGGTGATCAGTAATCAATCCTCAATGAAAGAGAGTAGATTAACTCTTTAAATGTGAAACTACTATGTAGGTCTTGAGAGAACTTGGCTTCCCCCCACCCTTGCCAGCCACTCTTGCATTCAGATTATTGGTATGTAAAATCAGGATTTTTTATTCATAAGTATTTTTGATATTTGTTTACCATTTTCTCTGATAAACGTGTTTATTTTCTGAAGGCTTAAAATATAGTTAACTTTGGGTTACAGAGAGAGGGATGATGGAGCCCATTTGTTCGTTTAAGCTTTTAACATCACAGCTAAGAATCCTATGCCATCACTTATTGCTGTGACCAGTTTATGTTTTTCTCCTCCATATCAACAAAAACATCATTTCATGAACCCCACACCCTCCAGCAAAGCAAGACACGTATCAATTGAGGCTGACTCTTTGAGTGATTTTAAGGGCAACATATTAAAATAGAAGCAAGAAAGAGTTATGAGGACTAGATGATGGGAAGGCAAATCTCTGAACTTAGGTTATACTCTCTTCTATTCAAAGAATCCCTGCCTCATCTTTGCCTTTTGACATACACTGCCCTTCCCCCCACCGTCGACCACCAAATTTGGAAATGCTTTTTCCTTCCTCTAGCCTCATATGACAAATTATTTTGTATTTTTCTATTGGGAGACAGTATAGCTTGGTGGAGAAATAGCTTGCCAGGGCTAAGGTTATAGCGCTGGAGGACTGTGTTTCATGCCCACCATCACTGGCACCGTTGACAATTTATTCTCCCAATTTACCTTCTCAGTCTGTAAAATGGGGATAATAATACCTTTGCTGCTTGTCTCACAGAATTGTTTTGAGGAAAGTGCTTGGCAAAACTTTAGATCCTTTGGAAGGTGATTTAAATATCATTGTCTCAGACTCAAATATAAATTAATTTCTATTCTAATCATTTCAAGTTTAGAAATATGAATTGAATCATATCCTTGGGTGATTCTCCAATCTATTGGGCATCCAGCTGTCTATTACTATGATAGGGAAAATTTAATCATTTACAAGTGGTATTGTCCCCAAAACTACTCTATTAAAGTACAAAGTATATCGATTGACATAATAATTTTTCTGATATTTTACTATAACTTCCACTATCTGTACAAGCATATTTTAAATACAAATAATTTCAACCATATATGATAATTTTTCTTTGAAATAAAAGTTTTCATCCTATCTCTAGTATGTGTAAATACATTTGATACATTTTGGTCCTTTGAACTATTCTAAAATTTGGGGTGGTCAAGTGTGCTGGGATGCAGGGTCATAGGAATTAGAATGAAAGCTTCTGGTGGGCAAGTAATCTATCCTCTTTGCTTTTGAAATCCCCAGCATTCTGTAGAACAGACAACAGTTTACCTGGGCCTCAAATTTCCTTCCAGCTCTAAATCTTTGATCCTCTAGTCTTTTTGATGGTCTTTTGTTTATGTTTGTCATGTTTGCTGCATGTGAGATGACCAGGTGTTCCATGAAATCACATTCCTTGTTATCTGTGGGTGCACAATGAACCAGCTCCACCCATTCCTTACTTTTCTTCTTCAAGAAGACTCAGTTATCCATCCATTCATTTTGCTACATTTTATATCTTCTGAGATTTACATCAAGTGAGCTACTGTATATAGGACATTTTGAAAACCATAATGCTATATAAAATACCAGCCACTACTATTTTATTAACTATTATATTACAAATACTGTTATTATTAATGATTATTTTTATTTCATTTATAGCAGGGATTTCCATGTTGGTTCGGTTCTTATCTTAATGTGTTGCCTCATTAGTTATTAGACAAGGACCACACGTTTAGAGTAGTAATAATTAAACAAATGGTTTAAAAACTATGGGATTTTTTATACCTTCTTCCTTGTTTTCTTCCCCCTCTGTCATTCCTGAAGCAGAATAAGGTCAAATAGCACTGAGGGCCATTTTGTAGTTTTCTTTGGGTTATCATGGCCAAAAAACTCTTTTTCAATTATATTCGATTACCTTTTAACCAATGCAATCATAGGTCTGGTCAGAAATTCAACTGTAGAGTTTAGTTGTTTTTAAATACTTCTGCAGGTTTGCCATTCAGTCAATATACATTTATTAAGTGCCTATTCTGTGCCAGGCACTATGCCAAGTACTGGGAATACAAATATGAAAAAGAGTGACAGTTCCTTCCCTCAAAGAGCGTACAGTCTAATGGAGGAAGACAACACACAAAAGTTGAAAAGTTACAAAATGAGGTGGGAGAAAGGAGCATGATAGAGAAATGCAAAGGAGTGCAGAGGCATAGGAAATGAAGAAATGACTGGCCAGGGCACCCTCCTTAAATGGAGGCTTGTGTGTGTGTGCTATATCATCTGTGCTAGATTGGAAGTTTTTGAGGGTAGGGACCATGTCATAATCATCTTTATATCTTCCCTAGCCCCTAGCGCCTAGCACAGTGGGTGCTTTGTGCATACTAGATGATTAATAAATTGTTATTGAGTGAGTGAACTGAACCTTTAATTATCTATGTGGTAGAATATTAATGGTCTTTAAAACCTATAATCAGTGTTAAGATATGAAGAAAGGAAGTTCTGTTCATTGACTTTGACTTATGGGCATGCATATACACGAACAGTTTAAAGATGTGCAAAGTTCATTTAATTGATTTGGTTATAGTCTATCGACCTGGCTTTTGTTGCCTTAAATATAAAATATAAACGCTTCTTTTTTCCTTTAAAGCTTACAGAGATGTTTGGTAGAACAAATTATTATCACTTTGAGGGTCATGTAAGCAGCACTCTGAGAATCTGAACCAAGTTGATTTCTTCTTGGACAGTTGAACCTTTTCACACATCATGGTAGACTTTGTAGCAGTATAGCAGTTTTGCCCTCGAATTTCAGTAATTGGTTAAATCATATAATCTAGAAGTTCATGGTGGGCACAGTTACATAATATTTGAATTGACCTATGGAAAACAACGGGCGACCTTTATATGGGAACTGGGAAACTTACTTGAATAAAATGCCCACTCCAGTCCATGTCTATCTAAGAAACTACCGTATAAGCATTTTACAAGAGAAAATAAAGAAAAGAGAGCTTAGATATCTAGGCATTGGGTCATATAATGGGTTGGTAGCGGAACTGGAATTATATTCCAGAATTTAAGCCCCCACTTCCTTCTCCTATTGCTCTGTTCTTTAAAGAGAGATAACCAGGTCTGTTCATGACAGTGTTTTAGTGGAAGCTAATTATCCATATAAAGGCATATAAAGAACATTTCATTAGGATGTACACGCCCATTTTCCATTTATTTGAACCCGAATGTTTATTGATACTCAGTTATGAAAGGGAAAGGTAGTGGAGAGGCCAAACATCTATAAAATGTGCTTAGTATGTGCTAAGCAGTTTATGATTATTATTTCATTTGGTCCTCACAACAACCCTGGAAGATAGGTGCTGTTATTTTTTTTGCATTTGAGGAAACTGAAGTAAAACAGAGATTTAAATGACTTTTTCAGGGTTACGCAGCTAAGAAGTGTTTGAGGTCAAATTTGAACTCAGACCTTCCTGGCTCCAGGCCTCTATCCATTGTAAAAGGACATTATATATCCTGAAGAACATTATTTTTATTCATTCAACAAACTAAAAACTCAGTTATACTTATTCTTTTAAGTTGGACAGTGGGCTCTACTTAAAAAAATGTAAATTTTAAAAATAAGATGCAAAGTACCAATTCTCTAGAGACATTTGGGTGTGTCTAACCCACATTTGGGTGTGTCATAACACACTTTGCCCACACACCTGTGGTTTGCAGTCAACCTGGGAGATGTAACAAAAATCCAAAATATAATCTTGGCATCATACTATGAAATTTACATTGCATCTGTGGATTAAACCCCAGTGTTATGTTCATGACATCGGCGCAACACCTTTTGAATTCAGAGGGTGACCAAAGGACAAGTCCCCTAAATAGAAACACCTTTTTATTAGCAGTAAATCTCTTTTGTACTCTAATATGGGGCTTCAGTTGATCAGGTGGCAAAGGATCACATTTCAATTTTTCTTTGAAGGGGCAGGGTAATGGCATATTTTCTGTAGCCTTTGTCTCTTCTGCTAATGTTTGCCAGATTGTTTGGCAATTCAAATGGAGAGGGGGGAGCATAATGGAAAGGGGTTTGCTTTTTTAAAATAAGGAAAGGCATAATATGGGCTATGAAGAAGGTATTTTTTTTTCATTTTGAAATTTGTGGAAAAAATATGGCTTCCTATCAGCAGAATATAAATCACCACATTTTCTTAGGTAAGCGTTAAAGTCTGACTGATATTTGGTGTACAAAGAATTCATTTATCTGGTGTTCTTTCCTCCATCCCAACACTGCAGATGTTCCATAAAAATTAATGTTCTTTTTAGTAGATTCTTTATATGCACTTAGTTTGAAGGTGGTTACCAGTAGAGTGTTAGTACTCCTGGTCAACTTTGCTCAGGCCAAAGCGGGGATCAAAAATTAGTGCGATTTGGGAAGTTCAAAAGAAATCGTTCTTGAAATTTGTATGTCTTGTAATTTAATGCTTTAACGTTATGTAGCATGTTCTAAGAGTTACATGTTTAAAGCCAAATCTAACTTGATAATCTAGACCAAATTAGCTGGAAAGATAAATAAAGCAAAGAAACAACAGAAACCTCTTATTTACCCCCTAGAGAATATCATAGAATGTTTCTTTAATTCCTTCATTTTCATCAGTCAATAAGCAGAAATTGGTGGCTTTCCCAAGGTCACAGAACTGGCTAGGGGCACAGTGGGGGATGAGAAAGTAGGCTTGTTGACCTTCAGTTCCGTGCTTTTTTTCTAGTGTTGTTATGTTAGTAATAGCCATTTGGCATCATTCTTAGAGAAAGTGTAAGCAGAGCAAAAACTGACTGCCTTAAAAAGTATGGGGAAGTAACTTTTTTCTTTGGGAATTCAGTTCAAACAAATATTAAGCACCGAATGTGTGCAAGCTAGTATGGCATATGCTGGAAATATACTAAAAAATGGCAGAGCTTTTGTCCTCCAGTGGCTTCTGACTCATAAATGACTGACTGGAATTCAAGTCAGAATATGAATGATTATATAAAAGATATCAGGGTTTCCTGAGAGGTTTCAGGAAAGAGAAAACACTTCTAAGTTGAGAAGTAACTGAAAAAATACCACTTGCAATGGGTCTTCAAGGAGAAAAAAGGAAGTCAACAGGCAGAGAAGTGGGGGGAATATATTTCAGGCAGAGGGAATGGTAGATGGCGTGTATAAATGTGTAGAGGTTGGGAAAGGTACAGGGAGATCAGTGAACAACGGATAGTTCGGTTTGACTAATGGACGGGAATGGGATGAGTGAGAAATAAGACTGAAGAGGTAGGTCACGGAGGCTAGATTGAGATGGCTCTTGGATAATAGGTTAAGGAGCTTACAGGCTAGTCAGTGAGCACTGACAATCTTTGAGCATGAAAGGAACGTCAATAATAATAATAATCAGCATGTATATAGCTTTTTAAGGTTTGTGAAGCTTTAAGAAATTTATCTTCACAAGTACCCTGGGAAATATTATTATCCTCGCTTTACAGATGGGAAGTTGAGGCAGGTAGAAGTTAAATGACTTCCCCATGGTCACTCGGCTAGTAAGTGACTGATACCAGGTCACCCACCCACTCTATTCGCTGCAGCACCCAGTTGTCTCCGAAGATTCTTTGCAAGTATAAGGGGAAAAAATGTACAGAACAGGGAGGTGGCATTAAGCAGAGCAGCCAAGCTACAAAAATAGTCGACATGAGTGTTGATGAGAATAGAAGGTAGCAGGTTGAGTGGAAAGGAAGGGACAATGACAGAGATTTTACAATGATAGGAATTGTCACACTATTGAACATAGGGAATGTGGGAAAGAGGAATCAAAATGATTTCAGAGATTTAGGTTTCAGGTGGAATCAACCAAAATAAGCAAGTTCAGAGCAGGGGAGATTGGGAAGGGAAGATGGGTCAATTTGGGACATTGAGTGTTACGCTTGACTTTTGGCAAAGGCCTCTAGAGGTAAAGATGTCTGTGATACAGCTGGAAATCAGAAACTTTGGTCAGGACAGAGGATTGTGAATGACACGCAGATGTGGGAGTCACCTGCATAGATATAAACACTTAGACTGTGTTGGTCAATGTGGTTGTGAAGAGAGAGTAGAGAGAAGAGTGATTTGGGAGGTGTTTACCATTAGAAGACAGGAGGTAGCAGAGAAAGAAATGGTTAATAAGAAGTAATGGTGACAGTTGTAGAAAGGAAATTATAAGGGAGTAGTGCCATGTAGAAGCAAAAAGAGTAAAGAGAGTCCTAAGAAGGAGGAAGGGGTTGACAGTGCCAAATGGTACAGGAAGGTCTGTAACACAGAGAATCATTAGAGAGCTGCAGAACTGGACAGATCTCAGAGGCCATCTGGTCCATCTCCATACCTAACCAGGAGGATCTTCACCAACTTACTTTCTGAGTAACCGTCATGCCTTTGTTTGAAGAGTTACAGTGAGGGATAATACAGTGTCTTCTGAAATGGCCTGTATCACTTTGGTACAGATTTGATTGTTAAAATCTTAAAAGATCTTTCTTTCTGTCTCTGTCTTTCTCTGGCTCTGGTTCTTTTTCTCTCTGTCTCTGTCTCTGTCTCTCTGTCTCTGTCTGTCTCTCTCTGTCTCTCATACACACACACACACACACACACAAACACACATACACACACACGTGCATGCACATGCACACACTCCTGTTGCTCCTAGGTCTGTATTGTGGGGCCATGCAGAAAAAATCCTAATTCCTTGAGTTCAGGCCACTCTCATCTTCTCCCTCTACCCCCTTTTCTTTCAACTCATGTCCATGTGGTATGAACTTGAGGTCCCTCCATCGTCTTAGCTGTCCTCTTCACACTTTGCAGCTTATCAACCTACTAAAACACCAGGATGGAATGGAAGTGGTTGATGACTTACTGGATTCTTCCAGCCATATTACCATATGTGCATCCATACCTCTCCTTTTCCAGCTTCCCTTAATTCCTTCAAAGCAGGGATGATCCAGCAGCATGTTTTTATTTGTAGCCTCAGAGCTTAGCACAGAGCCTGGCACATACTAAATACTTAATAAATGTTCTGTCTGTATGTCTGTCTGTCTGTCTATCTCTCTGTCTACCTGTCCTATCTATCCATCCATCCATCTAGCAATCCATCTATCGATCCATCTATCCATTTATCTATCCATCTATCCATCCATCTATCTATCTATCTATCTATCTATCTATCTATCTATCTATCTATCTATCTATCTATCAAAGATATGTTTTATGTAGTGACTATTACCATTGACAAAGTTTTTATTTTTCACATCTGGGTTTATACATCATTTGAAAGTTGTAGCCTTTACATAGCTGACTGTATTGTGGGGATGCCCCACTGAGGTTGGTGATAATATAATTGAAAGCTGGTTTTCCTAAGGTATGGATCTGGCCATGTTATTCCCCTGTTCAGGGAGCTCCAGTTTCCCATTACTTCCCATATATTAAATATAAGTTCCTCCAGCATTTAAAGCTCTTTCTAACATGGCCCCTTCCTACCTTTCTAGTCATCTCATACCTTCTTCCTCTATATTCTAGGTACAGTTCAGGTAGACTTCTTTACTTTACTCAAATCCATCCCTTCCATCTCTCTTATCTTGGTGTCTTTGTAATAATGGTCACCCATTGCACCCAATGCAATAATAATATCTACCTGCTCACCTCTTCCTCTTGAGTTTTTCTGACTTCATTTGTCCCTCTTCCTACATCCCACTTTTTACAGGAGGCCCAAGCTGCTGATATAGCTCCGTAGCTTAGATGATCTCCAGTCTCCTCTGCATATAGCTAAGACCCGTTTAGTGGAATCATGAATCCCATGAAGTAGTTGCATTATTTGTATTTGTACTGCATATTTCCACTGGACAGGAACAGATTTTTTTTATATAATTTTATATAATTGTACCTTCAGATTGTGCAAATTCAAAATATATGTGACCACTTGTTGGAATTTGTTATTTATACTAATTGGGACTTCTCATGTATCTAATTGTCTGTATGTTGTCTCCCCAGTTACAGTTGTATATGTGTGGTTGTGGTTGTGAGCATCCCAAAAGAAGGAACTGCTTGCTTAGGGCTCCATCTCCTGTGTCTTTGGAATTGCTATCTCCTATGCTGCAACTAGGTGGCAGAGTATATAGAGGACTGGATCTGGAGTTAGGAAGACCAGTTCAAATCCAGCCTCAGAGACTTACTAATTTATATGACCTTGGCTAAGTGACTTAACCCTCATTTGCCTCCATTTCCTACCTAATTGCTTTCTCCATTTTGATATCACAAGCAAAGACACAGAATAAATGGTCCTCAGATCTGGAAGGACCCAAAATGGAAGTTTTTAGATCCGGATGATTCTACCATCAAAGGTTCCAGCAGTAGGAGGAAGTGTTAGACTGGAGTAGGGGGAACGTCCAGACCAAAAAAGACAGCTTCTCTGAAACTAGAGAGGTGTTCTGGATATAACCCCTCACTACTTCTGAGTACCACATACATCTCTCTCAGTTTTCCATAATCCTCAGTATTTCACCATCACTTTTCTGATCTATATGTGCTTTTAAAAATGGGAAGTTTGATTTGATGTGATAACCACATTCATACAGCACACATGTAGGGTCACTTTCTAAGAAGGAGAGAGGGATAGTGATAGGAAGCGTACCTGTGATTTCATTGGTATCTCGAACTTTTGGCGAGGAGTAGCAGGAGAATATATGATTTTCTCTTTGTTTTATTGTTGACTTTAAGACAGGTAAATCCTTGATGTCTTCTTCTTGGTATAGCCATAACGTAGCTTCAGTTGGAATCATATCCATTAGCTGGAGGCTGATTCGCTATTGAAATACCCAGATGTATAAGGAGCGTAGAAGAAGAAGAGAGAAAGCACAAAGTTAGAACAGGCCACAGTAAAATGCATTTACATGGTGAGAAAGTTTATTTGCTTTTTTTTTCTGAAGATGTGCTAAGTGATTTTGCAGTTTGAGTGGAATGGCCTTATTGCACTTAACTCTGCATTTATTAAATAAATTTGTTCTCCAACTCAAGTGTTAAGTGTGTATTATGAAACCCCAAAGCCAATCTCAGTGGTTGCAGTGTGCAAATATTTTTTAAATTATGTAATTAAATAGGACTTGGGCTGCAGGGTCTACTAAAGTAATTTATTAATTGAATGGTCTGATTTAATTTTGTGTTATTTTAGTTTATTCAGAAAAGAGCCTCTGTCCCTCCTAGAGATAGGAGCCTCTAGTGTGGCTGTCAGTGATGGTTCGCAGGTCCTCTAGAAGGAATCTTTAGCACCCAATTAAATATTAACCAAGAAGATGGGACTTGCTTTTTCTGTCCCTGAAACTCTGTTTTGACATTCAATCCTGCTGATAAAAAAGTACCATGCAGAATAATTTGCTGTGCATTCTGTGTATCGCTAGATTATTTTTAAACGAATTTCTTTATAATTCTTTTGTCTTTAATTGTGCCAGGATATAAATTGTATGAACTGTAATAACAAACAATAACAATATCCTTGTGATTCAGTGTTAGCTCTGTGTGGCAATGGCCAAAGCCGCACTGGCTAGGTTTCCTTTAAATGTCATTTTAAAGGTATTGTGGTTTCTGAGCAGCAGCTGTGATTGAAAAGTGTGTAAACTAAGCTGTTCTTGTTCATATCATTTTTATATTCTTATGTCAGACCAGAAGGCTGCTTTAAATTTATTTTTCATTGTGTATTAATTCTAGAGCCCTTTTTTTCTTTCTTTAGAACATATGTTCTTTGGGACGTGTTACACTCAACCATTTTAGAAAATAACTAATTGTAGGGAAAAGTACCAAAGTAGTAGCTAGAGTATTGTATTTGAATACTTTATGTATTCGAGTATTGAATTTATAGAGATATATTTTAACACACATTGTGGAATTATTGTACGTCGAATCTGCGACTTAGCAGATGAAATAATCGAGCATACTGTACTGAGTAACATAAAAGGCAGTGACTTTCAGGCATGCGGATCTCTTTCCCAAAAGGAACATAATGTTTTGTTTTGTTTTTTTACTATTAGGTAACACAGTATTTTGTTACTTGAGGATTTTTCTAGGGGGACTATTTACTTAAGATTCTTAGTATTTCCAAATAGAAACTTTGTCCCTGGATGCCAGCCTTTGAGAATTCCCACTTACTTAATATGCTATTGTGAACAAGTATATCTCCCTACCTTGTAGTCCCTCATAGCTGTTCTGGTAGATCTATATTAATCATATTAAGAAGAGGGGTTTTTTGGGGGGAGGGGTAAGGATTCTTGAATTCAAATCATAGAGGGGATGAAGAAGATAACCATAAGAGTAGCTTCTTTTGTGCACTTTTCATGATAATTTTTTAGACTTAATATGACCCAAATGCATTTTTTATCCTGTGAAAATTTAGAATGGGGAATGCTGAAATGTACTTTCCCTTAAAGGTGGTAAGAGCAACATGAACGATATATCAGCTGTTATCCTAAATTGAATTCCCAAATTTGATTCTGTGTTTTGGTAGTTTCCCCCAAACCCACTAACTTACCTTATAAAATTATTTTTTATAACCTAGTATCTGTTTTTTAGCTTTTGGAAGCAGATTTGGGAAGCAGCTTCCTTCAACTTGACCAGTCCCCATTGCTGCCCTCACCTGTGAAAGAATGGCCCCGCTAGGGCACTGAGCCTCCCTCTGGCCCTGTTGCTGTCTCACCTTCGTTTCTCCAATTGACAACTTAATCTCTAGGGTTCTGTAAAGTGAGGGGGTTGGCCTAAATTATCTTTAAGGGTTCTCTCAACTCAAGATCTGTGACCCACGTATACTCTGATTATTCCGTTTCCTCACCCATCTCCTTGATCCTGCTACCACTGCGCTTTACCTGTTCTCTAGTAACACACCCATCCATCTTCAGAGTGATGCCAACCAAGCGAAATCAAAAAATCATTCTTTTTTTCTGCTCAGTAAAGCTGAACTTGGTGGCTTTGAAAAAAAGTTTCTTAGAGGCAGAGAAAACAAAAGAGATTATAAGTATACAATGAAAGCAGAGAAAATACATGTATTTGCTAAATATAGTCTGCTCTAAACTTAACTGGTCTAACTATAAGTGAAGTTCATGGATTTTAGTGTGAAGGGATCTTTGAGGCCATCCTCATATTACAGAGGAGGAATCTGAAACCCCAAGAGGCTAGGTGACTTCTGCAAGGTCACACAAGGAACAGATAACTGAACTGGCATTGAAATCACTGGACTTGTCAAGTCACATTTTTACTGTCTTTTTAAAATAAATGTTTATTGATGTATTTTTTATTTTTCATATCACCACAATTGTTACCATTTTTAAATGAATTTCTTTATAATTCTTTTAATTGTGCCAGGATATGGCATTCTATGAAGTGTAATAACGATGACAATAACAAGCATCTCTTGAAGCGTCCCTTCCCTTCCCCCTCGAAGAGAATCATCCTATATAACCAATAGTAATTTTTAAAGACAAAAAATATAGAGAAAAGAAAAAAAGAAGAGGAAAAAATAAGCACAACTGATCAGTATGTAGAAAAACTTTGGAAAATGTCCACATCTGTGTACTGTAGTAGATTAAGAAGGTCTTGAAGTTCTAATTCAGCCTCCAGCATTAGCTGTGTGACCCTGGACAAGTCGCTTAACCCTTGTCTGCTTCTGTTTCCTCAACTATAAGTTGGAGATGATAATAATACTTTCCTCCTGGGGTTCTTGCACGGATCCAGTGAAATAATATTCATAAAGTGCTTAGTACTCTTCCTGGTACATAGTAAGAATTTAATAAATGTTTATTTCCTTCCTCCCTTCTTCTAGTTCTCGGTGTGTAATCCTTTGGTCTTTCGAGACCAAAGGTGCTTTCAAGAAGGTTGATTGTCCTCAAGAAAGATACGAAAGTGTAAGCTCTGTTTTGCTTTGTTTTGTTTCTATCTGTAATAAAGTCCCTCTATTACCTGGTTCACCCTATCACGTCCACTCCAAGGCCCAGCTTTAGAAGAAGCTTGTGAAAGATCACAAGCCATGAGAAGTAGCCTTGCAATTAAATCCAAAGCTGGTTCTTATAAAGGGGCTTGTTTCTGTATGGAAAATATGACACTCCTTCCTTTCTTTTTTTTCTTTCTTTTTTTTTTACATGGACCAGGTGTGGATTAGTTCACTGAACCTTTCACCCAACATTTATTCCTCCTTGTAATTCTTCTGAGGTCGTAGTTCAGCCAAGGCAAAGAAATGTGGTATTAGAGGTGAACTGAGAGGCATTTAAAAGGTAAACAAAGTGCGTAAGATCCCAAATCAGTAACAGAAAATATGCACAGACTTGAACATTTATTTCCATACCAATAAGTTAGAGCTTCCATCTTCTTCCATCTTCTTTGAAGATGTTTTCAAGGGCCCTTCCAGTGAGCAGCAATGCTGGCAGCTCCCATGGGCACAGGGATTTTGGAGTTAATAGTGTGCCACCACCTGTGACAGGAGAAACCAAAATCCTGACTCCAAGTTTCTATAGCTTTACACAACAAAACAAAATGGAAAAGAAATGTGTATTTTTGAAGCATTCTCCCCAAGAAGTTTAGATTTACCTTCCCCACCCCTCCCTAGCCTCCAAGAAGCTTAAAATCCAATACATGTTATTTACTTAGTATTCTCTGACTGCATTGGGGTATTATAATCACTTTTCCTTTAAGTTACTTTATTATTGACTGAGCAGGGTAAGCAATTTTATGGAGTCATAAGACTCACCTCTGGCATCCTCAGTTTCACCACCCACCCATTCCTTCTATGTTTTTTTAACCTGTGTCTACCCTCTCCCCACCTAAGCAAACCCAGCAGCCTCTTTGTCACCTTTCATTTAATAATAAAAATAATAGCTAACATTTTAAAAAGTGCGTTAAGGGTTAGTAAATGCATTAAATATTTTATCTCATTTGATTCTAGCAACAGCTTTGCATTCTTATTATCCCTAATATACAGATGAGGATACGGAGACTGAGAGCTAAAAATGACTTGCCTCAATCTTCATATTTTCAATCATAATGCCCTACCTGGCTGCCTGTTAGTAAAGGATTTGTTGTTAGTGATTTACTCCTCATTCTGAATTTGAGCCACTGTATTGACTTTTTAGGGATAGCTTAACCCTTACGTCTGATTGTCTGATTTAAAAAGTCAACAAGCATTTATTAAGCACCTACTATGTTCCAGGATTGTGCTAAGTACTAGGGATACAAAGAAAGGAAAAAAAAACAAACAAACCTCATTCCTGCTCTCAAAGATGTCTGAGTCTCAATGAGAAAGACAACATGAAAAAAACTATGTACAAGCAAGATATATCCGAGATACATTGGAAATACTCAGGAGTGAGAAGACATTTGCCTTAATCTTCTGTTAAAGGAGTCTCGGGTATCAGGAGCAGAGGCAAACGCATTTTGGGGATGGAGGTAGTAATGAAGGCCTCCAGTTCTTTCTGGAACATTCCTCGTTTTTGAGGCCCAGTATACTCTCCTCCTGTTTTAGATGGCAGAGAAAGGGCCAGTTCATGCTACAACTTTGACTTCCTTTGGTCTGCTTTGCAGTAGCCTTCCTTTGCTTAAATCCATATGTTAAGCAGGTCAGAGACACCTGCAGGGGTCAGTAGCATCCATTCTTATAAAGTTAATTTGACCAGGAGAGTTTTATAATGTATTGCACCTGCATGTTCTACTGGTCCACATCATTCTTTTCTTTTACTAGGTTATTGTGCCCTTCCCCACTCAAGTTATTTGCATCCACCTTCCCAAAATTGCCTTACCAAGTTAACAAGCATTTATCAAAATCCTGTGATGCGCCATGCTCCGTGCCAAGCACCAGAGTTACAAAGAGAAGCAGAAATAGCCCTGCTATCAAGGAGCTCAGTCTAGAGGGGAGATAACAGGCCGAAAATTAGGTGCAGACAGGCCGAAGGGAAGATCATCTCTGAAGGAAGGCACCAAGATTAAGGAAGAAAACCTGAGAAACACACTGCAAAAGGTGAGACTTGGGGTGAGACGTGGAAGAAGCCTGGGAAGCCAGGAGGTGAGATGAGGAGGGAGAGCATTCCAAGCAAGGGGGAGAATCAGGGAAAATGCCCAGAATCCAGAAATAGAGTATCCTGTGTGAACAATAAGAAGGCTGGTGCCACTTGGGTACAGGGTACACAAACAGGAATATGGAGTAAGAAGATGCTGTTCATGCTTTTTTATGCACATAATGTACGTGAAAATACAGAAAATGATAGCATAGTCCTGATTGAATTGTCCCAATTTGAGGCCAGTGATTGTTTTTCTGTTGCAGTTTCTGGCACGTAGTAGGTGCTTAGCAAATGCCGGTTGATGAATTAAATGATTTATCCTTCCTAGAACTACCCTGCTGCTCCACCTCTGCCAGGGAAATATACCATGCCATGCCATTTTTTTTCTCAATACGACTTTCTATAGTAGTCAGAATGTGCCCCCGAGGAGACATGGTGGTGAAATGGACAGAGCTCTGGATTGGAGTCAGAATAATCACTTAGCTCTTGGATGTCTTGAGACAAATCTCTTCACCTCCCTGGGCCTTGGCCTCCTCATCTGTAAAGGAAGCAGTTGTTCTAGATGGCGTTTAAGATGCCTTCCAATTCTGAATGTTTGATCCTGTGATGAACATAAGGATGTTTCCAGCGAAAAACAAATTTCAGAGTATCCATCTAATAGCAAACAAGGATAGGAAGCAGAGGACTTGCTGAATGGTATGCAAGAGAACTTTTTTCAGGACAGGGGCTGAATTTGAAAAAAAAAAATTAAAAAGAAGGGAAAGGAAATAGGTGGGAA
The DNA here is from genome assembly GCA_028646595.1 of Phalanger gymnotis. Classification (NCBI taxonomy): domain Eukaryota; kingdom Metazoa; phylum Chordata; class Mammalia; order Diprotodontia; family Phalangeridae; genus Phalanger; species Phalanger gymnotis. Next base: position 350,813,135 of record CM053624.1, read on the forward strand.
AGAATGGAGGGGAAGTGGCCTCCCTACCTTTCCTGGTGCCCAGATAGCAATTTCTGGCTGAGAGGTGGGGGTGGGGTCACTCACAAACACTTTGGGCACCGTGTTGCCAAATTTTCAAAGTTTCATTACTATTAAACTGGGGACACAGTGAGTGCGTGACATGAATTTTCAGGCGTGCTGTGGTCCAAGTTTCTTTCAGGTACGCTGACTGTGTTAAACTGAGTACACTTATCCCTCAGTTTAATCCTCTCGGAGTCAATCTGCCTACAATAAAACTTGGCCCTACAATAGCTCAGGGCTATCCCTATAAACGGCCAGATGGGACTCCGGGAAGGGCAGCCTCTCAGTGACATAGAGGAGATGTGCTGCAACAAAGAAGTTCTGTGTGGTGCAGTCCAGCTCAGATGGTTTGGTATATGTGACCACAAAGTGAATTGCCCCAGATTGAAGAGGCAGAGTTAGCCTGAATGTCCTGTCTGCTGCTTAACCCTACTCAGAGAGACAGCTCTGAAAGAACTCCAGTTCAGCTGCAATTTGGAGCATGCCAAGGAGCCAGATGTGGCCACTGGAAGAATATCTTTAATAGCTTGTCATCTGGCTCCAGCTGCGCTAACCTATGCCTGGTAAGCGGCCATGTGTTGTGTCTGCCAACTGGTGGCCAGACACTCGAGCAGACTTAAGCAATTAGCGGAGTCCCCCATCCGGTGGCTGGATTCACTGTGTGTGTCCTACGGATTACCACTGCAGTCTCAAACCCGGGACTTCTGTGGTCCCTGGGCAGCACATCCAGTAAGTGAGCCAAAAGGCAGCCTCCCTCTGGCTGATCCCAGCGAAACCTGGCAAGGAAGACCTCATCCCAGAACATGGAGAGTGCTAGATGGGAAATGGACAAGTAATGCCACCGGGATAACAGAGAATCTGATTAGATGATGCTCATGGTGCAAAACCGATTTTGACTGGGAGACCACTGCCTTGCCTCGAACAACTGGTTTTCAACACACCATTCCATAAATATCTAAAACCAAGGACAGCTTCCTCTTGAAGGTTCAATTTTTCTAATAATTTTTAGTACAGTTACATCTTTGGAAGAACATCCTGGTTAATGCCGTAGCTTGTAGCTTTGATCCAGGGGGAGCCGTGTAGGGGAAGTGTCAGTCTGCTGAAGCAGTTTTTCCCTGACTTAAATCCATCCTATACTCTTGTTCAGTGCTGCATTCTGACAGGCACCCTGTTTGCTAGCAGTAAGAAAAAATAGGCTTTTGACTCTTTGAAACAATGAAGTATGAAGAAATTTTAGTGGGGAATTTCTGGCTTAACTTTTCAGCCTTTGCCACCCATGCAGGAGAACATTGCTGTAAATATTGCAGCCATCTAGCCAGATTATAGTCCTTGAAAAGTGACTGCTAAAAATCAAGGTCGTCAAGTTTCAAGTGAAATTAAAAAAAGAAAACAAGTGAATAACAAAATACATTAAAGTTTCATCAAAATAATTTTAAGATTCCCACCCCCCCAGATTTTCTTTGATATTACCTTTCATTTATATTTTCTTTGTCTTGGATGTCAAGAGTTGTTTGCATGTTATCTCTGCCTTTAAACTGTAAACTACTTGAGGGCAGAGGGACCATGATTTCCCCTTTCTTTGTACCCCTCAAGCTTAGCGCAGAGGCTGGGCACCACAGGAAGTGCTTCCTAAACAAAAGCTTGTTGATTTAGTGACTGGCACTAGCCACACTGGAGCCTAAAACAAAAGAAGGATGAGAGAGAGAATGGCCTGTCACAATACAGCAACATCCAAATAGTTTCATCACAGTGAGAATTGGAATGGTTTTCCAAGGAATTCCTAGTTGTGATTCAACAATAAGAGCCTGATAGTCTCCCATCAAAAAAAAAAATAACAAAAAACCAAAAATCAAAAGTACCAACTAAAAAGGAAAAATTTTTTAAAAATTAATATGTAAAAATCTACTTATACATTTGCATTCTAAATACATGGTGTAAATGTATTGGGCAGGAAACATAAGTGGTACCATTTGGTTTTGTGGCATTGGTGTGGGCTGGTTAAGGGGGTGGGGAATAAAGTTTGGGGATTGAGATAGCATGAGTAGAGCCAGATGGTTGCATTACACATCTTTGGTGTTATTGTTTGCTTCTTAAAGCAGTTGCAGAATTTTGCCCTTGGCAACATTTTTCTCTGTGCTTGGGTGTTCTGCTATGGATTTACTTTTGACAACGTACATTAAAAGAAAAGCCTTGCTTTAAAAAAAAAGTCCTTACGTTTTTGTAAACTTGTGAAGTCAACAGTGTGTTCATACAAATATTTTTTAAATGTTAAATATGTTAGTAAATAGTAGCAGGATTAGATTTTTTTCCTCAATACACAGATTAAAACCATATTTTTTAAGTAACACTTTGTACTTTCAGAAATGGTCTGTGGAGTTAGAAGGAGGCCGGCATTATTATTCCAGTGGTAAAGAGTCTTATCCAGTTAATAATGAGCTAACTTTTTCCATTACTTATTGTAGGTCCTGAGATTGTGGTTTACCTGTTGCATGTTATTAAAATACAGACTTCGTGGTATTTAGGCTGAGTGGTAGACAACCATGACAGGTAGATGGTTTTTAGCTGAAAGTTTCTTTGACATTTGTTGGAAGTGCTTATCACCCATACCACTAAAATTTACACTTATTTCCCACTGCCAGTAAATTATTCTTTGTTTTCCATCAAAGGAGAGAGGTATTTTTAAAAGGTTTCTCTGACTTAGCTGAAAGAGCTGTATATTCATGAGAGCTTTTTATAGGAGGTTGCTTTAAAACTCTATGTATTTTTTCTAAATTATACTGGAATGCGTCAGAATAATTGCAAATGTCCTTTTTACAGTCCAGGACTCTTTTTTTCATCACACAAACCAGTGATGGGCACACATGCATCTTCCTTGAGAGACATTTGTGCTCCTTTTGGGCATGAGTTTCAAGTTTTATTTGGAACCAGCAGTACTTAATGAGAAAACAGGAAACTCGCAGCCCTAACCTTATTGCAATCCCTGGCTGGTTTTGCCACCGATCTAAAGCGAGTCCTCCCAATAATGCTCCCATTGTGCTCATCCTATCTGATCAGTTCTTGCAGTGTTTGAGTAAGTCTATCTTACAACATTATAAGATAATCAGCTGCCTTCGAAGGTCCCCATCTGGAGTAGAGAGTTCTTTTACTGAAAGATGTTTTGCCTTTTGGAGCTAGCTCTCGTATTTCATCATCTGTTCTGTAGCGATGCAGTGCATATGAAAAGTCAGTGACTCTGAATCCATCTGTTGTTATTATTTTCCACTGATAATTGGCTTGAACAATGCAATGTCTGTGTCTGTAGCCTTTGAAACTGTACACCCTGTTTATTTTCTGGAGGTCTCATTCCACTCTCCGCCTCCTTTTTTTTTTGCCTCATTTTGCTCTCAAACTCACAGCAAGTGGAGCTCGCGTGAAGATGACATCTCTGACTCTGTGCATCCGTATGTGTCATTCAGCATCTAAATCTTGCCTCCAGATTTTTGTCAAGAGTCCTGTGTCTGTTCGGTGAGCTCCATCCCCCTGTGCTCTTTCAGCAAGAAGCCTGGCAGATACACAATGCAAATGCATAGATATCTTACCTATAATGTAGTATTTATTTCACTTTCCTTATTAAAATATTAATTTAGAGTACAGTATCTAATACCTATGGAATTAGATACTACCTATAATTGTATAATATATTCTGTTGCATCCAGTTTTGCATGATACAGGGCATTAATATTGGATTCCACTAACAGCAGTTCCATTAGCTTGCTCAACCAGTATGAGATATATATGAGCTGGGAGGCATAACTACCAGCCAGAACTGCCAAAACAGTCATTAGAAGCTCCATTGGGATGGACAGAGGCTTTTTCACAGTGATATACTGATTAAATTTTGTTCTATGGTTTATTTGCATCAAGGTTAGATCACCATAATCTAGGGAATCATCTTATCTAACACCTTATTTAGAAGGTCATTTCCAGGCAAAAATGGTGAGCACTCTAGGAATTCTAAATTCTTGTAGATAATTTATTTGGATCCATTTGGGCCTTTCAGACTCAGTTTGCTTTCCTTTCCTTCTCTTCCTCACCTTCCAGTTTATCATTCTCCATGATTCCTTTTCCCCTTTTAGTGAAGAAAAAAAAATGTAATCTACTCTACTCTGCAGGAATTCAGAACAGGGTAATTAAATGGGTTAGCCTAATAATATTAATAACATGTTGAAATAGTGACACAGTATTTGAAAACACCTGGACCAGGCCACCTGTGATGAATTGTTTCTAAGTATATGGAATCTATGATTCAGCTTTTAAGCCCCCAAATTAAAGCAGACCCTCTAAAGCAGCACTACTTTCACTACTAACTATACTGTCCAGCAAGAGTTCTTACCTGGCGTTTTGTGAACTTGCTTTTAAAATATTTTGATAGCTATATTTCAAAATAATTAGTTTCCTTTTTAATCCTACATATTTAATTTTATGTGTTTAGAAATATTATTCTAAGAAGAGGTCATAGGCTTTCTCAGGCACTGCCAATGGGGACCATGACACAGAAAAAGGTTAACATCTCCTGCTTTACAAAATCCTAAAGAAGTTGAGGATCATCTTATTTATATTTCATTATTAATTACTTAATTCCATAAAGTTACTAAATAGCTATTACTAAGATTTAAAGTGTAGGTTCAGAAAGGCAGTAAGCCATCAATGTGATTTGATGCACCAGGGAGACAAATGGATTCCAGTTACCCTCAGGTTGTTTTCGCTTATTTTTAATCCTACAGATAGATCCTATTCAGGCCTGGCATAGTTGTTGATTGTAGTTACATTATGAAATGGAAATAATAAGTGGTTAAGGCTATTGAGGGGAAAAAATTTCATCTCCAATAGCCTGTTGAAATGGATAGTTATGGTTGGGTGATATTTCATGACATTTGGGAGGAAACCTTTTGGGACATATTTTAGAAAAAAAATAATAAAACTTCTTAGATCATTTCCCTGAAATGATTAATGAATTTGAGAATTTTTAAAGTAGCCTTTTGTTTATGCTTTCCCAAGTTGGATTAAAAATTTAGAGATGAGAAAAACTGGCAGTGTTTTGTAATAGATACTTTAGAGAAAAGGAAGGGGTTTCCCTGTCTTGGACAGGTAACTGAACAGTAACTGAACTGTTGTATTTGGATAGTGGGTTGTTTGGGGCTTTTTTTGTTTTGTTTTTTGTTTGTTTTTAAGGAAAGACCCTGAGATTGTATCCCCAGTAAACCCCAATAACGTTGTAGTGTGTTAATTTCTTCTTCTTTTTGGATTAGAGTGACTAGAGAACAACCTTCATTTCTGTTAGTGAAAGCCTTAATTGCTAATGAGTACAATTCATTTTAATTGTTATTATAGCGACCCAACATTTAACTGTCTCACCCTTTATTTCCTGTGCTTTGGAGGAGGCTCCCCGACTTGGGGGAGCCTCGGACAGGTAGATTGCTCAGCGGGCGTCCCATCACAGCCAGTTACTCATTTGCTGAGTGTTTGTGTTTATGCAAAGGGGGCCTCTTCCTGCATATTTAATCTCGAGTAAGGCAGTGGCTTTTGTTGTGTTTAGACCACATACCTTCAGTCCTTCCTTACCCTGCCGCCAGTGTTGGGAGCCCAGCGAGCGGGGAGAGCCCGACTGTGTTTCCAACTCTCAACTTTCTACAGTTGGGTGCAAATTAGCCTACAACTCGGTTCGCCTCTCACCATTAATGGGTAAGTTGGTGCTAGAGCAGAGTCGGCTACTTTCATTTCGTTTTAGAAATGCACCAGTTTTAAAACAAAAGATTTTCCTGTCTCTAAGTGCTTAGATCCCTCCATCCAGCCCTCCACGTCCATTTGGGGGAGGGGAAGGGGTGGTTGTGCTGACTTGGAGCACCGATTCAAGTACAGGTGCTTCTGAAAGGTGCTGCCTTAGAATATATAGCGAAATTCGGGAGTGCAGACGATAGCCTCTTTAAAAATATGAGAGCAGCTTTATTATTCTTCGTACTAACAAATCCTGTTTTGTAACTATCCTGCAGATAATGCTTCCATTGTTTGCTAAAAGCTTTCAAACAGTATGCAAGACAGAACTGTAAAAGCAGCAGCAAGAAACTCTGGTCTTTATTGTCTCCCTCGCTGGGGTCCTCACCAGAACGGCTGGGTTGTAATAGGAAGGTTTTTCTGATGTGGAAATTGAATCGTCTCTTCATTGATATTAATAGCACACTAGAGATGTTAGCCATGATGCACAGAGTACCAGGACTATAGAGTGGGAAACCTGATCTTTCAGGGGGGAAAGAAAAAGATAGTCCTACTGCCTCTGTGTGGGAGACATCCATCCAAGAGGAGAGCCGTGTGTGTCTGTGTGTGTCTGTGTGTGTGTCTGTGTGTGTGTGTCTGTGCGCGCGCCCGCGCGCATAATGGCATCCTAGGTTAAGTGTTTACTATAGGAATTTTAATCTGGAGTTGTGTTATGTTGTAGGTTATTGCAGTCTTCTTGTTCCTTTGCTATGCCTAGAAACCACAATATTTAGTTTCTAATCACCTTTAAAAATTGAGGATCCCCCCCACCCCAGTTTCTTGGAAATCCTTGCAGTGTACCTTTAGCCTGTGTACTGCTATAATTGGGAGTTGTAAAAACCTTTTTCCTTTTCTAGGGAAATATGATAAAATGTTTTTAAACACCCCCAAATAGAAAGGGCAAAGCTTCCCAGCAAAATGTGTAATGAACAGATTATGTGGGAAATGCTTTGGATAGGGGACCCAGGGCATACAAGAAAGAGTTTTAGTTCCCAATTAACTCTTTCCTCCTTTTGAGTAACTCATCTCAACAGAAGAGTGTGCTGTTCCACCACATGTTGGAAAGTGTGAGAATTTAAATAAAATTTCACCAACCTTCTGAAAATATGTAGGGACTTTGGGTCTTCTTGGGTGCGAATCAGCCTCCAGACTTAGAAGCACTGATTAACAATGAGCTTGCTGAAGGTTCTTAATAACAAAATTACAAATACCATAGCTAATTGTAAGTATATTGCTTTTATTCCTGATTTTTTAAGGGGGAAAAATACTTTTTATGGGGAAAAGTAACTCAGTCAAAGCACCTTCTGTGATTAGCGCTATTGTATTCTTAAATTTTGATTGATAGAGATAATAGTTTTCACTTAAAAATACAGACAGGTACTTTAACTTTCCATGACAATAGCTATTTGCATTTCTTTTATCTTTTTGTTTAACATCTGTGGGGGTTGGGATGGATTTGATTATTAACTCTTATTGCACACTGAGGTAAAAGCTAAAACAAAGCTTTTGTTAAAGCTTCAAAGGTAAAACAGCAAATATTGTTTTTAGGTTTCAACATTTAAAGACTGTTAAAGGATACCTATAAAATATTTCCACATGACCATGACCAGGGCTTTTACTTCTTTGTAAGGTAAGAGAAAGTCGGTTTTCCAAACAAGATGGGCACACTTGGAGTGGCTGGTTCCCTGCCAGATTGGAGGCTTTTCATGTGAAAATGGTTAGGTTGTTGCGGGCGGCTGCATCACACGAGACTGATTTTATTTAGGTGATCCAGGATTTGGTGCTCTTTACGGGCAGCGTCTGATTTGGGGGAGGTCCCAAGGGCAAGGAAAGGCAATCTGAATGTGAGCTGACCTGAGTGAAGGGAGAGGGAAATCGGAGCAGATGTATCAAAAGAAGTAGGTGCCTCTCTGATGGCTGAGATGAACGCTTGGGGCAAAGTGGGGCATCTGTCACACACACCTCCCCCCCAAGCCTACATCTTGTCTAAAGCCTGTCAGGTTGCCACCTTGCACAAATATGAGCCCTAGAACTAGCTGAGAGGACCTAGATGTTTTTATCAGGAAAGCTCACCTAAGTGAATTACTGGGGCTTGTCTGAGGTTTTTCTTGGGGAGGAGATAGATGAAGTAAAATTTCTTGTCTGAGTGCTGGGAGCTGTGATCTAAGCTGGGGTTACAACTTCTCAGTATGCATAGTAAATTGTTAAATGTTTTTTATCTTATAAAATAAAATCTTTGAAAAACAAGAAAAGTGAAATCCACAAAACTGTTTAAGATTGATGTTAACTAAAGCACAGGTCCTTGAAAGTTAGCTTATTGTGGTCCTCCCTTCTTGGTGTTCTTAAGGGAAAATCATTGTATGCTACAGGACGTCTGGAGGAGCCACATAGGTCTTCTGAGGGAATAAGCAGCCCATCCCTGAGAAGGATAAGAGTTATAATCAGGGTTTAAATCCCGAATTAAACATGAAGTTGGCAAAAGTTCGAAATCTATTTATCTTCATTCAGATCACTTGTTGAGATGTAGACTTACAACTACATAAATGCAGTCGAGCAACCCTGGTTTTGTTGTTACATTTGTTCACACAATAGAAGTGAAAATTGGTGTTATTTTAATTAGAGCAGTAGTAAATGGGGTGTCCATCTTTCCTTATGTAATAGAAATCACTGCCTTCCATGTTTACCTGTACCTCATTCCAGATAGTTGGCAAAGCCTTTTGAGTAATACACAGCTTAAAATAATTTCAAAATGATTATTTGAAAAAATAGTTGTTAACATGATAGCAATAGTAAGCTGGCTATCTGTTGTGAATTTTCTTGGGGTAATGGGAGCTGTATTTCCATGTATACATTGACATGCAAGCCCAGACTGGTGCGCTCTTGCCGCCAGCTGATAGTCTAGGGTTTGAAGAAAGAGGTTTTGTATGTCAGCATTACTGTCCATAGTATTACCTTAGGTGAAGAATATTGCAAGATGCTGAAAAGACTTCTGGACTATTGCCTAGAATAAAATAAAATCTTCTAAGTTGATGCCATCGTGCCCCTTCCTCTTGCTTTAAAATAATAATAAAAAATGGAGTAAAACTTCTCCTATATGAAAATAACTTTATTTTTAAATTTATTTTTGTTTTTAGTTTACAGCACTCAGTTCCACAAGTTTTTAAGTTCCAAATTTTCTCTCCCTCTATCTCCTCCCCTCCCCCGAAGATGGCATGTAATCCGCTATAGGTTCTACAGATACTTTAGGAAGATAACTTTAGCTCCACACAGCTGCATTTTCGAAGAACACTGACAAGACAGGTGGATTGGAAAAAAATTAATCTTTATTATTTCTTTTATTATTTCTCTTTTACTAAAAGCTCTTAATGATGATTTTAATTCAGTTCTGATATTTTAGCGCTGCCAGTAAAGCAACCAAGTCAATATTTGAAATGGAAAATGTTCAGTGTTCAGTACCGAGAGAAAAGCAAGTTTATAAAAATAAAATTGTAACTCAAATTCTGAAACTAATGTTTTGTGTTTCAAAATTGATGCAATGGAATCATTTCTTTCTAGTCTGCGATTTCAGATTCTTTTGGCAAGTGTCTTGTTGTCCATGGCAGGCTTATGGGTCCATCCCTTTTTCTTTATTTTCTTGTCTATCTTGTTGACACACTGGTTAGTTTAGCGTGGTAGCAAACAACTGGTGAACTATTAATCTTGCCTATGCAATGCTAACAAAAATATCCTTCAAGTTAATTTGCCAACACGCACACACAACTCAATATCTTGAGAATATACAATAGAGAGAGGGATTATGGGGATAATTTTGAGGTATATTTTAGCATATCTATAGATACAGGCTTCATTTGGACACATACTGAAGTGCGTGTACATTTTAAAATAATGAAGTCAAAATTAAAAAGAAATAAAAAACATACTTCCCACAGGACAATCAAGTTTCACAAGGTGAACTTAGGGAAAAATAAAGCTTATCTTGTTTGAAGATCAGTATAAAATAAGCAGTGTTTATCATATAATGTATATCTTATGATTATTTTTCAAATAACTATCACACTGAGAAATCAATTAAGGGGAGACTGATGTGTTTTTTGTTTAGGCGATGTTCTTGACCCTACTTTTATTTACTTGCTTTAAAGGCAAAAAGGGAAATAGGCCTAGTAGCCGACAGAAATTGCTCCTGCAGGTTTGCAAGCAATACTAGAGATAACCTTACTCAAAGTAGGCATTTTCAGCAGTTTTTAAAAAATTAAATTTTAATATCGTCCACTTGTTTCCCAGTTCTGTGTGATAGCAAACCTTATCTGCATTGCAAAACACAATACCACAGGTTTGACTGCCAAACATGTGAAAAATAGACATAGTTTAATAGATAAACAGGAAAATTAGTTTAATATGCATATATAGAATAGCAAGGGGAGTAGAGAGAAGCTCTTTATTGCTTTGCATTCAATGGAATATGCCAAAAGTTCAATTTAAGAGTTGATGAAAGGTGTAGGTGAAATTTCTTGTGTGCATGATATTTATTGTAACTTGTTTGTGAATACCACTGAGCTGTTAAGTTATTGGCAGTAACGGATTTACGGTTCCACCCTGTACCTTGTATATGAAAAAAAAAAAAGAAAAGAAAAGAAGAACTGCAGAATGTAGCCATTCCTTAATGTTTTCATTCCTAATCATCATTAGTCCCATATGAGGGAGTTTTTACCACTGGGTAAAGCAATCATAGTGACATAGTTCAGCAAAAAAGAACCACAATTTTCATTTTTGCTTTGAATCTTTTTTGTATAAAAGCAAAAAAATCCTTTTCACAGGTTGCAAAATAATAATATATGACACAAAGCTGGGGTTTTCCCCCACCTAAATGGTGAACTGTTAGGGCAAAACCCTCCAGTTTCCTCCTACAGTAAACATGAAAATTATGATTTCACTCAGAGGGTAATTTTTTTTCCTTCCAGTTTTAATGGCAAGAATCTGCACTTGCTTGTGAAAATGTCAAAAATTGGCCTTGGATCAATTTCTCAAAAATAGTACACACCAAAGAACCTCTTTTTTTTTCTTTTTAGTCCTCATGAAGAAAAATATAATTTTTTCTCATGTTTCCTTTCCACATTGAGGGAAGATAGCAGAGACAAACTAGATCTGGACTATTCTTCATAAAATTAAAGATACTCCATTAATATTAATCTGAACAGCATGTAACAGGATATTAACATTTTAGTAAAATGATGTTATAATTTCACCATCTTATAATAAAATACATGAGCATTTGGTCAATTGGTGTGGAATTAATCTTGAACCCTGCTAGTAATCTGAGTTAGTAACTTGATCTAAATTAATAAACAAATGTTTTTCTTTTCCCTTGTACCATATGTTGATCCCAATTACATGGACAGAAAGTGGCAGATTGTCATGTTTCTTAAAGGATTACATACTGTTTTGCATAAGAGAGTACACAAGATTCAGTCATATATGTGGGAAGAAAACATGTTCTATTCTTTGTGTTTCATAAAGATTTATTTCATTTGCTGTTAACCATTTTTATTTATCTTAATAGTGCTAGGTGAAGTTTAAAAAATGCTCTGTGAACAACTTCAAAAGGAAATCCCTTCCTCCACCCCGCCTCCCCCCACCACCAAAATTGAAAACTGTGGTGTTTTGATTCATTCTGAAAGGGCTAGAATAGCATAAGGCATCTTGTCTATAATAACTGATTCCCTTTGGGAGAAAAAAAAAGACAGGCCTTTAATGAAATTAGGGTGACTGTAAAACATTAACTAGACACATTCAAGGAGCAGTCTGGTTTCCAAAAACAAAGGGTTATGAGTCATATGTAATTTGACATAAAAATAAATTAATACATGTCAAGACTAAGAATATTTAAGGGAGAATAAGAATGTTTCATCTTTGCTTTTTCCAACCAAGTGAACTTGAAGAACCTGAAAGTGACTGGTATACTGATCGGTTACTTTCTTGTGACTTGATTGGTTTTTTTGGTTGGTCCCGTAAGCCATTCACCATTAAACATATAACTGCTCTTTGTTGGTTTGCTTGTGCTTGTTCTTTCTAAGCTCTGTCTCACACTAAAGCATCAGGAATTGTTGCTAATACTACTGACATTCACATTGTGATGTTCTCTTTTGACTTCAGGGTAAGAAGTGACCTTCTGGGGTGGCTGTAACTGAAGATTGCTTTACAGTAACCTAAAAAGGTAAATACATTTAGTCAAAATATATTTAAATCTATAAATACACATGCATACATATGTGTGGGTGTATAAGGCTGTACCTTGCAAGACTACATTTTGGAAGCATTTTAATTGGATTGTTTTTCTCTCCACACACACACAAACACACACACACACACACACACACACACACACACACACATTTTAATCATAACATATATTTTGGAGCCCTCAAGAGGGAGAATTGGTCATGAGTAATGACTCCCAGAGTAATTTTTTCTCTTTAAGCAGTATGGCACTTTTACCATCTGAGTTGAATGCTAACTTTTTGTTGTTGTTGTTGTTGTGTTGTTGGCTCTTGCAGGTTTAAAGTTAGAAAGGACTATTAACATCACAAAAAGTGGTGATTCATAAAATGAACTTGCTGCAAGAGTAACACATGTCAATGTCTGTACTGAAGTGGTGTCATCCAATTGATGTTCATCTGGCTGCTTTATAATCACCTTCTTTCAGAAATTAATAGTCAGTTAAGCACCATAGCAACAAGCAACACTGATGTAACCGCTGAACAGCGACTGGCAGATAGATAACTGTGATGTCAGTGCTCATTACGGTTGTTCTTTTGACCTTGCTGGAAAGTAAAATGATTATTTGATTTTAAATTTAGAAATTTTCAGAGCAACTAATATAGCCTGATGAATTAGGGCTAAATTTAATTTTCTTGAGTCTCCTTTTGGAGAAAAAAAATGCATTCTCATTAAAATACAACTATGGACAAAATGTTGTTAGCTACTTGGTACCAAATGTATCTGTCAAGAAAGGGCAGGACTCTTCTTCTTCTAACTAATACTGTAGTATACTTCAGTGTCTGAGGTTTATCTCTCCAGCTTTATCGAACTCCCTTGGATTTTGGACTTTTCATTTTCTCTTTTGTTATGACAGATTTTTGCCTAATGGATTGAAGACTTTGTTTTCTAGTCTATCAGTCCATGTTGTCATTTAATTTTCTGTATTATTAAATTAAAGCCCACATCATATAATGTAGGCATCTATAATACTTGTGAATTTATGAAATGAGCAGGAAGAACTTTACTAAACTAATGAGAATGTTCTTATGTGGGCTTTTTTTTTGTATTCAAATTGCCTTGTGACCTGTTCCTAGGCCCCATGGGTGCTGTTGTTTCTGATTTTTGCTGTTGTTTTTTGTTGCATTTTTTGGGAGTCTCTCTTTCTCTCAAATTTATATATCAATGGTGTGGCCCAATGTATACATTCCTTCCAGTACATTTGATTTGGGCCTAAAGACATGAACTACCTGCTTTTAATTTCAGTGTTGATCACATTGAATAGTTACTGGATCCTTTAACTTACTCTGTGTTGTTAGTCTGTATTTCAGGTGAAAGTTAGGGTAAATATGCAGTGCCAAACAATGGATCAGAAAATGAAAAATGCAATCGGTCAGCCCAGTGTTACATCAGCACAACACCAAATGATTGTTTTGAATGATTGCTTTTTTTTTTCTGGGACTTAACTAGCTGGCCTTTTATCATGTTAAATGGACACAATCCCATCCATAGACTATTATGTAAACGACTTGAAATATTCATATATGACCTTCATCTGTAGCACTTTTAACTCACTTCATTTCAGTGGTCCTACTATGAGCCTACCAAATGAAAGGAGAAAGTTAACTTGGCATCCTGGATAATTAGGACACATCCTCTGACCTATACTGGCCATTCGACCCTGGGAAAATCACAAGCTCCCAATGCCCTAGGAAACTTTTAAGACAGGGGTTCTTAATTTTCATTGATTGATTGGTCCCATGGAACTCTTTGGTAGTTGAATAAAGGCTAAAGATCCCTTCTCAGAAGGTTGTTTTTTTTTAATGTATAAAACAAAATACATACTATTAAAAAGGATATTAATTATATTGAAATAGGGTGATCAAAAATTTAAAGGCAAAAACGCATTCATAGACCCCAGGTTTAAGGACCCCTGTACTAAGACTCTAAGTTGCCCAACAATTACTAATCTTCATTGGAGGAGGGAGTTTCTTCACACGTAAATCATAGGTCCCAACAACAGTGACAACAAATGTAGTAAGTGATGTTCCTATGTAGCTTATGGAAATATCCCAGAAAAAATGACATATGTGTAACAAGTGATGATTCTTCAGATTTTTGGTGTAAAAGTATACCAATTATAACTGGGCAAAATTATAGCCTGTTAAGGCTATAATGCCAAATTTGGAGGGGGGGGGGAAGGAAAAGAACTTTGACAATTCGATTCAACAAACGTTTATTGGGTTCATCCTCTGTATGAGGCTCTATAGTACACCTGGGAAGGCTAAGACCCGGTGAAAGCCAGACACATCCTCAAGGAACTTCTGTTTTCTTTGGAGCATAGTGTGTTCACACACATATATAAATGAAATTTGAGTAGAATAAGGGCTATAAGAATTATGGAGTCAGGAAATGTAGACAGTTGTCTAATCACTTCCTGGAGCACATATTAACTTATTCCGTTAGTATTTGTTACACAAGTTTAGTAAAGGATGTGTAATGTTCAGCTCAGTCCCTGCTCCTTGGCATTTCATACCATTCTGTATGCAGTGCAAGCCCAGGGCACTTTATTCCTGAATATTCCTTTATTCCCAAATATGCCTGATATTCCTGAATATTTTCATAGCAGAAGCCCAAAGGGAGGCATTTTTAAAAAATGCATAAGGAAAAGAAAACTTAGTCCAGAATAGTTGGTATTTTAGGAGTTGAGCAAAAAGGGCTTTTGCCATCCATCAAAGGTCAAGAAACTGGAGTTTACTGTCAGACCTTGAGAAGAAGTAGATTTCAGATCCAAGAAACTTCTCAAAAAATACATTGCTCTAGATTTGAAATCTGGGAATCATTAGCAGTAAGTGTAGATACCACGAAACGTACTTATGAAAGGTATGGGAACAACTAGTTGTGTTCACAAAAGTTGCCAGGCAAATTCAGAAAACCAGATGAGGCCATTTTTCAAATTTAGACTTACAGGCCTGAATAGTCATAAATAACAGTGATCATACTTGCTAGTGATATAACAATTTTCTTCCAAGGAGATCAGAGCACTTTATAAAATGTGTCTCCGTAACAGCCTTTCGGTGAGGTGGTTGGCATGTATTATTATCCCCACTTTACAGAATGGGAAAGTAGGCATACAGATATTAAGTAACTTCCCCAAGGTCATGCAGAGTATCAGGGGGATCTACCTGGCCCTGTCTATAAGTGTGTCTGTGCGATTGTGTGGCAGAAGCTTTTGCTTTGTGATTTAAGGCAATGATATCAACAATATTTTATTATGGTTTTTCTTTTCTTTGTTTGTTTTTTTTTGTGGTTCTTTTTTTCCTTAGCAGCTTGCATTATTAAAAGTCTAATCCAGCTTATAAACTTCATCATTTTTAGGATATTCATAATGATGCTGGAAGTTAATGATATTCTGTAAAGACTGTGAAAAATGCAAAGAGTAACATTAAAATTATTTGTGCTCTCAAATTTCATGTTTAATGTTTTTGATCTTTTTGATTTGTGCTTTTTAAATTTTTAAAAGTCTTTTAAAAATGGAATCAACATATGCTGATTCTGCTAAATGATGTCTGCTAAGTTCTTTCTCTCTCTCTGTCTCTCATTCTCTCACTCTCTTTTAGTGTTTTTGTCAATAAACTTAGAGGAACTTTATTAGCTTACATGTACATCCTATGCCTACATTTTTGTGCAAGGTAAATATTTGACTTTGTGTTAAATAAGCTTTTTAGTCATTTAAAATATGGAGTTCTTTTGAAACAAAAGTATTTATGGAAATAAAATACTTTAAAAGAACAATCCTTAATCCAGACTATTCCAAGTGATAACTTTGTAACAGTTGGAATCATTATTATCTTAGAATGAATGAAAAAAAAACCAGTTTATCTTTGAAAAATGGAGACCCAAATGTAGAGTCAAGATACAAAGTTGGCCCATTTTAGGTGATGTCTAAAATGTGCTACTGCAGTTTTGCATTTTGAGAAATGATTAATGGGTCAATCAGTTCATAGAAACAGCTTATTTGAATGATTTGTTTTTCCCTGCTGAAATGATTGGTTACTTGACTGAAGTGACCCAGTCAGTTTGTTATTTTGTCACGATGTAGATCCTGACATTGAACTCGGGTAGTAGCGTATTTTTTCTGTCAGGTTCTGTTGTGTGATCACATAAG
This sequence comes from Phalanger gymnotis, assembly GCA_028646595.1. NCBI lineage: Eukaryota > Metazoa > Chordata > Mammalia > Diprotodontia > Phalangeridae > Phalanger > Phalanger gymnotis. The sequence goes on from CM053624.1 coordinate 350,829,405, forward strand.
ACGTTTTGCTAAAACTTGTTTTTTGTAACCTCAGGGGGACTGATTCCTGGGCCCCATGGAAGGGTGCCAGCACTTCACTTCACATAGGCAAGGCAAGCCTTGAGAAAGATAATAGTAGCACTTTTTTGTGTGCTTTTGATGTCTTTATGCTTGGCACCCTAACGGTTAAACTTCAGTATTTAAATGTTTGCATTTTAAGTTAGCTGTTGTTAAACATTGTTAACCATAATGCTAAACTCAGTTACTCTGTAAACAAGAGCTGTCTCTCTTGAATGTTAGTTGCAAAAAAAAAATGAATTAAAATATTGGTTTTCAGAGAAATATGCTCAATAGTGTTTTCAAGCAGAAGTCATTTGTTGAAATGTACATGAAGGCATATTTGGTAGTAAAGATAAATATTTGCAGCAATTATAAAGTAGCCATATTTTACACAGTGAACAATCAGCAATACCAAACCATATGACGAAAAGGGTTTTCATGGTAAAAGAAAAATGCTGGATATCTTCACTTCCCTTCCATCAGTTGAAGTCATATATGTAAGCTTGCCCTTTCTGTATACACTAGGGAAAGGTACTAGATCTGAGATCTGGCACTTATGGGGTCCCTGGTAACAAAAAATTATATGGGAAAATGCATTTTCTTTGACCAGGAAGTCAATGTTTCCCTCTGTGAACAATTCAGTTTCCATATCCTCACAAGCAAATCGGAAATGAATTGACTTGTGCCAAAGCAGTCATAGTATGCTTGTAAATTATTTATTTTTGTCTTCAACATATAAATTTCAGGGATGATTTCTGTTATGAAGAACAATTAATGTAATTGCAAATTATTCTTCTCTTTACACCTCAGTTTGGAAAGCAAGTGAAATCTTTGGTCTTTAGCAAAAGTGTTTTCACATATTAAAAATGTTGCCTAAGCTTGACTTTCTACTTGTGAAATCTGCCATATAATTAATGGAGTTGAATATGTAATCAAGGAAGAAACTCAAAGGTAAACAAGAATTCATTTAGGTTTTAGAACTGATATGCAAACAGAAGGACTATTTGAGTTTGCTAACTGTTCTTCCTTGGCTGTGGATATGAATTCCCTTTTAACTTATTTTAGTCTACTGAATTTTACAAAAAATAAACTTAATTTTGCCTCTTTGTTCAAATGAAATTTAAAAGAAAACCTATTTTTCCTTTTGCATTTGAGGCATTACAGTAAGAAGATACCACCCAGAAAAAATAATGTTGGAATAAGAATAGAGAAAGATGTGTGACTTCTCTTAATTTAGAACTTATAATTTTTTTAATAGTGAAAGTCAGGCTAAAGTTATTGGGGAAAGATTTTTTTTTTCCTAAGAAGGGTCCTATATCAATTTTAGCTTATTGTTGGTGACAGTGTTTTATTTTGTCTTTTGATGGTTTCAGTCCATACTGTCTTGATGCTAGAAGACTTTCTCCATACTAACAGAGTTTCTCTAATTGGAGGACTCTTTGATTGCTAGCCCAGTCTTGATTTTCAGTGTCTGTTGTCATTGGTTGGGGGTGATTGTTAGGTTTCTGGTCACATTGTCTACAACTTGGGCTTATTACATGAAGTTGAGTTTTCTGTGTTGAGCATTAGTTGACTTTGCAAAAGATTTTTTGCCTAGTTTGAGCAGAATATGAGAAAACATGTTCTGCAGTGGAAATGACTAAACTGAAGGTTCTGATGCTACTGTAGGGGCGTTGATTTAAACCTGGCTTTCATTGACTATCCTACCTAGAACTATCACTGAGGATCTTATCTCATTTCATTTCTAGTGGTTCCACTATTTTATCTATGTGTAAAATTATAAAAAAAAGTTCTGCTAATTTCAATAATTACTGGACAGTTGGATGAATTTCACATAATATTCTAGCACCTGATCTAAAGTTCTCAAAAATCTCTTAATTTTCTCCATCAGCTTAGCTCCTCCTGCCATGCTTCCCAGCTGAGCTGCCATACTTCGCATTCTTCGTTAGTAGTGTACACATTTTCCCTTTAAGTAATAGGGATGGGTTTGTATCAGTCCATCTAGATTCTCTTACTTGGTCCTCTTACCTGTGATCAACAGCATGTAGTAATGAGACAACTGGAGGGTGAAGGCTCAGCCTGTGGCCGTCTGGGGATAGGACACACAGACTCATTCATGCTCTCATTAGCACTATGCCCTAACTTACTAAGCTGACTGTTCAGAGAGCACCTATGGTCCAAAACATTCAGTCATCAAAGCCCTTTGCTCCCTACATCTGCCCTCCCTTCCCTGGCCACCCTCTGAGCTTAGTTAATGGGACTGTGAACCAGGGCCAGGCCCTCTTTCACGCATGCTGAGCTTCGCAGAACAAACACAGAAAGCTCACCTGGGCAGTAGTGCTGGGAAACTAAGCTTGGCATAGTTCCAGAGGAACTCCACTCACTGGAACCTGGGTTCTTTCTGCACACATGCCACTTAGCAGCAAGCCATCACACAACTGGCAGTGTAGAGCTGGACAATGTGCAAAGCTTCTATCCAGTGATAGAAAAACTTGTAATCAAGGAAAAATTAATGGTTTTTTTTAAAATTCTATTATTGCACAAAAGATCAGGGGCACATTTGATAATGATAGTAATTCCTCATGAGATATTTCACAGATAGTGACTTGGTGGTCCATTATGTTTATTCTTCAGCTCCTCAGGATATTTATGGTCATTGGAAACAGGCGAAGCACATGGCTTCTTGCCATTTTCTTACATTTTTAGCAGTGACTTGGTTCAAAGAATGGGTGGGGTATCTACCAAAACTCAGAATTACACAGACCTAGGAATAATATCTGACATGCTGGATGACAGAATTAGAATTCCAGAGTTTTCTGACAGAGTGGAACAAAGAACTGAGTAAAATAAGAAGGTGTTTAATAGGAATAAATGTAAAACTCCACACTTAGGTTCAAAAATTCAACCAAACATGAATGAGATAGTAGAGGTATCAGGCTGGAATATAATGTTAACAAAAGAACTGAGTGGCTTTTCATGGATTGCTGCCTTGATTTCAGTCATCAATATAACATAGAAATCAAAATATCTAACATATTTTCAGATACTTTAACAAATTCCCTAAAGTAGAAAAGGAGATGTATCATGATCCTATTGTATTCTGCCCTTGGCAGGGCTTATATTGTACTCTAATTCAGCAGACCTGGAAGACCATTTGTCAGGAATTTTATAGGTAGAATTGAGTTCCAGCTACAGGTAGGGATTAAACTGTATGACCCCAAAGATCCATTTCTTATTTAAGAATTTACTATTGTAAGATACTATAGTTTACACCTTTGATTAAACAACTCTTACTTGAAGCAAGAATTCCTTCTATGAAATCTCCAAGCAGCGTTTCAGCCTCTTCTTGAAGACTTCCAGAGATGGGTAACTTGCCCTCATGTAAACTAAGACCACTCCACTTTTTGTCAGCCCTGATTATTAAGAAGTCCTTCTTTAACTCTTCTACAATTTATTCCCATTGCTCTGAGTTTTGTCCTAAGAGGCCAAACAGAATGAGTCTCCGTAACGCCCTTTCAAATACTTGACAAGTCTTCTTTCCCATGATAGCGCCTCATATATCTGAGGACAAGTGATCATCTCTTCTCAGCTTTTGCCAACCTCAACACCCCTGCTTCCTTCAAGTGATTACTGTTTCACATCCTTTCACTATCCTCAGCACCTTCTTTTTATGTGACTCTTGACCTTCCTTCTTATAATGTGGTATGTAGAACTGGAAATAATTCAAATGCAGTCTGACGTGGGTAGAGTACGGTGGAGTTAGCATGCCTATTCTTCCTTCCTTCGTCCTGCTTATTAGCAAATATTACCCAAGACAAGCTTTTTAGGACTGCCATCTTATACTTTTGACCCATATCGAGATTTACACTTGATATTTTAATTTTTTAAAAAATCTCTTTTCTATTTGTACAACTACATCTATGTATACACACATATATACATATATACACGTGCATATATCTTTGTATGTCTATATATCTGTCTGTCTATCTAGCTAGCTAGCTAGCTTCCTTTATATACCTTCAGAATATTACACATTAGAATGTGTAATATTAGCAGTTGTTTTTCTTTTCCAAGAGCGGAGATGGATATACTCAAATATGTTCACACTGCCTTACTGTCTTGCCTACAGCTACCCTCAACCACTTGGAATGTATACTATTTGTAAAATATTGAACCCTGTGGTGGTTAGGCTTGAGTATGTAGAACTGAGCGAGGCTAACTGGACCATATGGGAATTGTGCTTGTGACTTTGGAATCATTAGCACCATTCTCTACTCAGGTGGCTTTGTAAAACATCTTTAATAAATGTCTAGAACTGATTTATTGACGTTCCCATGTAACTCTGGTATTTTGTTCTTAATCATGCAATAAGAATGTGGCTTGGTGGTTAGTCTATGACTCTAGACTGAAAAAAGTATTAGTTTGATCCTTCGCCACACTGTTCTTCTCAGCTCTTAGACTACACTAATATATGTAGTCTTTGAAGGGTTCACTATCTGCCCAGGTTAACTAAGAAGATCAAAGACTTCACTTTATCAAAAATTCTGAAACACAACTGATCCTTTTCAAGATTATGAGGCTTGTCCCAAATATATAAGTACCTAAGAAATTATAGCTAAATTAAACCAAGAGAATACGTCTTTACCTAGATATGGAACACAGTTAAGGTCGTTTTAGATGGGAAAGCAGTCTCTTGAATTTCTTTTAAAGCGGTCTGTTTTGTGATTTCAGCATATCACATACATGCCACTATTTCACTTGTTCAGTAGTATTCAAATTAAGTTGATACATTTAAAATAATCCTTTGGCACTTAGTGCCTGCATTTCCCACTGCAACATGATATACCATATTGCATTAACATTAATAACAAAATTTCAGATGTGCCATCTAAAAGGCATTAAATTGCAAAGTATTGCTCCTCTCTCATCAGAATTTTCACTTGGGATTTCCCCACTTCTCCAACTTAGTTCTCAATATCTGTGATAAGAATTCTGTGCCCTTTTAACAGAGGGCTAGTTCTAATTTTATATTTGCATTTTTTTATTCTAGGAGCACAAGCATAATTCCATCATTATTCCCATCGCCAGCCATTGATTTCACTGGTATATAATTTAGTTGCTTTTGATCAGAGAGGTGTGTGTGTGTGTGTGTGTGTGTGTGAGAGAGAGAGAGAGAGAGAGAGAGAGAGAGAGAGAGAGAGAGAGAGAGAGAATTTGGATGTATTTAGAACTTTGAGGTTACAAAAATAAACTTCTTTAGTTTCCCATTTCTGGGATTTTCAGTGACAGATACTTTAAGAGAATATTTTCCAGAACTTGAAATCACAATCAGTTTCTGTTTGTCACACTGCTATGTGCACTTTGGAAGATTGGAAAAAGCAAAATGAACGAACCTTAAGACATGGCCCTTTCCTGTAAAGACAGTACAATTTAATTATCTACTTGCAGATACATCTATTTTCTTCAGGGCTGACAGTTGTAGAACTTGTCCCAGCTAGATCTTATCCAAAACCAAAGCCACCAATCAAATCCCACTCCAGAAAGAACCAGATTATTCTCTTCCTTTCTTTTATTCCCATCTGTCTTCCCATTTTATGGTCAGTTAGCAAAACTGAAGTACAACATGAAAACTAATGGTATTGCAGTTGTTATTAATTAGATACAGAAAAGTTGAAAATTAAATCAGACCGTGTTGCACATATTTTAAACTCTTATTCAGATAGCATTTTCTCAGTGGAACAGGATGCTTCTGCCTCACTGATGTTTACTCTGGAAAACTTTTTTTTTCAATATTTATTTATTTTTAGTTTTCAACATTTACTTTTGTACGATTTTGAGTTCCAGATTTCCTCCTTCCCTCCTAAACCCCGTCCCCAAGACAGCATGCAATCTGATATAGGCTATACATGTACAATCATATTAAACACATTTCCACATCAAATAATATTGGGAAAGAAGAATCAGAACAAAAGGGAAAAAACCATGAGCAAGAAAAAAACAAACAAAAAAAGAAAATAGTATGTTTTGATCTGCATTCAGACTTCATAGTTCTTTCTCTGGCTGTGGAGAGCATTTTCCATCATGAGTCTTCTGGAAACGTTTTGGATCATTGCATTGCTGAGACGAGCTAAGTCTATCAAAGTTGGTCATTTCACAATGTTGCTGTTACTGTATACAGTGTTCTCTTGTTTCTGCTCACTTCACTCAGCATCAATTCATGTAAGTCTTTCCAGGCTTTTCAGAAATCCACCTGCTTATCATTTCTTATAGCATAATATCATTCCATTACATTCATATACCACAACTTGTTCAGCCATTCCAGTTTTTTGCCACCACAAAAAAGAGCTGCTATAAATATTTTTGTACATGTGGGTCCTTTCCCCTTTTCTAGGATCTCTTTGGGATACAGACCTAGTAACGGTAGTGCTAGATCAAAGCACAATTTTGGAGCCCTTTGGGCACAGTTCCAAATTGCTCTCCCAAAAGTTTGGATCTGCTCACAACTTATTGTGGAAAACTTTGAAATTTACAAATATTTTTAGGTGTGAAAAAGATGAGGGAGCCCTTGCCTGCAGGCTTGCCACCTGGTACAGCACCTCATCAAAGCAGGGGAAAGGGGACTCCTTATCTCCTTTGCTCTGGTCACGAAGAGTTGGACATGACTGAAAATGACTGAAAAACAAAAAACCCTCTGTGGTTTGACCTTACTCAATTCAACCCAGCTCAGTCCAACTCAGTTAACTTTTGCCCCTGTTCTGTGCTTAGCATTGAGTTAGGCACTGCTAACAGAACTCAAGCAGGTCCTATAAACTTGTGGAACTTAGGTTCTACTGGGTGAATTAATATTGTAAAAAAAAAAGAGAGGAATTCTAAGATATGTACTGCATAAATATGAAATAATTTGGAGTGGGGGTAGGGGATAAGGACTAATAATTCTGGGGGGCAAATGGGATTAGGAAAGGTTTTTTTTTTTATTGCGGGAAATGGCACTCAGGTTGAAACTTAAGGGAATTTATTGGTTCTAAGAGGCAAAAGTCAGGAAAGATGGCCTTCTAGGCATGAAGGACAGACAACCTGCAAGAAGTCATGGAGACAGGACATATTGTATATGGGCAAGAGTAAGCAGGTTGGTTTGGCTCAAACATAGAACGGGACAAGGAAGAGTAATGAGTCATTTGCCTAGAAAGCTAGGCTGGGGATGTATTTTGGAAAGGCTTTAGATGTCATCTGGAGATATTTATATTTAAATGAAGCCACTGTATTTTCATGAACTAAAAGTGACTTGGTTGGAGCTGGACTTTAAGAAGATTGGTTTGGCAGCTGAATGCAGGAGAGAATGAGCAGCCTTCCTTTACCCTCTCCTTCTTTCTTTACCTGCTCAACTAGAACAGAAGGCTGGAGGAGGGCTCCCAGCTCTGGACCCTAGGGTATTCGAGAGGTAGTATGACAGGAAGCATTTCTGCTCATGTGCAGCCAGGTTAGAGGAAAGAAGGGTAAGAGATCGATTGAGAGTTGCTGGTCCTGTGTGAACACTGGAGATCTTTGCTCTGTGGTAAGCTTGCTTCTCTTCCTCTAAATGATCACAGAGAGGAGGAGTTTGAAAAATGGAACTGTGTGTTTCTTCTCTCTTTTCTCACCCATTTCAATTATTAAATTCTAACTGTTTGTTCTGTTAGGCAAATATGAGTTTAGCAGAATGGAGAAGGATGGTCTTCCTTAAAATCCCAGCCTACTGTATTGTCGGTTTGACTTTTACTCACTTGAAGAATCCTTGTGGAAAATGAGATAATCTTGCATTTATTTCATTGAAAACTTTCTGTCTTGATGGATTTCAAAGCATGAACATTTTTAATCTAAAATGACTTCTTTCTACCTGTGACATGGTATTACCTAATTGTACCTTACCAACGAGGTAACAAAACAGTTAGTGACTTTTCCAAGGTCTAACAGTAAAAGCCATATGGAACTGAGGACAAATCCAAGCACCCCTGATTTCAAGTCTGATTCTATCCCTAGGCCTTAAGATATCCCCTTAGTTGTAAGATTCTGAACTGAGCCCTCTGGAGTGATGAAATGTGTGCTGATACTGGAGGAGGATAGATACTTAATCTTTAAATTATCTTCTCCTCCCCAACTACCTCACAAAAGAAGGCTATAGATAAGGAGTGGTATCACCTCAAACTCTTGACCTCTGAGACTGATTTTTTTTTAGTGTAGTTGAAGGTTAAAATCAGATTCTTAACTATACTCCAACATAGATTTTAGTGTTCCAATCATTAAAGGCCATGCAGGAAGAATTCAGGCACTTCTGAGTTGAGACTGAAAGGTCTGGGAGCTCATAAGCTTTTTAGAATCTAAACCATGTGATGGAAATAGTGTCAGGAAGGCTTTCCCAGGCTGTTCATGAGATTCATTGGCTTTAATGTTATCTTATTATAGAACTCATACATAGAAACTACATTAACAGAGCATTAGGATTGTGGCCTAAGACATCCAAGTCAAGAGAAAAGATGTTTTTCTTTTTCTTCTTTCTCTTGAAGTGATGACAAATGCACCCATAGGTTCACCATACTCAATGAATGGGGCAAGGTCTTTACTTCCTCTATAAATAAAATGTATATATACTTAAGAAAAATAGGAGCTGCTAGAGAAATGTCATTTCCCACAACACAAACCTAATTTGAAGTCAGAAAAAGACTAGCCAGCACTGTGGTATTGAATGAAACAGTGATTTGATTCCAGAGTACCCTTAGAAGACCCAAAGAAGTCTGGCGTCGTAGCAATAGAGCCTTGGAGTCAGAAAGACCTAAAGTCAAGTCTTGGTTCTTGTGATTGTGACTCTCAGAGTATCACATAACCTTTCAGTCTCCTCCACAAGCAACCCTCCAAAGCAGTGGTCCTTTCCCTGCCCTTTTTTGGTCTTGTCACGCACCCCTTTGTCAGTTTAGTGAAGGAAGCCTCTGTACCCTTTTTGAGAAAGTTTTAAAAAGATACAATAAAACCACATAGGATTACAAAGGAAACTATTTCTAGTAAATGAAGCCATCAAAGTATTTTTTTTTCCAAAAGTTCTTGGGATATCTGCTTAAGAACTACTGGTCTAAATTTAAGGTACATAACAGTTACTCAGCTGCGTTAGTAACGGGCGTCTCCTTCTCGTGGGTTCTCTATCCCAGTGGTGTCGAACTCAGATGGAAATGGGGACCACAACACCATACATAAGGATCCCTAGGGGCCTCATGTTGACTTAGAAAAGCACATATTTATGTGTTCCTTTTTTTTCAGTACATCAACGCATTCAGTTCAGATAGCAACATCATTTTCATCTGGTTTGGCTGCACTCGAGAGAGTCATGGGCAGAGCACAGATCTAGGGCTGCCACATGCTGGACACCTCTGCTTTGCACCAGTGAAATCACATGCCTGGACTTACTACCAATGTAACCTTGGGCAGATCACTTCACTTTCCTGAATCTCAGTTTCCCTATCTGTTGAATGGGGATATTAGTCTAAAGGGCCTCTGAGTTTCCTTCAGCTCTAGGTTTAAGATCCTGTGATTTGATGAGGAATAATATGCCCAAGAAGTTCCTTAAAATATGAGAATTGGGCTCAAAGTTTTCCTTCAGTCGAGGCCTCTTCTGTATCCCCAGTCCTATACTACTGTCCTTGGGGTTGCAGTTCCTTGCATTTCTATTACCTTCCAGATGAAGAAACTGAAGACCAGAGAGGTTACTTGGCTCAAGACCCCGAAGCCACATAGGGAAGAGTAAGGAGATAAGCAGAGATATGAAGCCAGCCCCTCCAATTCCAGATCCCACTAAAGAATGCTACCTCGCAGCTTTATCCAACAGAGTGAAGGAGGAAAATTTGGTCTACCTAACACAGAATTCTACTTTAGGATTCTAGGGAAACTGAGAATGCAAGTCATATATATCCTCTCTTCCCACCTCTGCCACAGCCTCTTTGCATCATGCTGTGGGTGAAGTCACCATGTAGCATGTCAGTAAGGAGAGAAATTTTTTTTTCCTTCCACTGTGCCCATCTTCCTTCAGTAACACGATGTAGCCTCTTCTTATTATTCAGGGGGACTCATACTCATCATTTTTTCTACCTCCCTCATCAGCCCATGTGTCAAGAATTTCTTTTTGGGTGAAATTGTTAGACTTCATTGCCAAGACATGTAGCTGCATACCTTTGTGCTTTGAGAAACAGGAGAATATTGTGGCTGAGGAAGAATGTGATTGGATGGCACAGTGAAAGAGATTATGCAAAGAAGAGAACCCTACAACCTGGCACTCCTACTGGCAAATAATATTCTCTCTGCCTCACTTTCCTCATCTAAAATGATAGGGTTGGACTTCATGGCCTCTATGGGCCCTTCTAGCTATGATCCATCTGTAATCCCAAGCCTAGGAAAGCAGTCTCTATAGGAAATCAGTAAACTGAGTCATTATCTATCCACATAGCATCTCTTGCACTGCTAAGTTGCCCTGGTCTAGTAGTTGACTAAAGTATATTTTATAAATGAATACATTCCAGATTTATCCTTTGGTTTCTCACATATGCTGATTTTCAGATTCGTAAATATGTTCGTTTGCAGTGTGTCTGCCCATCCTTCCTACAAATTAAATAGTTTTAACTATAAACTGAAAATGTCACAAGTTATTAAATTATTAAAAATGAATGAATAATTAGATGAAAGGAAACTTGGCTGCAGTGATGCTTGAGGGGCTGCCCAAGATGGAAAGGACAGGTGAAGTGGAACAAAAAACTCATCTGCCCTCAACTCAAGAATTACAGAAACAGGAAATATACTTTTTCCCTCTGTGTTATGTTGTATAAAAACTGAAGTGACATATTATTATGCAGGATAGATACAGAAGCCTTGTGTACATGAGTGTCCATGGAAGGAACTGTGGAGAAGTACAAGTATTTTACCAAGAAGTCTAAAGTATATCAATTCAGCCCTTAAACAAATAAACTGCTCTACGTCGGTATCTGTCCATATTCTACCAATCTGTTGCTGGATTTATGGACCTTTTTATTTTGTTGTAAATGTCAGCTGATGATCTGTGATTCTGTTGTTGTTGTTGCTTGTACTTTATTTTGAAGAGAACAGTGACATCATGGGTGATGTCTTGACTTGTGTATGAATTGGCTTTACGTGAGGCAGAGCTGCACAAAGGCAGCAAGCATGTGTGTGATGGACGAGATGAAAGGCGGATGGACGAGGAGCCTGTTGACCCAGTCTGTTTATTACAGCTGCTGTCTCAGAAAAGTACAGTTTAAAAGTGATTACTGATGGGGAACATTGGGGATTTTTTTTTTTTTGGCCAGTTGCTATTCCTTAATTAGGGGCAACAAACACTTCTGAAATAATGATGATAATGATAGCTAACATTTATATGGCACTATGTACCAGGCACTGCACTAAGCACTTTATAATTATCTCATTTGATTCTCACAACAATTTTACAGATGAGGAAACTGAGCAAACAGGTTGAATGACTGTCCCAGAGTCACATAGCTAGTAAGCATCTGATGCTGGTGCGAATTCAAGTTTTTCCAAGTCTATGCCCAGATTTCTTGTTATTTTCAAGTAAGATCGTAACTGCTTGTTTTAAAGTAGACAATTCCCCCAAATTAAAACAAGGGGTTATGACAATAGAGTGAAATTAGGTACGACAAAGTAAGGAACAAGGAATTTAAGTTTTAAGAATTTATTTGGGTAATAAGAATCATTCGCATCTTGATCCATATAGATAGGTATGGAGATTTGGCGATTTTCCTGGTGATCGCATGGGGAAAGAGAATTTACTGACCCATTTCTGGTAGATGTATGTTGGAAACCCCTTCCCATCCCATTTCACAGAATCATTTTATACCAAAGAACTCATTAGGTCTTAACTAAGTCTGGTATGATCACTCCCTTCCCATGCATCTTCCTGACACTTTCCCACAACAATTTTAAAAATTCTAACTCTTTTTTGAGTAGGATTTTTGGGATGTATATATTGGGGGAGGTCAGTTGGGGATAGAGGATCATTTTCATTTCCAGAATTCCTTTCTTCAGCACAGTGTGTCGAGTGGTATTATGCACACTTGGCTATGGAACAAAGCTCCCAGTTTCTAAGGTGGGTAGGAGGCTTGTTTTTTGGTTTTACTTATCTGGGTTTGACCCCAGATGTCAATATTCAGTCTTTTATTTCCTAGCAACTTGGTAACTAGGTAAAAGGTGATTTGCACTGGTAACTTCCACTGCACCCAATAGATGTCTATAATTCTTTCTTGAGTCTGATTTTTACTCCTTACTTGTAGTTATTTGCTTGTAAGCTTCTATGCAGTTGGAACAAGAAGATATTATAGGCTTATTAATTCAGCATTGATTTTAGCTCACCATTAAAATTATAAAAGTATAAATTATTAAATTCTCACTTACGACATTATTATCTGCTTGTGTTGATCCTTGTTAGTAATTGTTAGTCTCTAACATTCTAGGGTTCAGTGATCACTTATGTTTTGACCATCATCTAGAGCTGCTTGATTGGGTTGGTGGAAATTTTCACTGTTTATGGGAATAAAACAGAAAGTCTCACTTCTCTCCTGTGAGTATTTCATTCTCTAAGATCTAAGAAACTCTGCTAATGTGTTGAAGTTTGCAAAGTGCTGGACTATTGTGTAGCCCCCAAACTCACTTTTCTTCCTTTAGTTTGTTTCCTCCAATCCATTCAGCATGCTTCTGCCTTCCTCTTTCTAAGAATCACCATCATCTTGCTGAGAACCCTTCAGCACTTCCACGTTGTCTGCAGGAGAAATTATAAACTCTGCCATGAAGCCTTCCATGACCTGGGTTCAACTCATTATTCCAACTTCATTTCATGTTCCTCTTCAGTTCAAACACTGAGACAGAACCTGGTAGATCTTAATCACTGTCCCACCCAATCAAAATTTAAGGACCTGATCAGGTCTAAATTTCCTCAGGGTCACTTCCAGAGTCTCACCAGCCATTTCTCCTCTGTAGCCTTTATATTTTATATAACTCATTTGCCACTTCACCAAAATAAAACATAAGCTGATAGATGATTTTAGAGAAAAGATGACTTAGAGGGAAGAATTCAGAAGGTGGAGTCAGCAGAATTGAGGTGGAATCCAGGTGCAGATGCTTACTGGGTGGGTGACCAAAATGAATCACCTAACCTGTCTTAGATAGTGCTGTGGACGGAGTGTTGTCCTTTGGGTCAGGATCCAGCCTTGTACACTGACTATTTGGATGGGAAAGTCACTTAACCTCTGAGTCAGAGTTTTCTTAACTGTTAAAATGGGGTAGTATCTATCTCCCCAGGTCGTGGGGTCAAATGAGATAACATATGTAAAACACTTTGCAAACCTATATAAATGTTAATTGTTATTACTTATGAGGACTTCTTTTGGAAAATGAATTTGTGTGGTAAAAATGTGGGGATGATGCCACCCACCAATAAGGATCAGTCCCATGATGGAAACCCCAGGCTGGATTAACTTGTAGATGAAGAAGGGTAGCTGTGATCACCAGAGGTGTAGAGGGTCATTGCTATTGAGCTGGTGTAATGGTAATCATTAGGGCAGGACTTTTTTGTTGTCTTGTCTTTGGGAATGCTGAGGTAATCAAGTACCTTTGAAGAGTCTTGCCTTTCAAGTGTAATGGTAAGCAAAGTGGGACTTTCCATTGTTCTTTGTTTGAGTACTTCTTAGCTGAGGTAATCAAGTGCCCCAGGGCCCTGAGACTGTATATAAGATCTGAGGTTGAAGTTTTTGGGGGGTACAGTCATTGAAAGAGTGTTGGTGACGAGATTTTGGGCAAGCTGTTGAAACTGCCCCCCCCCAACCCAGATGTTGGCGCTTCTCTGGTAACTATGTATCATGATTTGGTTAGACAAAGGTTAATCTGTTTATATTGTTGCTGTAATTTCTGCTTGTATTTGCCCTGAAGTTCAGGGGGCTTATCTTTTCCCCCTGAACTAGGTGAATGATATATGTATGTTTAATTAACCTGAGATTGCCAGCCCCTTAAAAACTGCTTTCCTTAGAAAAGCAGATCAAAGAACCTGTGTTGGCAGCTCTTCTGTATGCTCTTGGTCTAACATAGCCACGGTAGCTGCTAGCAACATTGTTGTTATGCCTTGAAAGGGGAGCAATGGCCTGGTGGATCCTTGAATCGCCAAATGGCTATGTGTTATATCCACTTGATAGAGTGGAAATTCCTTGAGGAGGAGCATTTTTTCCGCTTGTTTTTTTCTCTGTCATCTTTCTTACAAAAGTGTTTTGTATACAGTAGGAAGTACATAAGTGGTTGTTGGATCGAATTAGATAAGGCAAAACCTGGCTTTTGTTACCGCAGTTGTTCCAGTGAGTGAGTTAAAGTTATGTCAGAGACTCTTGGCTATTAAACCATCTCTGTCTAGCTGAGTCCTCCACCCCAAATCAACCACATACAACAACAACCACCACCAACAATAAAATAAACCACTTGGAAGACTAAGTCAAATTTCCCCTTATTTTTGCTCTTACTGCATGCTGTATGATTTTGGAGGCGCCTGATTTCCTCAGAATAACTCCCATAAATCCCAGCTAATTCCTGAACTTCTTTTGAGATCAGGTGACCCTTTCATTCCTTGTTAGAAATGATTTAAAATGAGAATGCATGGTTGAGATGTCAATTAAAATTTGCTCAGTAACGTATAGGAGTAAGAGATGGGAGGAAAGGAATAAGCATTTATGTAGTGCCTACTGTGTGCCACGCACTGTGCAAGCTTCATAGATATCTCATTCGATCCTCATAATAACCCTATGAAATGAATGCTATTGTTATTCCCATCCATTTTACCTTGAAGAAACTGAGACAAACAGAGGTTAAGTGACTTGTCCAAGTAGTGGGTGCCTCAGCTGGATTTGAACTCAGGTCTTCCTGACTCTAGGCCCAGTACTCTATACACTGTGCCACTTAGTGGCCTCAGTCATCGTGAAGTATAAATGAGTGCTGTCCAGTGGTTTTCTATCTTGAGGATGTTAGATTAGAACAGGGTGGGGAACCTATGGCCTCAAGGCCACATGTGGCCTTCTAGGCCCTTGGGTATAGCCTTTTGACTGAGTCCAAGTTTTATAGAACAAATCCTTTTATTAAGGGGATTTATTCTGTGAAGTTTGGATTCAGTCAGAGGGCCGCACTTGAGGACCTAGTGAGCCACATGTGGCCTAAAGGCCGAAGGTTCCCTATCTGGTTTAGAAGACACCTCATGGAGTGGGAAAAAGTTCAGTGGTGGAAACAGGGAAACAGGGAGGTTGTGTGTGGAAGGATGGGAGGGAGGGACCTGGGAAAGTAAAGTTCAGGGACAGTGCTCAGAGTCTATTCAATTTACTTTCAACCATGCTCATACAAATAGAGGTTGTAAGGGGAGGACAGTTTGTCCTGTGCATGCAAGAAATTGAGCAAGAATTTGGCTGATGAGACTGAATAGCAACAGTTTTTTACATGACTCTTATTTTTCATTAAAAAAAAATTAACTTAGGAAGTATTTATTAAACACCCACTATATGCTAGAAGGCTAGCATTAATCACAGGCACTGAAATGCACAACTAAATATAAGGGAAAACATTTCCGTATATATATGAGAGCCATCCAAAGGAGCATGTACCTATCTGCTGTGGTCCCAGGCACATGATAGAGACTGAATTGAGTCCTGCAGTAGCCTGCCTTCTAATAAGAGGGTATCTAGACTCACTTTGCTCACACTCACTGGCTCACTAAAACCCAACCCCAGTACTCTGGCAACAATTAACCTATCGCTTAGGTTTCACTCAAATGTGCGGTGTAAAGCAGGTAAGGGACAGGTATTTATTTCCTAAACTCCAAAGAAATTGTAAAGATCTAAAAGACAGACACTGAGAGAAAAACTTATAACAAGATTCAATAATTAACATAACTTTTTGTACTCTCTCAGGAGGCTGATACCTAAATCTGACTAGAACATAAAGGAATATGTGGTATCACCATATAGGCAACCCATTTTTTTAACCTTGGCTCTGATCTGGCCAAATTAGCAGTTCTCAAAGTGTGATCTGGCTACTATCAGGCGCTGCTACCTGAAACACTCTCAGCGGGTCCACAAGTTCAAAATAATTTTCATAATAATACAAAGATTTAGAAATTTATAATATAATAGCTCTCAATAGATATAACCTACATTGGTGGGAGGGGGGTCCCCAGTGATTTTTTTAGTATAAAGTGGTCCTAAAGCCAAAACATCAGAACAGTGCTGGTCTTTGTGTTCTGGGGGAAAAAATGACTTCTCTTATTTTATTGGTCGTCTTGATAAGTCAACTCCAACCAAAAGGGCACAGGACTTTTGGACCTGTCAAACTCATAAGGTTAGTATCAGGCCTGGACATGTATACCTGGAGATGAATATTGCCCATGTGCAAACTCACCTAATGTATCTATAAACTGAAGTCGGCGGGGGGAGGGATGGTGTTGTACAGTGGAAGGAGAGGAAAGATTACTGCCCGTGCTCCCACTCTCTGTGGGGTAGTTGAGTGACCGAGAACATTACTCGTCACATGGGACAGTCAAAGGAAGAGACAGAGTCAGAAGTGTTCTCTCTCTTTTTCTGAGGTTCCCTGAGTCATCTACTCTTCCAGCTCAGCAGCGAGTGAAGGGATCACTTTGTGATTTCCAAATGCCTACACCTGTCATTGCTGACTCACATGCAGGGTTGGGTTATTCTCAAGCTCCCCTAGTACTGAGCTAGCTCATATAGCCATTCAGAAACAGAAAGGTTAACTCTGAGCATGGCTCCTCCTTATACATGAAATTGCAAACAGGGCTTTTTTTTTGGTTTACATATTTGTATCATTTCAACATTTTTTAAACCCAGCCAACTCTTGTATTTATCAAACTCATACCATGTGCCCCTACTCTGTACTAGACTAGGCACTATGGATACAAAGAGAAAAATCAAAACAGCCTTGACCCCCAGGATATATTATGTAAAGAGCCTCTTCCCTGAAGATTCATTGATTGAGGTATCCCTGTATTTTCTAGTGTGTGATTTAGAGTGAGACGATATCTGTAGATAGTGCTTAAGAATAGAAATGGAAGAGCAGGGGCCAGTTTCTTCATTGGGTGTTCTGCATCTCAGTGCAATCAGAGGTCTGGGTCCCTCCCTCTCCCCTGTTCCCCTAAAATATCTGAATGATGATTTAGTGTGTATATGAGTTTTACTGTCTTTTAGAAGAGGGTGATTATTTAGTGCACACCCCTCATTTTATGGACTTGGAAAGTAAGATCAAGGAGTGCTAAGTTTGCTTCGGTAGAGTTGAGACTAGCATTTCTAGTCCACTCGTTCCATGATGCCAAGCTGCTTGTTGACAACTGGGAAAATGCATGGTACTAGACTTGGAGGCAGAAAGCCCCAAGGTGCAGGCCAGCCTCACTTGGTTACTGGACAGGTTATTTAACCTATCTAAACCTCATTATTACTTCTGTGAAATAGGAATAATGCTAGTATGTGTAGCACTGGGTTTTTGAGAGCCTCGGATGACTAGGAGCAGAAATCATAGTCTAGAAGATTTAACCCCTTATGTTCCTGCCCTGGACAAGGTGTGTCTTCCTCAAAACTCTCGTCCCCAGATGTTGGTGATTGTTTCACTCCCATACTACATCAAGGCCAAGTGCCAGCCACATTTCACTTCCTAGCTATATTTCCTCGCCTGCAGCCACTGACCAAGCACCTTAGATCTCCCTCTAGCTTTTCAGTTCTAGAACCCTAATCAAATCAACTTCGCCATTATTCTTGGAATGAGTGTGTCAATCTCCTCCCCTCTAGGACTTTGGAATCTCCAATTGTGTAACTTTCCACACCAAAATAACCCTGGTCACCACTAGATGCAGGAGTATGCTGGTAAATGTTTAATAACGGGCGTTCCAAAAACATGTCTCTCTCTCTCTCTCTCTCTCTCTCTCTCTCTCTCTCTCTCTCTCACACACACACACACACACACACACAAAATTAAATATTATCATTAAATATTTCCAAAATATTTTTAACATTTGTCTTTTAAAAAACATTGAGTTCCAAATTTTTTCCCTCTCTCCTGCCCTTCCCCCCTTGAAAAAGCAAGCAGTATGATATCAATTATATATATATACATATATATATGAAATCATGCAAAATGTATTTCCATATTAGCCATGTTGCAAAAGAAAACAAAAAACAAACCTGCCAAGAATAAGGAACATGAAAAGAGTGTGCTTCAGTCTGTACTCAGAATTCCTCAGTTCTTTCTCTAGAGTTTGTTCACATTTTTCATCGTGGGTCTTTTGGAATAGTCTTGGATCATTGTTTTCATCAAAGTAGCTAAGTGTTTCACAGGTGATTGTCCTTAAAATGATGCTCTTATTGTGTAGAATCTTCCCCTGGTTCTGCTCACGTTATTTTGCATCAGTTATTATAAGTCTTCCCAAGTTTGTTTCTTTTTTTAAACCATCCTGCCTGTCAATATTTTTAATAGCACAATGGTATTACATCACATTTATATACCACAGCTTGTTCAGTCATTCCCTAAATGAGGGGCATTCCTTCAATTTCCAATTCTTTGCCACCACAAAAAGAGCTGCTATAAATATTTTTGAACAAATAGGTTTTTTTTCTCTTTTCTTAGATCTCTTTGGGATACAGACCTAGTAGTGGTATGGCTGAGTCAGAGGATTTGCACAGTTTTATAGCCTTTTGGGCATAGTTCCAAATTGTTCTCCAGAATGATTGGACCAATTCACAGCTCCACCAGCAATGTATTGTTGTCCCTATTTTTCCACATCTCTTCCAGCATTTATATCACACTTTTAAGTTTAATCTGTATTATTAACATTTTGTACATCACTTTCTCATGTCTAGGCAGTCAACAAAATAATAAATCAATCCCTTATTTGTTATGAGAATATAAACTCTCTGAGTGCAGGGTCTAGCTTTATATCCACAGGCTAAGAGCTTAGTAAATTCTTTTAAATTCATCCATTCATATGAGATGATGTATATAAAGTACTTTGGAAACTTTTAAGCAGCATGTAACTAATACCTGTAAATTACTCAAACATATTGTAGCTTCCTTGTGAGCAGGAAGAAGCTCTCAGACTTCTGACAGCCTGCAGTGCTAGATGTGAAACACAGTGCTAGAGAGATGTGGTGCTTGATAAAAGCTGTATTTGATGATTGATCGGTCAGTTGACAAAAGCAGATGCTCCCAAAGCAGAGACCTTAGGATTTATCCTATCCCCACAGTGCCTAGAATAGTGCCATTAATGTATTAGGCAATATATAAAGGTATTAATTGATCTGACAAATAAAGGATTTCAGTTAGATGATTTCTAAGGTTCCCATTAGCTCGAATTTTCCAGCCTTTTGTCATGCTAAATATGTTGGTCACATTACAAAGCACAATTGGGGACTTAAATATATTATGAGAACACATGTTTAACTTTGTCTCCACAAATTTAACTCCCTTAGTTGCATTCATATATGTATGTATGTGTATGTATATATAGACATAATATGTGTATATGTGTATGTATATATACATATATAGTGTATTTGTGCACACATGTGTGTGTGTAGATATATATATATATATATATATATATATATATGCATACAGACATGCATGCTAATTTGCTGTGTCTATAAGAAAGCTATAAGCAAGTACTTATAGTACAAATGCTGTACCACCCCAGGGGTAATCATATGCACCCAGGATTCTTTTATAGGTCACTAGTAATCTGGTTATTGTTCAATCCCTATCTCTGTTTTTATTCTTCTTGGCCTTTCAGCAGCATTTCCCACTGTTGACCATCTCCTCCTCCAGAATTCTCAGCTCCTCCCTGGCTTTTCATAATCCTTCCCTGGAGTGATTCTCTTACTCCCGGTCTGACAATCCTTCTCCCCTCCCAGGCAGCCCCCTATCCTTACCCTCTGCTCTTCTCCCTATACTCTTTGTCTTGGTTTTTGAAGCAGCTTATCTCAGATCTCATCACAGATCTGTTAGCAGCCTCATCTCTCCCCTGAGTCTCAGTCCCATATGCTACTGGACGTTTCCACCTGGATGTTCCTTGGCATTTCAAACTCATAATTTCCAAAACAGAACTCTCCTTTACCACTTCTGTGCAGCCTACCACTGGTGTTCGTACCTCTTTCTCTAGAGCCTGACCCAGGTTCACATCTAGAACCATCCTCAATTTCCACTCTCCATCACCACCACTGCCTGAAATCTAGTCACTTGCTGTCTTGTTGATTCTACCTTTCTTCATTCTCTCGTGCATTTGTTCTCTTCACTCTACTTGCATCTCAAACACTATTCTCTAAGCCTTTACCTCTTCTTGACTGGACTATTGCAATAATGGATTTCTCTCCTCTCTTCCCTCCCTATTCTGTTGTATAGAACTACCAAATTGAGATTCCTAAAGCTTGGGCCTGCTCAGTAAGCCTCAGTAGCTTGCTTTTTTGCCTTTAGGGAGAACAAACAAACAAGCAACTGCTGTTGGCCATTTAAAGCCTTTCGCTGTTCAGATCCACCCTCTGTTTCCAGGTTAATTACATACTACTCCTGCTCATACATGCTGTGCTCCAGAGAAGTTGGTGTACTTGCTGTACCCAATGCACAGCATTCCAGTTCCTATCTCACTTTCTTTGCCTTGCCTGTCCCCCAGGCTCTTTTCTTAGCACCTCTTCTGGAAACTCCTCACTCCTTTCAAGACTAGATTCAAATGCTTTTCCTGGTTCATTCAGTTATTAGTGCTTCCTCATCATTTCATATTCATTTTGTAATGTACTTTGTACATATTTTTCTGTGAATATATTCGTTCTCCTTTCTGCCAGGTAGAATGTAAACTGCTGAAAGCTGGGAACAGCCTCATTTTTGTGTTTTTATTTCCTATCACCTGGTATAGTTTTGGCAAATAATAGATGCTTAAGGAAGGTTTTTTCATCGATTGATAAGTTATGTTTAGGGTGATCAAAAGAATTGCCGTTTATTTTGTCTTAATAATGACCTACTGTTCCTATGATTTTGGAACAAGTAGATTTCATCTTTAGGCAATCTTTTTTTTTTTTTAATTATACCATGTAGGACAGTTCCTCATTCTGGCTTTGTTTTCTCCCAATTGTATGTTTTCTTAAATAGTCCTGCATTTTGGGGTGTGTTCTTTTCTTTTTTAAAAAAGCAGAAAACGTCTACCTTTTCTTATTTGTCCTAGACCAGGATTCTGAGCACCCACCTTTCTGGATAACCCTGTTGTCTTTTCTTCCTTCCACTAAAGCCTAGTGAAAATTCCTAACTGTATTTATACTTGCAAGAAACTCTTTAAGGCGTGATTATTCACAAATAGATGGGTACAGTAGAAAAACTAAGTCATCACTTCCATAATGAAATCGTAATTAGCTTTCTTCTGCTCTGGTCACTTAGAATATGTAGGCCAAATTCAAATAATTGAAATGTAGCTACTCCCAGAGATTTGTTCTACTCCTCTCCTGCCTCTTCCATATCAAACTAGTAGTCACTGTATTGTGCCTGAGGAAGAGGGTATTGGTTGGGTTATCAAACAAGGAGAAACTTAGCCACAACGGAGTCTTCTGCCAGTCTCTGCAAAGATAAGTTTGGGCCCAAACCACCGGCCTTCTTTTGAACTTCACTTCATTTAAATGTCTTACTTACATAAGTGAGGATCATAGATACAGGAATGGATCTTGGAAGTGATCTGGTCCCCCTTCTTTATTTCATAGTTTAGAAATCTGACGTCCTGAGAGGATGCCTTGCCTAAGATCCCACAGGTACAAAAAGGGATCTAGCAGTTATTTGAACCTAAAACGCTGTGATTCCAAATCCAACACCTTTCCCCCTCCATAGCATTTGGAGTGTTATTATACATGTAACTTTATTTTATGCCTTTATTTCTCTTATCGTAGGTTTTACTTTCCAAATCCGATGGGTACTTTAAAGCCAATCCTTTTTTCCATTTCTCCTATTCAAACCTTTCCCCCAGATCTCCACCCCGCCCCCCCCCCAGTACACCAAACAGCTATCATCAGGTTGCAGCGATACTTGAGCTCTGAAATTTGTCTAATGTGAGTATTGTATTGGTTCACTTGTCTTCCAGGAACATCATTTTTGTACATCAGTATTAACAATTCAAACTCCCTGAAATGCTAATAGCAGTAGTAAGCTTTTAATTCCGTGGAATTTATTGCTTGCTGTATTTCCATGAATTTATAACGCTCTGATTCTTAAGAGCCCCATTTAATCAGTTTTGCCTGGCACAGAACATAATAAACAACTTGCTGGTGCTAAAGTGCCACATGGGGGAGGCTAACAAGAAAGTTAAATGCTTCTGCCACTAGCAGTTTCTTCGCTGTATTTTTCATGAGCTGTTCCTAGCTGCTCTAATGTACTTTGCTAGCTTCCCAACAGTGGTTAAACAGTGACAAACTGGACAGCTCCACAGTGCTGGAAGCATCGAGGCATTGCATGGGTCTCTGGACCTCACACAAGCACAGTAGAAAGAATTCAGGGGCTCCGCTGGCATCTAGTGCTTAACAACATTTAATAATTTTTCATTGTCCTCACCTTCCTCTCTTAGCCCGTGATTTATAGACTGAGTAAGGAAGGATAGCAATGGGCAAAAACAATCGTTAGAGCCCGTTAAAGAGCATTTATTGTTTATTTGTGCAGCCTGTCTATAAAAGTACCAACGATGGCCCTAATAGAAAAATATCAAATTATCAAGTGCTTTAAAGCAGAAAATGTCATTTGTTTCTCAAAACTGCACCAACTTTATATAATTGCCCTTTTAATTATCCCTAGTGGCCCATGAAATTTGCAAAACAGAGCATCCACAGTTTGATTTACTTACATGTTGTACTTTGGCGATATTCTTAATGAATATTGTTTAGTACTGATGCCCAGACGAGATTTACAAATGTGATATAGTAAGGTGCTTCTGAAGGGTTGGGGGCTGTGGAAGAGAGAGGGCTAACGATAAAACCAAATAGACTTGATTACTGGGAATGAAATGATATTACGGTATTCATGGTCTTAACATTTATAAAAAATACATTTTAGTGGCATTTGATTTTTCATTTAGATGTAGATTAATGCACTTTCAATTTTTGTTTTTACAGTATCTTTTTTTTCTACCTAATTAAGTAGACTTATCATTGCTTTGCCTAAAGTCAAGGGGGAATAGTTTATTTGTTTCTGGGGAATTCTGAATATGGGCTCAGTTTCTTCCTTGGTAATTAAAGCCTGCAAGACTGTTCATAACGACCTGTAAAAGATAGCACTTGGAAGATATTCTTTGTACTTGGAATTCTGTGTTCTGATTTTAGTTTAAACTTTTTAGCTGTTCTATGAACAATTTTTAAGATTCTTTGAGCATTTTAGGTATCATAACTCTGGAGTGTCTTCCCTACTGTTTCATCCTATTAAATTAAACAATAATTATCTACCCTTTAAGCAGCTAAGAAAATAGGATATCTGTAAAGAAAATATTACCACCCATTCATTTCCTTCTCTTCATTCAGTCTAGTTCTTCCATGTTGATACTCACTGTTCCGAGAAGATGCACTATCTCCAGTGAGTAGTGGGTTAGAAGCTGATAATAGCAGTTCTCAGTTTAGAGACACAGAGATGTTGCTGCAGAGGGCTGCTAACAACTGCTTTTGACTAAAAATTAAAATTGGCTTTGGCACCTGTACTCGTGGAATATTACTTCATAGTGTTCTAGATTGACAGTTAACCATTGATAACCATGTTTTGAGTATGTATGGTACTTGAACTAACTGTTCGTGGACTCTATAGAGGATGGTCTTGATTTTGTAGCTGTTTGATGAGAATATCACATGGACCAAGATCAAAGGCCTCATGGAAGTATGTTTGTTTAGATAGCATCAGAACTGCTACAGACTTTTGCCTATTAGGTTTTTTCACCATTTGGTCTTTTCAAGCAGTGGCCCAAGTTTGTTAACAATCTGCTTTCCTTCATTTTCTTTCCCAAGCTCTCCATCCAACTTAAGTATGTAACAAACTCCTATTTGTAAAACAGAATCAAGAAGGGACTCTAACTTCTGAACCAAGAAATTGGCCTACGAGTAACTTAGGAATTGGACAGACTTTAGTCTGTTTTGTTGATTTCTGGATAATAAATCTAGAATTCTGACCCTAAGCTATTGCAAGAAATTAACCCCATGATAGCCATTTAATTCTCTTTCTTTTGGAGGATGAAATCACTTTTGGTGTGGACCTTGGATTATGTTTTGTATTTCTTGCAGTTCGAATCTCTCTCCCATTTTTTTTTTTTGCTCATGCAGATGAGGTTTATTTTCTTGTATCTGTTCATTTTTTTTGTTTCTGTAGCTCATCATCATCACTGTCATCTTCATCATCATTATCATTGTTTCAAACTGCAGCTGTCTGCTGATGGCAGTAGGTTTGTATGTTCATTTCAAGTGTTTTCTTTCTATCTTTCTACTCAGGTTTTTTGGAATTCAGGTATAGTGTATCAGTGGTGTCAAAATGAAATAGAAAAGGGGCCACTAAAATGTGCATAAGGTTCCCTGCGGGATGCATGCTGACTTAGAAAACAACATGTTAACATTATCTATGTTCTATCATGTTAACATGTATCTATGTATTTTTATTACTTTTGTTAAATATTTGCCAATTGCATTTTAACCTTATTCAAGCTGAACTCAAGCGTGTTTTGGGCTTCATGTTTGATGTCTCAACCCTGTATCATTTACTATTCAATAAAGGGAGTGGTTTTTTTTTTGGTAACATCAGGAAACCAGGATATTACTACATCTTTACTTTCTTATAGGCTGCATGCCATCTGGAGACCATAAATATATATTTTAGAGTCTGCCTCCCGGGCCAAGGGAAAAACCTTTCCATCTTCCTTTCCCTTAACTAGTTCTTGAATTTGAAGCTTGATGGTGTATGTATAATAGTTTGACTTTAGGATTTTAGATTTAAAACTGAAGATAACCTCAGAAGTCCTCTAGTCCAGTCAATACATTTTACAGATGAAGAAACTGAGGATTAGAGCAGCTAAGTGATCTGCAAAAGGTCATATGAGTTTTAATGGTCTTTGAAGCCAGGTGCTCTGACTTCAGGTCCAGTGTTCTTTACGAAAGACTGTCCTGCCCTTCTTCTACTGGCACTTTATTAGAAAGAGACCATCCTAGAGGGTCGGTATCTCTAGCCAACATCCCAGTAAGTGTATATCATTAACAACTTGAAGATACCAAGCAAGAATTCCATATCCCATCCAAAATTTCATGCTAGGCTCTGGTTGACCACTTTTATACTTGAGAATCCAGAGGAAATGGTTAATAGCAGGAAGATGCTCTGAAACTAGTTTACTCTAATACAGTATTTAGGCAAACTTACTGAAGAGGAATGAGGGACAGGAGCCAAAGCAATTATAGAATCCAATCAGATCAGGATAAAGCATTAATGTTTTCAAAGTTGTTAGGACTTTCAAAATTGAACTAATTTCTTTAAAAGCCAGTTTGTTGATCCCTATTCCAGATGTCAAGATTTTATAGGTCTTGCATTTCTCATCCTCATTTGACTGTGTTCTGGAATTATGGATTTTATGTTTGTTGGCAATTCACAATAAATACTGCATGTGTCTCTTGGATTGATATGTTTTAAAGGCATTTGGTTTGTTTAGCTTTCCTTACAGAGCACTAGTGTTTTTTCCAGAAGACTTTCTGGATTATTATTCAGAGACATGGGCACCACTGATCAGTATGGGTGATGCAGGGAACAAGGATGAAGTAATATTAAGCTCTAAGAGCTACGGTGGGATGAGGATGTGTATGCCATGTTCTGTCCTCAGCCTTATGGTGTACTTGTTGCTCTGTTCAGCAGGTTAAGATCACACAGGGAGCCAGATTTATCCATGTTGGCACTCTTTTTGGTTACAAAGGCTCTTGTTTTGTGCTCTGAAGCTATAGGTAACATCCCAGTGAAGGTTGCATTCATGTCTGATTGTCTACCAGGAAGTAGCTGATTCACTGGGAGAATCTGACTTGCTGTGATGTTGGTATTGTTTTTGTACATTCTAATTCATCAGTGGATTTGTGGTCTCATTATCTATGCAGATCACACTAACCTGTGCTTTCTCCTAGGTCAGTCTTATTCATATAATCTCTCTTAGAACACTTAGAGGGGGAGCCACCAAACAGATGGGAGGTCTTCACCTTTACTGCTTACCCAAGGAGCTCCCAGGCTGCCCCTTTGCTCTCACCATGATTGACCCACATTTTTTTTCCAAGCATAACTTTTTTTGATGATATCCCTTCTGTCCCACATTGTGTATTTGTCCTAACTCGATATATGTTGCAGCCTTTTTGTGCCCCGATATATCTTCCTATTGGCCTTTAGGAAACTCAGACTCCTCTGAGGCAGTGGTATTTTAAGATTTTCAACCATAGAGCAATTGCTATTAGAACATTTCTGAGTGTGGTCGTTGTTGTCTTAAACATTCTGGAGAATAGGAGCTTAGAATGAATAATCCATGTGCATGTATGTATATAGACACATGTGTGTACATGCACACATATACACTCATGTACACACACATTGTGTGTCATATGTGTAATATGAAAATGCATGTTTTCTCCAAAGTCTTAAAGCTTAAAACTGGACTAAGACTATTGGGGCATTCTATACGTGTACTGTAATTTTCATGAAAGAAGCTCTGTCTATAGGTCTCACAGTGAGAATTTTCGATTGTTGTTAATCTGTTTTAGACAGTTGTTCCTTCTTGATGGTGTTTACTCTTCCGGGTTAATCATAGATTTTAATGAATGTGGAACACGCATGTTTACATCTGGGATGTGCATACATTAATGTGTCATCTTCCCTCCTTCCCTTTGAACACAGTTACATTTAGATGAGTGAGAGGCTAAGGAGTAGAAGGGAGAAAGGGGGACAGGAGTTTTACTTTGGTGATTTGGGGGGTTGTGGTGGGGGCTTCTCTATAGCACCCCAAGGCATATCCAAAGAGTGATGTAACCTTGTAGGGAAATACCACTGCCTGATTAGAGTCCCAGTCTTGATAAACCAGAAGAATAGAACAATAAGAACTCTGACCTCCAATCTCCCTGCTAAAACCCCAACAAAGGTCACATCCTCCCAGCTTCTATTGAAGTTAGTGGTTGAAAGAACTCTGCCTAGAGCCTGAGTTTTGTTTTTGTTTTGTTTTTGTTTGGTTTTGAGAAGTATTCCCACTGGGTAAACACTTTACAGCAAAGGAAGTTTGATTCTCTTCAAGGCTGTGCTCTCTACTCCCATGAGCTCCCCATAGAAATGAAGTTGATTTCTGGATTTATCTTCCAGCCCCTGCCCCCATTCCCTTTTTTATTTCACCCAGTGGGCTGTAGAGATGTAGTCCTCCTCCTGGAATGGGAGAGTTTGAGGGGGAAAATAATCTCAGGACTCCTGATTGTTGTCTCCTGGTCTAAACTACTTCTTAGTTGTAAATTAGTCATCTTTGGATGCTGCATTAACTCTTTCAGGCCATCGAGTATGACAAATGCGCTCTATACTCCTATCCCTAAAGTTCCTATTTTCATATTTAGTAGATGAAATAAAGCTTTTAGTCCCAAATCTAATAAAATTGGGGATGGTTAGATGCCTAAAAGATTTCCTAAGTGTCATTATTTAAAATCAGGCTAATTTAGGCATAGATGTCATTTGTTTTTCAAATATATTAATTATTTTTAACTATTAATCATCTGCTTTTTCTGCTTCCCCCTCCCAAACACCCTGAAAATAGGAAACCCTTGCAACAAACATACATAGTCAAGTGAAACAAATTCCCATATTGACTATGTCCATTCTGCATATTTTATCCATGGCCTTTCTGTCCAGAATAGGTAGCATTCTTCATCATTCCTCTGGAATCCTGGTTAATCATTGCATTGGTCAAAGTTCTTAAGTTTTTCAAAATTGCTCATTTTTATGATATTATAGCCTATTTTTTCTTCTAGACTATGCTTCCTCTTTATGCCGGATCAGTTCATGTAAGCCGTCTCAGCTTATACTGAAAGCACCTCTTTTATCTTTTCTTATGGTATAATAGTATTCCATTACATTTATGTGCCATCATTTTTTTCAGCCGTTCCCCAATTGATGAGCACTCCCTTAATTTGCGGCATCTCACAATGCTTGTCGTTCTCTCCTGACAATGCCCCCAGCCTAGTAACTGAGAAGCCCCCTGGCCTGTGTTCTCTTCTCCATTATTATTTCATCTGCTCTCATAGACTCAGTGATCATCATTGTGCTGATGCTTCCCAGATGTAGTCACCCAGCCCTAACCAATCTCCTGACCTCCAGTCTCTCATCTTCAACTGCTTCTTGGATAGCTCCTCTAAATGGATATCTTGTAGGCATCTTAAACTCAACATGGCTATAACTGGACTCATATCTTTCCCTAAAACCCTCTCCTCGCTGACTTGCCTATTCCTCTTGAAGGCACTACCGACCTCTCAGTCATTCAGCCTCCCAGCCTGGGTGTTATCATGGATTCCTCATCCTCTCTTACCTGTTCCCCTCCCCCATACCCAATCTGTCACCAAGTCCTGTCAATTTTACCTTCATAATACCCCTAGCATATGCCCTTTTCTGTCTCATCACTGCTACTACCTTGGTGTAGTCCCTCATCATCTCATGCTGGACTATTGCCTACTTAACCTCCCTGCCTTACCTTTCCCCACTCCTGTCCATCATTCATTAATGAAAATGAAATGAATTTTGTTTTTGTTATTAAAGTTAATAAAAGTAAAAAATGAAATTAACAATAATCAAAGTGACCTAACTGTGTCACTTTCGTAAACTTCTGGGGTTCCCTATTGCCTCTAGAATCAAATACAAGATTTTCTGTTTGATGTTTTCATGTCCTTCAGAACCAGGCTCCTTCCTACCTCTACCTTCATCTTCTACTTTAATCCTATCCTCATACTCTTAGATCTGGTGGCTTTGGAATCTTTGCTGTTCCTCAAACAAGACACATTATCTCCTAATTGTGCATTTCCATGTTTGGAAAGCTCTCCCTGCTTATTTCTGAGTCCTGGCTTCCCTTAGGTCTCAGCTGGAATCCCACTTTCCTGATCCCTCTTAATATAGGTACCTCCACTCTGAGATTTTCTCCAATTTATTGGGCGAACGTCTTGTTACATAATTGTTGGTGTGTTATCTCTCTTCCCTCAACCCAGTTAGGTTGTTGTGAGCTGTCTGAGGGCAGGTACTAGTTTTTGCCTTTCTTTGAATCGCCATTGCTCAGCACATTGCCTAGTCCACAGTGCATGTTAAATAATGTCTTTTGATTGTTTTCTAATTCTTTGCCACTGCTAAAAAGAGCTGCTGTTAATATTTTGCATCTAGAGGACCTTTTCTTCTTTCATTCATCTCACATTTTGTTTTTTTAAAATAATATTCATGGTGGCTTATGGACTGTTGGCTTGAATCATGGAGGAATTATTTTATTTGGGCAGTCTTAACATCAGTTTAACCACCTTTTATTTTAATAGAAAGATTTTAAAATATCAAAGCACAACTAATGTAAATTAGATCATGGGAAGATTGGCCATTAGGCAGCGAGCTTTTTTGGTCAGAATAGCCCATGAGATGGACAAAAAAAAAGAAGCCCAAACACCTCTAAGTCTACTAGATGGCATAGTAGTAGATAGAGTACTGATCAGAAAACCTGAAGTCAGATTTAGTTTCAGAAACTTACTAATGGTGTAGCTGACCTTTGGCAGATCATGTGACTTCCATCTTCCTTAGTTTCCGCATCTTAAAAATAGAGATAATAATAGCACCTACCTCCTCGGGTTATTGTGAGGATGAAATGAAATAAAATTTATAGAAGCAACTGTTTGCAAACCTTGAAGCACTACAAATGCTACTTGTTATCATTATTATTGTTAGGTCCTGTCCACATTGTGCTGCAGTGTGAAAGAACATGGGAACTGTATTTAAAACTCAATCAATAAGCATTTATTAAATGCCTACAGTGTGCACTTGGGCTTGAATTCTGCCTCTATCATTTACAATTTTTTCTTACCTTAAGCAGTCACTCAGTTTCCTCTTCTGTAAAATGAGGATGTTGAGGTAGATGGTTACTTCCATCCATTCTAACTCATACAGATTTTCACTATATATGTTAATTTATTGACATATCACTTTCCTAAATTTTATAAGAAATGAATTGGACAAATTCTGGTGAATATCCCCTTTGGACTCTGACTCTGCTCACTGGAATCAGTGACTTTGTTTCTCTGATTTTAGTTCTGTGTCCACTTTCTGGAGAAACATTTAATTTAAAAAAGACAGTGATTAATGATGCTTTGCATCCACTGATTTTTGCCTAAAGACAAATAAAAAAACCCTTTTAAAAAATCATAGGTAAATCTTATGCTTGAATTAACTTCACTGTTCAAATGCACGATACACCGTCCAATTTTGTAAGCTTCTTAATAACAGGGACAAAATTATATACTCCTATTTCTCTCCTTTCTTTCCTTCCTTCCTTCTTCCTTCTTTCCTTCCTTCCTTCCTTTCTCCCTTCCTTCCTTCTTTCCTCCTCCCTCCCTCCCTGCTTCCTTCCTTCCTTCCTTCCTTCCTTCCTTCCTTCCTTCTCTCTCTTCCTTCTTCCTTTCTTTCTTTCTTTCTTTCTTTCTTTCTTTCTTTCTTTCTTTCTTTCTTTCTTTCTTTCTTTCTTTCTTTCTTTCTTTCCTTCTTTCTTTCTTTCTTCTCTCCTTTCTTTCCCATATAACAAATTTTAGTTTTATTCATTTAAATAATTGTTTCTTAATATCTGTGCAGCTATTGTATTAAGACCTGAATTTAAAGGTAAATCTCTACTAAATAACACATATTCCTTAATATTCACAAATCTAAGCTCATCTGTTAACTTGACAGACTTCATCTAAGTAAAGGTAGGAGAAATTGGCAGGGGGGGCATTTCAAGATGATTTCTTAAGAATAGAATGAGCCTTTCACAAAATGATTAACAAGGCCCCCAGATTAAGAAATTCTAGCTTCTCTTTTGGAGCTAAACCCAGCCAAATAATATAGCTGTTCACAACTCGATGTCATTTCCAGGATCATGGGTTTTTTTTTTCTTTCATTAAGATTATGACTTTGTCGATGCTGGTCAAGTAAATAGAGCAGAATGGCTTCATGAGGGATTCAGAATCCCTGAGACTATGAATATCCAAAATATATCAAAAGTATTTGTCATGAAAAGCATCCTAACCATTTCTGCCATTCTTTTGGTTAATTCATTTTAGGTGTACAGGTATGGGTGTCTAAGAAAAAAATGTTGATTTAACTTCTCCTGTACTTTGGTTTTGGCAAACATAGGCTATATTAGATCACGCACAAGGCTTGTAGGCTCCCAAATCTAGAGTTAGGGACCTTTGAGGCTAACTAATTCAACTTCTTTTACAGGTGATGAAACTTGAGGCCTAGGGACATAGAGTTTTGTCCAAGGTTACACAGATCCTAAGTTGCAGAACTTCCATTTTAATGCAGGCTTTCTGACTCCAAATCCAGTGTCCTTTCCATTGTACTAGCAGAAAAACCAAAGCTTTTTAACCCACATGAGCTAGTATGTGAGAATTCTGTTGTCGTTCCTGCTTTAGCGGGTACACTGGTTTGATCATGCCGCAGCTTTTTGTAGAATGATAACTTATTTAGAATTAATAGTCCTGGAAGGTTATGTGGAGGCAAAGAGAGTTTGTAACTTGCCTCTGGT
This sequence comes from Phalanger gymnotis, assembly GCA_028646595.1. NCBI lineage: Eukaryota > Metazoa > Chordata > Mammalia > Diprotodontia > Phalangeridae > Phalanger > Phalanger gymnotis. Next base: position 350,861,299 of record CM053624.1, read on the forward strand.
CATACTACTTCAGAGGTGTTACTGGAACCCCAGGATTTTCTAATTCATCGTTAGCTTTTATCTATCTTTTATGCCAGTGATCTCTGAAATGACATTTTCTTATTAAACTAATGAACAAGTACACGCTAATAGCATCAGTCCCAATTCTGGTTTTTATCAGTAGCTAAATAAAAATTCCAGGATTCTTCTTAATACATGTTGAATTACATTGAAAACTTAGGGATAATTTACCAAATCTCATTATTTATACAGATTTATTACATTTAAAATGTAATGCCTGAAACTTAATGTGCTTTAAAATAATTACATTGAATATATGGTAGCTTTAGGTGGTTGCCTGTATGACTTTAAAAGGTCTAAATGATAGGTTGCGTAGTCTCATACAATTTTATTTTAAACTATATTGTTCTGGGGTCTTTCTGTTTCACTGAAGTGTGCTCACAGATTCATTTTTAGCTTAATAGGACACCCCAAAGAAGAAAGTTGCAAAAGTTAATGGTGTAACAAATTCCAGGATTCATTTGGTCTTTTGGAAGAGTAGCCAGTGGCCTCCATGGTAGAGAGCTGTGAGCCCCTTGTGGCTGTCAGCTGGAGAGCTGTGGTATTGGGCCAAGACCCAAGCATCTCTTCTCAGCTCAGCTTTTTGCCACGTTGCCTCATTCCGTGGTTGAGGTGCAATGCAGCCCTGTAAGACCGAGTTTCACATCCTAATGAAGATGATTAATTGATCCCCAGAGTGGGGAATTCAGTTTCCGATTTTGGGGTTCAAAAGCAATCTTCCTCTCTTGTTCCAGCAGGAGTATTGCAGATAGCTTTCATTTGCTTTCTCTTTTTTTCTTTGCTGGATGAGAGTACTTGTGGAAGCTTTTCCTTTCCACTCTTGAATCCTTGCCTCACTCTCACTCCTTATTAGGCCTACGATCTGCCTCCTCCACTCCTACTAAGGTGATGTGAATGGTGGTAGAGGAAACCACAGTGACTGGTCTACTACATGTTGAACCTCAACTAGGAGCCATTTCCCATGAGGCAATCCTTTTACTCTTTTCTCATTGGCTACTCATCTCAAATGCCCTTTCTCTCCTTTTCTCAATACTCCTACATCATCCCCTCTACCTTCTTCTCAGAACATCTCCCTTCATACTTTACTGAAAAAATAAGATCATTCTTCCTTTGCATCTCAAAACCTCTTGACATCATCATACATTGTCAGAAGCCAATTCCAACCCATACCTGACCAAGAATCCTCATGACAACATGGATGACATTTACCCAAAGATCTTTAGTCAAGAGAGACTTCCTATATTCAGAGGAAGCCCATATCAATTTGGGACAGCTCTAATTGGTATATTAGACTTGATAATCTCAAGCTTACATATACCCCTTTATGACTTCAACACAGAGCTCCTAGATCTACCCTGTGGGGGGCCAACTGAAGGAAGTTTATTCCCTCATCATATGCCCATCTTAAAATGGTGCTTGCCGTCTGTTCTTTTTGGCCATCCCCTCATTTCCAAGTTTGGTTCTGTCTGTCATCTAGTGTAACAGCAGTATAACAAACTGTAGTTCTTTCTCTTCACAGACTGTTTCTGTCCCTAGTGCTTTACTTGATATAAAGAATTATTAAATTTTGGCGGTTGGATCATAGATTTAGTGGAAGGAACCTTCAAAATCTTCAGTCCAGACTCTTCATTTTATAAATAAGGATACAGGACCAGAGAGGTTAAGTCACCTGGCCAAGGTCACACAGGTACTTTGCTACTGAACTGGCTTTGAACCCGGGTCCTCTGACTCCAAAGTCAGTGCCACCTCCACTGAAGATGTCATTGCTGGAAATTAGAGTTTTAGAAGCAAGCCACCTGTGCAGTTAATGACATCGCTACAGGAGAAAGTGAAGAAAGTATGAATACCTGACTAATGGCAGAGCCTTGGGGAATATCCCCTCACACACACTCTAGTGGTTAGGAAGAAGAGGAGGAGCTAATAAATTAAAGAGAGAAGGAACATTCAGGAGAGTAGGAGTAGAATCAGGAGAGTCCAGGCTTGAAATCAAGGCGGGAGAGAATATCTAAAAGGAGGAAGTGGTCAATCAGTCATCATATATTATATTCCTACTGTGTGGCAGACACTGTGTTATGTATACACTAGTTGATGGTATCCAAATCTATTGACGATCCAAGAGGATTCAAACTCAGGCATTTGATTTGTCAATTTGGGGTTATTTGATTGTTGTTTTTTTCACAAGAGCATTTAGATATAAAATGAGAATGCCTGTGATTGCAATGGTAGTTTGAGTAAGCCATTTAGTGGAGAAAATGACCCTATTCCCTCTACTGTTGAAGAGAAGCGACTCTTCTGTAATTTAGTCTTAGAGAGTTATCTGGGACTGCTGAGAGGTAAAGCGACTTGCCCGCAGCCCAAGATAATGTAAGAAGCAGATGCTGTACCTAAGGATCTTCTTGGAGTTCCCAGACTACGAGAATGGCTCTCTCTCTAACTCTTTCATTTCTAAAAACTATCATATGTTTGCTATTCAGTAGAAGCCCAGGGCCAATTGAGGCAGGTCCATTTTTAGCAATGCTCCCATTTTCTTTTGACTCTAAACTATATGTCTAGTGTCTACTATCCATTCTGACATTTTGGCTATGAAGCCTTGTCAAGTGCTTATGTAAATAAAAACAAGGTTGTAGTTTTGCTTTTGGCTGCATGGGGAGTTTGGGGGGTGGGGACAGGGAAGGAAAAGCTGGTTTATATTAGCAATAACTCATTGCTAGGAGGTCCAGTACTTCCTTTGTTTAATTCCCTTCACTGGGAGAAAAATCCTAAACTCTTAGTTCATTTTTTTTTAAATGACAATTTTGGGCTTCTGTTTTATTTACCTACAAAATCTACTTCTAAATTTATTTCTGCCTGGTGTGACGTCCACTTCCTGCTTGTTCACACTTATTTTTAATTGGTCTAGTAGTGGACAGTGTATTTATGTAAATGAGAAAAGCTTTCTTCCTTGTTCAAGAAAGAATCTATCCTATGAAAGATAGATATTAACTCTGATGCCCGTTTACTCCAAAGATAAGATGTACTGTAGGGGGATCCCGAAAAGAGAAATCTTTGGCAGAAACTGTCAGAATGGAATGGAGGATGAGAGCCATGCAGTTTTGTGGCCCTCTGATTAGTCAGGTTCCTTCATTTAGTAGCTAAAAGTTTACCTTCTCCAGTTTTTGTAAGATTGTAACAAGATTGAGGATTTAATCTATATCTAACTGTATGTTTGACTACAAGGACTTTTCAAACCAGCCAAATGAAAGATTACATTATCATGAACAATTATCTTAATTTTTCTTTTTTTTTTCCTGCAAGAAGAAAGTTTATTTTCTATGAACATATCAAACAAGATGTCGGCCTTAAATGTCATCCCTTTACCTCTCAGTTAGCCCTCACTCCCACGTGTGCCCGAAACCCCTTTCTTATCCTCTTGATTCTCTAACCAAACCTTTTTCTACTGTATAATTCTATGTCTTTGACCACCCATGCCTTCTTTAGTCCTACAATGATGAGCTTAGTGAAATCCCTGTGATGTATGGAATGGAACTAGAGCAGGAGGGGGAGGGTGCACTCCCCACCTCACACCCCCAGGGGAAAAAAATGACAGGCCATTCATTGAGTATTACAGTCGTCGGGCCTTGGTTGGAGACCTGGGCAAGTCGCTTAACCTTTGCCTGCCTCAGTTTCTTCATGCAAAATGGAGGTAGTAATAGCATTATATGAGAATATGTAAAGCACCTTGCAAACCTTAATGTGCTATATAAATAACTCATTAATATTAATAATAATCATCATCATTATTCCAGACATAGCTATTCAAGTAGAAGTTAGGAGACAGTAGGAACTAGGAAATCATCATACGTGAAAGCCAGTTAAATTTAGGAAGATCTGGTCTTTTCTCTCAGGTGCCATGTCTCTCTCTACTAGACAAATTACCAGTTGCCTTCTGGCAGTGATCAAATAATGCAGCTGATTCTGTGAGTTAGTTTTCAGATCATCATATCATAATGGAAGAAAGGAAAACAACAACCTCTGCTGAGTGACAATGGAATGTAAACATGGGTGTCTCAACCAGAGGTTCAGAGGGCTGGACTCTTCTCTGACACCATTTTTGTCTTTGGAGGAGAGAAAAAGAGTCTGACCTCTGCGATTTAAAGAACTCCAAGTGAAACTCCTTCTGGAATTGCAGATTTCCCATTGTTTTACAGTTTATCCTTTTTGAATTAAGGTTTCTTGAAGCCGTATCTAGGACCTTCTTTGTTTTTTTTTTTAATTTATTGATCAATGTATATCTATAGAATGTTTCCTTTGTAATCTTGAGTATACATTTTTATGCATTGAAAACATGTTTTGTATGACTTTCATAGGTGTAATGAGTATTTTGTTTCTTAACTTAATGAATGGGGGAGAGAGGAGCAGAATGTGGGAATGAAAATAAAATAAAACTTATAAACAAAATAAAAAATATTTGAAGAAAAAAATGAGTATAAGAAGAGGTCCTTCAGCTTCCCCATACTGATGGCCCAAGGGAATCTTGACACACATAAAAATCAAGACCTCTTGTGTTAGTTCCCTGGGGGAACTGGAAGGCTGAACAAGTTGCCCAGAAGGACCAAAATGGGTCAGATTTGAACCCAGCAGGTCTTGATCCAAGATTGAGTCTCTCTGCCACTTTGCTGTGCTTTCTCTTACCCCAGCCCTCTGAAAATAGTATTCAAATAATGCTCAGTTTCCTAGAAACAGGATATAGAACGACCAGGGACCTTAGATAATAATAATAATAATGTTTTATTTTAAAGTATTCAGAGCTTTTTATCTCACTTGGGTCGCATGCCAACGCTATTAGGTAGGTACGACAGTAGCAGTTGTTAATCTGGGGCCCTAAGACCCCAAGGGGGTCCATAGGTGGATTTCCAGTGGTCTCTCAATCTAGAGGAGAACATATATTGACTTCACCAGACTGCCAAAGGAGGCCATGATACAGAACAAGCGAGCAAGCCCTGCACTGCAGTTACCAATATTCCCATTTGACAGATGAGAAAACTGAGCTTCAGAGAGGTAAAATTTCACACAGCTAGAAAGCACAAGAGTAGTATTTGAACCTAGGTCTTCCTGACTCCAGTTCAGACCTGACACCACTACCCTCCTTTGTCTCCGATGTAATTCTTAGCCCTTCATCTTCCATATGAGAAAACAAAACACAGAGGAGGAAGTGACCAGGCCAGTGCTGCTTAGCCTGAATTCCTCTGACTCCACATCTGGGAGTCTTGATTGCACTATTTAATTTTTTTTTTAAAGTAACTCCAATTTGGAGAAGTGTTTATCTCTTTCAAAATTGACTTCTGATTTCTTTTAGCCTCCTTGACATGCTACCTGTCTACTGTACCACCAAATATAAGGCATCCTCCCTACCCCGAAGTGGATTCGAATTTCTCTATAACTTTATGGTGTCTGTAGAGTGGAAGGAGTATTTGACTGGGAGTAAGGAGACTAGTGTCTTTCACTTACTATCCTGTTACACCTCAGGGTGATCTTAGGATCATAGGTGTATAGTTTTGAAGGAACTTAGATCCTGTCTCATTTCCCTCAGTCATTTTCTCCCTGAGGAATCAAGTCCCAGAAAAGCTAAGTGACTTTGGAGTCCCAAAGCTAGTAAGTAAATGATACAGATGGGATCTGAACCCAGGCCTTTGAATCCTGAGTCTAGTGCTCGAACTACTCCACTGCTGCCTTAGAGCCTGAGTCTCCTCATTTGGGAGCTGGAGCTTGCCCTTCCTGAGCCACCGAGTTGGGTTGATCGAGTGAGTTATAAATGGCAAAAATAAAACCTCTTGAAGCTCTGTATGTCTCTGAGGTATACTTTCTTTACTGATGAAAAGCATGAGAATAGCAGAGATCGGCTTCTTTCAGTGTTTTCGCTTGGCTCTTCATCTCAAGGGAAAAGGCGCAGTCATGGACTCGTAGATGTGGAAGTGGAAGCCAGCTTCGCCTCGCCAAGGCCATTCTCTCTACCTGTGACCTGATCTTGTCCTCGCTGTTATTCAGTTTCTCTTTTGAATGCATTTTCTGTTTGCCACTCTTTTTGGAGTTATCCTGCTCTGTTTTACAAACCTACAAAGGTCTCAACTATTGGGGGGGGGGGAACCTTCCCTTGACCCACCCTACCACCCACTCAAGCTGTCATCCTTCCCCTTCCTCACTGATGAACGCCTATAAAAGGCAATGCATTCTTTCTGCCTTTACTTCCTCATCACCCACTCAAGCCACAATAATTGCTCACCTTTCTATAACCCGGGTGTACCAGCAAATAGGATTCGGAGTTCCCTGAGGATCCTCCTAACTTCCCAGGTCTTTTAGTGGCCCTAGGGTCTCCCCCGGCTCCCAGACTCATTGGCTCAGAATCAGCTTTGACTTTTCCCTTTCTCTCATTTGCAAATCTTGGGAATTTCCAAGTTTTTTTTTTTTTTTTTTTTTTTTTTTTTTTTTTTTTTTTTTTTTTTTTTTTTTTTTTGCTGCTTCTGAGGGATGTCTCCTATCCAGCCTACATTCTCCATTGCAGCTACGCTGATTCAGACCTCCCCATACTATTTCAGTAACCTCCTAAATAGTCTTCTCATCTCAGATGCCATCTCAAATCTCTCCCTTCTCCATTGCATTCTTGCTTTAAAAACAAAACAAACAAAAAACAACCTTCAGTGACTCCCTCTTGCCCACTAAATAAAATTTCAAATCCTGGTCCTGGCATTCCATAATCTGATTCCAGTCTACCCTCTATTCCTCTGCTTTAGTATTCTATGTTCCAACTAAATTGGACTATTCTGAGAGTTAGCAATAGTATTATTATAATGTATCATTATATTATATATAATGTGATTGCTTAATGTATAATAATATAATATGCATTATAATAGCTAACATTTATATAGTGCTTATTGTTTGCCAGGCACTTTGATAAGCATTTAACATTATTATCTCATTTCTTCCTCATGGCAACCTTGGGAGGTAGGTGCTGTTTCTATCCTCTTTTTATAGATGAGGAAACTGAGGTAAATAGTGGTTAAATGACCTGACCAGGGTCACATAGTGAATTTGAACTCAGATCAAAGCAGTTGGTAAATGTTTCCTATATGCCAGATGCCACACAAGAGCTCTGTTTAGCTTTTTTTTTTTGGAGGGGGGAGGGCAGGGCAATTGGGGTTAAGTGACTTGCCCAAGGTCACACAGCTAGTAAGTATGTCAAGTGTCTGAGGATTGAACTCAGGTTCTTCTGACTCTGGGGCTGGTGCTCTACTCACTGCTCCACCTAGCTGCCCCTTTCTGTTTAGCTATTTAACTAAATTCTGCACAGTTATAGACACCTCCCAAGTCCTGTCCTTTCCACTTTTACTGTATTTTCACACCTCTCTATTTCTTTTAGAAACACTCCTTTTCTCGTATATTCTCTTCTTGACTACCCTAGCCTAATGGGCCCCTAATTGGTACATCCTCTTTTCATCCATCTTCATTGCTGATAAAATAATCTTCCTGCTCCCATCCCTCTTTTCCAAAGCCTTCAGTGGCTCCCCATTGCCAACCAAACTCATTCTCAAATCATTCTGGAAAAAGGCTTTAGATGATGCCTTCCATTGAATTGCTAAGTCGTTTGAATTCATATGGTTGTCATCGTACAACACACAAAGCAAAATTTACTCTCAGAGTAATATGTGAACTTTAGCTGAGGCTGTGGCCCCTTGGAACTGAGATAGGATGCTTTGTTTTTTCAGTGTTTACCATCCTGATAAAGTGATAAAAGAATGTGTATGCGTAGATGGCCATGCCGAGGGTGGGGTAGGAGGACATCTCCACTTCTTAGCTTTTATCTTGTGATGACACTTGTCTTTGGATCTGCTTCCCAGTCTTACTGGAGAGAAGAGAGAAGGAGAATTGATGGGGCTAGCAGGGAGGCCTCTGCCTACCTGGGCTGTCCATCTCTCAACAAACATCTATTGACTATATGTAGTATATACAGTATATTTTCAACTGGGATGTGCCCTGGTCAGATGTAATCAGCTGCCAATGTGAAGTTTTTCTTCTGGATTCTCTAGGAAAAGGGGAAAAAAAAAGAGAATGGCAACATGATATGTGGAAATCAAGCAGAATAAGCATTTATTAATTGTTTACTGTGTACTAGACCAGGGGTAGGGAACCTGGAGCCACAAGACCACATGTGGCTCTCTAGGTCCTCAGCTACAGCCTTCCAAAGTTTGGATCTAGCCAAAGGGCTGAACCTGAGGACCCAGAGGGCCACATGTAGCCTCAAAGCTGCAGGTTGCCCACCCCTGTACTGGACACACACAGTAAAAACCAGTCAGTCCTAACAGATATTTATTAAGTGTTTTCTATATACCAAACTCTGTGATAAACTCTAAGGAAAATCCTTGCCTTAAAGGAGGCTTCATTCTAATGGGAGACACAACCTGTTAATAAACAGATATATCCAGAGTAGATGGAAGTTAATCTTAGAGGAGAACATATAAGCCGCTGAGGAAAGGCTTTCTGTAGAAGTTGTTGCTTAAGCCAAGTCTTGAAGGAAGGAATTCTAGAGGGTGATGGAAAAAAGAAGTAAAGAAGAATAGAAATCCAAGCACAGAAGGGAGACAGTTCTAAGTTTTCAAAGTGTCATACATACAGATTCTCATTAGATTCAACAACAACCCTGTGAAATAGGTGCTATTATCATCCCCTTTTTACAGATGAACAAACTGACTCTGAGAGTGTTGATTCCATCCAGGCTCATACAGTAAGTAGATATCTGAGATCAGATTTGAACTCAGGTTTTCCTGTCCAGTGCTGTCTTACTCACCATGCCGCCTAGCTCCAGTGTGGAGGTGGGACTCAATATATTCTGCTCGTTATCAGAATAGACAACATATAGTAACAAACAGTGGAACAAATCAGTCCGTCAACAGGCATTTATTTGACACCAATTGTGGTGTGTCAGGCGTTGTTTGAGGTGCTGGGGACACAAATGAAGAGCATGAAACATTTCTTCTTCCCAGGAAACATATTTATGTTCAATTCGATTCCAGAAGCATTTATTAAGTACTTACTTTGTTCAAGGTATAGGAAATGGAGACAAAAACATCTTGTGTTTCCCTGACTGCGGGAAGCTTACCTTCTAAGAGAATAAAGTAGAGTTATTGAGAGGGTCCAAACTAGGGTTTTGGCGATGTTGATTGAGAGAAGGGGGCAAATTAAGAAGGATATCATGGAAGTACTTAGGTATGTGGGACAGAGTGCTAGACGTGGCATCAGCAAGGCAGGTTACCAATGCCAGCTGTGCCAACCACTGCCTGCATGACTTTGGGCTATGGTTTCCTCATCTGTATTTAATAATGATGGTAATAGTTAGCATTGACATAGAATTTTAAGGGATGGAAAGCACTGGGCATGTCCTGTCTCATTGAATCAAGTTGTCACAAGTGCCACCATTATTTTCCTCAGTTTGTCAGGAAGGAGACTGAGACTGAGAGAGGCTAAGTCACTTGCAAAGGATCACCACAGTGAGTAAGCCTGTGTCTGAGCTCTTCAGGCCAACTCACCCAATGCATCAACCAGCTGGTTGGGCCAGGAACTCTGGCCTAGCTCTAAATAGATAAAGTCAGTCTGAATTGGAGCCCTCTTCCTGCTCCTCCTGGGGATGGACATGAGGTGTGGGGGAACTGTCAGAACTATGAAAGATGCACTAGAGTTGTAATGGAGAGTAGATCCTTGTTGGTAGGAGTCCTTGTAATAGTGGCCCTCTCTCTAAGAAATATTTAGGCTTGCCTTTGTTATTTTTATTAATGATACAACATATCCAAGGATGTGCTTGAGCAGTTGGGTGATTGAAATCTGCAAACCTGGGTGGAATTGGAAAACAAATTAAAGTGACATCACACTAGTTCTTGAGTGATTCTTCTTCCCTGCCCCAACTTGTAGACTATTTTTTCAGTGTGGATAAAGGGTGTATCAAGTAAACATTGTCTGTTTACTCCTTTTGTTAAAAGGTTATGTCTTTTATCAGAATCTCCAAATTAGAAGAATATGTTTTGTAGATAGTTAAACTTCCTGCCATGGGTCATAATTATGGGTGGTGTTTTCACACCCTACATATGGCTGTGAGTATTAATGACCTGACTTCAACTGTCCATTGGGTCCATGTCTGTACACTCTTGGAAGAACCTCCGCCTAACAGCTGTGGAGAATTTATAATGTTTGAGCAAAAGGTTTTTACAATCAGTTTTTTCACATCCATAATAATTTTAACCTGAAATAGAAAATTATTTTCAGTAGAAATGTGTTATGTCTGTTATGTTTGTTATTGTATGTTGGGGAGAAATGGAACTGATTCTGAGTCTGTTATCATAGGCTCCTAGGATCTGGTCATTTGGACAGTCACTAAGTTGCACATTTGTTGAGGGCCTGCAGGAGGAAAAGTACACAAATACACTGAAATAGCTGGGAATAATTCTTATCATTTTGGAAAGCAGTTTGGAATATGAAAGAAAAACGACTCCTACCATTCAGCCCTTTTGCCCCAGCTATCTTACTACTAGATATACACACACAAGACATTTCAAGAGGTCAAAGATGGAAAGAAAGACCCTATACATACCAAAATATTCATAGCAACACTTAGATGCTTATCAGAGAATGTCAGAGTAATTATAGTATATAAATTTAATGAAATATTCTACTCTTTGAAATGACAAATATGAAAAATCTAGAAAATGTGAAAATACTTGTTTGAAAAGCAATCAAAACCAGGAGAGAAATACATGGTGAACACAATATTTTGAATGGGGAAAAAGAAAAACAAAACACTTTGACTGTCAAGCCCTTATTAACAATAATGACCAATCCAAGAGAATCGATAATACAAGACACTACCTTCCTTTCACTAGGAAGACAACAAAATTGAGCAGTGGAAGGTGGTATACCTGGTCAGATGGGCTTCCTGTCTTTGTTGGTTTTGTGTAAATGTGTTTCCTTATTTGGGGTGTTGGTGGAGATTATGAGAGATAAAAGAGAAATGATGAGTATCCAATGGGAAGACCAGTGGATTTGGAGTCAGAAGACATAAGGTTGAGTCCAGGATCAGACACTGATTACTTCTGTGACCAGGAGCAATTCCTTTAACCACTTTGGGCTGGCCTCCTCATCTCTAAAATGAGAGGATGGAACTAGATTACTTTTAAGGTTCTCTCTAGATCTGTTATCTATGAATTTACTAAACATTTGGTTCAAAATTAATGTTACCCTCCCGCCCCCATAAAAAGCGCTTGGAAGGGGGAAAAAAAGAAAAACAAAATTGCATTATCAAATGAAAATTGAATATAGGGCTTTTTTTCTAATTAAATGGTGTTAAAAGGGGCAGCTAGGTGGTGCAGTAAGTAGAGCACTGGCCCTGGAGTCAGTAGAACCTGACACATGTACTAGCTGTGTGACCTTGAGCAAGTCACTTAATCTCAATTGCCCTGCCCCCGCAAAAAAAACTGAAACAAAAGAAATAAATGGTGTTAAAAATAATCTCATATGTAAAAGGATACTTCATAGAAAGTAGAGCTTATGTTTTATCATTAGTGAAATAATTAGAATTGTTAACTATAGAAAGGTGATCTAGGTTCTAAAACATCAAAACCAAATGAAACCCACCATCCTGGATTACAACTTGAACTTAATGTTCAATCACAACTAAATCCTAATTGTAGTTGTAGGAACACAGGTTTACCTCTAGGTCAGAAATTTAGAGGTGCAAGTTCGCAAACTTAACTGAAAAGAGAAAAAAGACATCAAACAAGGTTGTTGCTTCCAGTCTAGTTGGGACACTTGGGAATTGTCTTGGGAAGTGGGACAACTGTGAGAGAAATAGAGAGAATAGAACAGAAAGAATAGAAATAGCATAGAAAAGAATAGAAAGCCCAACCAATTTTGAGGTGGAAGGGTGGGCAGTGCTAATGGTTTTGAAGCATAATGAGTTTCAGGTAGCAACAGGAAAGAGGCATTTGCTAGGCAGATGTGGATCATGATATCGTAGATTTAAAGCTGGAAGGAACCATTGAGGTCGAGTAATTGAATCCAAGATGTAACAGGTAGCTAATAACACAGATACTTCCTCTGACTCAGTTTCCAGCATTTTCCATTCAGCAGCTCTGCTAGATCTTGGTGAGAGTTTAGTACTAGAAATATAGATCTGGGAGTCTTTAGCATGCAGTTTATAGTTGAAATCATGGAGGTACATAGGAAGCAACCAAAAGATTGAGCCTTGGGAAAATACCCAAAATAAGGCATGAAAGAAGAAAGAAAATCCAGTGAAGGAGATATAGAAGAATGATCAGGGAGGTAAAAGTACAAGGATGATTCTGTAGCCGGTCAAGTTAGAGAAGCTTACTTAAAATTCATAATTAAATGGATGATAGAGGGTTGTAATATAAAGTGGATAATTGATAAATTCACTAACTTCATTTCTCTTCTATGGACATTATTCAGAAATCTCAAGTATTAATATAAACTTTTTTTCAGAAGAAAAAATAAAACTAGGAGCAAAATGGTCATCAGTGGAAATGACTGTAGGTCTTTCTTAGCTCATCAAAATTCTGTCTTAACAGAATTATTCTAGTGTTTGTCCTCTTTGAGTTGCAATTTAGGTAGCTCAGAGAGAACAGTGATGTTTTATTTGGGTCAGGCTTCCAAAATTCTGCAGTCAGGCTTATTGATAATCTCTTTTACCCATTCTGCTCTCCTACTATTCATTTTTTTTTGCTTCGTTTTCTATAGCTCTGCCATGCTTCTCTCTTCTTTATAAAAGGTACTTGTACAACAAAATATCTGTGTAAGTAAATTTGAGCAACCCTGTTTATCGATCACAAAAACATTACATATCAGGTCTTGGCCATGTCCACTCTTAGCAAGGCCATTTTTTTCCTTCCTAGTAATTTCCAACAAATTGTTAGACTGAGAATACAGCTTACACATGGAAAGGATGATGAATTCCCGACCCTACGAACAGGTGTCAGGGGAATTGTCTATTTGGTCAGTTCAAACAGTTTATCAATTAAGTGAAGTAAGATCAGTCAAACCAGTTATTAAAATCAGCTAAGATGCCTGATTGATCCAGCAATATTTTGTCAGTAACACTGAAAAGGAATGCAGTTGAGAGGCTAAGTATATATGTTTACATCTGACCCACCATTGGAATTGCTTTATACCAATTCTCATTTCCTTTGGACTATATTAGATCTATGACTTTTGGCTAGATGTCATTGCCTCATCTTTTAAGTGGGGTTAATAATTGATCTACTTATCTCACCCAGTAGCTGTGAGCACCAAACGAAATAATATAAATAATGTAAGTGTTGCTATCATTTTGCCACTTCCTCATGTTCATCTTTTCAGATGGAGTTATGGTATAAGTAGCCTAAGTATAAGTTGCTATTCTTTTTTTTTTGGCAGGAGGAAAGGCAGGGCAATTGGGATTGCCCAAGGTGACACAGCTAGTAAGTGTGTCAAGTGTCTGAGGTGGGATTTGAACTCAGGTCCTCCTGACTCCAGGGCTAGTGCTCTACTAACTGCACCATCTAACTGCCCCACAAGTTGCTATTCTGTTACCATTCCTTCATATTTGACCTTTCGTTGACTATAGTGCACATGGATAAAATGATCATTTTAAAAACTAATTGAATGAGAGTATGGTGGTGAAAGCTTATCCGTCCATAGACTCTTTGAAAGCTTTGGGACAACTCCATTAGGAGGCATAATGAGAATGATGTGTACCTTTTTCCTGTTCTCACAATTTTATTTCCTTATTCTAGATCTCTATATTTTGCAAGCTTTTCCTTCCAAGTAGTTTAGTGATCACCAACATTCAGCTTGATGGCACCTATTAAATTTTTTTTCTGGATCAATGTTATGTTTATTCAGTTGTGGGCAACAGTTCTTTCTATGACAATATCCTTGTCCCAGGACATTTTATTTAGTAAAGTCCCAAGGATATCTTGGATTTTATATTCATACTATGGGGATTTGGCAAATGTTTGTTTATAATGCAGAGTGAGATTTTAGTGCATAATCCTAGCTACCTGACTGTCTTCTTAGGGTAGATACGAAATTTTTGTAACCTACCCTGATATGCTATGCAGCTTCCCATAGCTTCATTAAATAATTTGCATTGATTAATAAATCCTTGCTCCTTAAGGCTAACTTTTCTCTATTTTCTAGAGTCAGTAACCTTAATCTTATTCTCCATCATAAACTCCTATATCTCTAAAAGCAAACCCTCATGGCTTAGCCAATTGTTTGATATTTCCTTGTTGGCGTATCATGACTCCGATTTCATTTGGGTTTGCCCACATAGAAACTTCTAATTCTACCCTTGGATTTCAGCTATTTCAAAGGCTCCATCTGAAGATGGTCAGTTTTCATTTGTATTAGACACATTTAGTGATGTGTGCCTTGACCACTGTTTTCTGAAGAGAGCTCTGCTTGTTCCAAAAGTGTATAAATTTCTGACCTGTTCATCATGTGCTCTAAGAACATCTACCAGTAACCTTCCCCTTTTTTGAGAAGGAAACATTAATATTTGTAAAAGTACCTTGTGTCTAAGTAGCGTTATAGACATTTTTGCTTAGACATTTAGATAGGTTGTTCATTTAACTTTACAAAAACATACATTATGTTAATTATTGTATAGGCGTTGATTGCTCTAAACGTGTTCTTCCTATTGAACTTTGACGTCAGGACTCCAGTCAATCTCTTATCCTATGTATTCCTTTTTCATATTTCTTCATATTTCTCTTTGATAACTCTTTTGTTCAGTATGGCTTGGAGGAGACCACGGTATTTATAAGTTTTGTCTTTATCGACTAGTTGGATTTTATCTCCAAACTTGAGCTCAGATCTCTCAGCCTTGTTTCTTCCTTGCTGCATATGAAGAAGTTGACATTTTTCAGATTCAAGTGATATTTTGCTAACGGGCTTCAGGCTGGGTACAGTCATAGCAAATTCAAACTGTCACCCATGAAAGTGCCTCATTTTATAGGAGTTGCTCTTGATAGCATGATGTTGACGTTGTACTTTAAATAAACAGCTCTTTTCTAATCAGGACATCTGTTGTACTAGCACTCTCATACTGCTTGATCTCTTATATATGTTGGTGGTATATGACGAAGCCATGAGTAAGGAATTGAGTCAAAGGTTTTGCAGTAATCCCTAAAGGCTATTGTAAGTGTTTCGCTATTTTAGGTGACTTGTTTACCGATTCCGTTGTTGCTCTTTAAAACCTTCTACCTTTCCATTTTTTTTTCCTCCTCAGCCCATATGTTACTGCCTTGTAAGTTTTTATAGATTTTTTTTTTTGCATAATACAAACTGTGAATGCTTTGTAGGAAGGAAATAAACTCCATTGGAGTTTGGAAGGTCATGGTTTTCATTCTTTGGTAATACTGTAAATATGCAATGCCTTCTATAAAGGAAGTTGGAATCAGGTGTGCTTTAGAGAGAAAGTTGGTAAAATGCTTTGCCTAGCAATTTATGCACCATTGTGACGTGTTGGGGCTAAAAATTATGGATCCTTTCCAGACGTATCACTTTCTGGTTTTACAGAGAACCTAGAGTTCTAATCACCTCCTTTTACTTAGGAATTCTATCCTTCGTTATATTAATTGTGTACAAGTTTTCTGTTTTGTATTTGAGCCAATTTGCATTTTTGTGGTTCTTTTGGCCATATAGATGATTCCAAATTTTCCACATTTTCTTTTTTGGGATTTCTCTTACCTTTCTTACGTTTTTTTGTTTCTTTAGCTTGTGATAGAATTTTTTAAATTGGGGTTGAATTGCTTATTTTGTTCTTTTTGCTATTTTGATGCATATCTTGACCTTTTGTCTTTCCCTTTTTATTAATGAACAGGGGTTTCAAAAGTCTCTGATTTTTTTTGTTTGTTTTCTAGATTCCATCCTACATCTTTTCTCACTGCATTTAGGTGGGCCATATACTGTACCTAGATATTGATAATTAGATATTGATGTAATTTCCCAATATTTTTTGTAGGGTTTCACTTGCTTTCTCAAGACTCTTCCTGATCATATTTAAAAGCTTTTTCCTTAGAAATATTACTAGATAGAGCCCTACCTTTCCTTCTGTAGTCCTTACTGTGGCAATACTTGCAGTATATACTATTGTATGTGGACCCTGAAATGGTTTTGTGCTGTCTTTCAAATATTTTTAGAGAATTTATTTTTTTTCATGATGAATAAAATAGTTATCAGGTGTTTTCCCCCCCTCAATGCTCTGTTTTTGGTATAATTGATTTCATGTTATCAAATGCAGAGAGGATTTTTGAAATTCTATTCTAAGTATGCTTATTTTTTAAAAATCATTCCATGCACCAGCATTGCTATACAACTTTTAAAAGCTGTTATAAGAACTGTTATATAACCTTTCAGTTTTTGTTAAGTATAGATTTTCAGTACCTTAGGATTCTTCAGTGTTTTTCCTTTAAAATAACTTCAATTTCTGTTCTTATTTCAGCTAATCTTGGTTAAGTCAAATGAACAAGCATTTATTAAGCATCTGCTATGTGGCAAGGGGTGTATGGGTGTTCAAGGAGGACTAGCACCTTTCATGTGAGGCCTTGCCAAAAAACAAACAAAAATCCCCACTATGTTCCAGGCTCTGTGCTAAGGGGCGAAGGCATAAAGAAAGGCAAAAAAAACCAAACTAATAAAAATAAAACAAGCTGTTCTTCCAATCTAATAGGAATCTAATTGTGATGGAATTGTAATCACAGTCTAACTGAGAGCAGAATTCACAATCTAATAGGGGAGAATGATAAGCACACAACTCTGTGCAAACATGAAATACAAGTGTCCCAAAAGTCAATGCAGTTTAAAGCTTCTAAAATTTAAAACTGCATTAAGCTTTTGGGACATCTGTATATCTGGTAAATTGGTAATACTCTTGGAAGGAAAGCACAGCAATTAAGGAAGAAGGGGAAAGACTTTTAAAATCTTTTTTTTAATTTTTAAAAAACTTTTGTAAAAGGTAGGACTTTGTTGTTGTTGGTCGTGGTGGTGGTGGTCCTTCATTCTTGAAGAGGATCATGACATCAGAGAGGTGATTCCATAACATGCAAGGGAATTAGATTTAAGTGAGGGAGGGCTGTGCAAAGTCACCAGCCTTGAAGCTTGGATAGCTAGAAGGCAAAAATGAGGAGGTAGAGAATTCTAGGCATAAGGGTCAACCAGTGAAAATGCCCTCTTGTTAGGAAATGAAGTATTTTGCAGGAGGAATGCTAAAGAGGCTAGTCTCACTGGATCACAAACTACATGGAAAAGAATAAGGTGTATGAAGACTTATGTAGGTAGAAGAGTGGATGGAGGCCTTTGAGGTTAAAGTCCAACTAGAGGACTTTATATTTGATCCTGTAACTCTTAGGGTACTTCTGGAGTTTATTGAATCAGGGGTAATATGGTCAGACCTGTGCTTTAAGATCAGTGTGACAACTGAATGAATATTAGATTGGAGTAGGCAGAGACTTGGCAGGGAGGCCAACTAGTAGACAAGTGAAATATATCAGGCACGAGGTGATGAAGGTCTGGAACCAAAATATTGACAGTGTCAGAGGAGAGAATGAGGCAAGATGTTACAAAGGTAGAAATGGCAAGACTTGGCAATTGCTTGGGTAGGGGGAGCATGTGTGACAGAAAGTAAATAACCAAGGATGATACCTGGATTATGAGCCTAGGTGACAGGAAGGATGATGATACCTTCAATAGTAACAGGGAAATTAGGAAGAGGGGGAAGTAGAGGGGAGCAGTAATGGGTTAGGAATGAAGTTATTTCTTATAATTACCCTGCAGATATCTGCAATATATTGTTATGCAACTTGGAAAGAATAATGTTGACAAAAATAGTATGAAGTACTTGCTTATAATAGGTATGATGTTTCCAATTTTGTTGTGATGAATACTGGCCCATAATGAAAGTGTTCATATCTTTAGCTCATTTTATGCTCACTTGTCTTTTTCATGCTTTCTGGTCAGTGCCTTTTGTGCCAAATTTCCAACAGGTGAGAATGGTGGTAGTTCTGATTTATTTTGGTCTATTTTGCCTTCCTCTTTCTAGTACCCCTTCACAGATTGACTTCTCCCCACTTGGAATATAAGCTCCTTGAGGGCAGACATTGTCTTCCTTGCTTGTATTTATATCCTAGCTCTTATCACAGCATCTGACATATGGTCACCACTTCTAGTTACAAAAATGATTAAATGCTTGCCAATTGTAAAGTACTGTGTCAAGCATTTGGCTGGAAATACTTTTTTTTTAAATAGTCTCTGCTCTCTTATTCTAATAGAGAGAGAAAACACATATAGGAGATTTCCTCAGCAAGTCAGATGGAAAGGTCCCCATGGTCCGAAGGGGCACTGACAAAACACATGGTAATTTATTATTTCCATTAGCAACATTTCCATTGATCAAACCATATCCATTTCTGATGTTCAGCCACTTGATAATACTAAGCATTTGGTGGTGCAGCCTGTCTTTTCCTGGGCTCAGTACCTGTAGCTTCTGAGGAGGGAGCAACCAGCCAGCTTTCATCTTTCCCAAGGTCTGATTCCCTGAATATTGGCTGTGGGAATGAACTGGATGCAGGGGCCTCATGGTCAGTAGTTCTGCTGTTCTCAGAGCTCTTGGGACCAGAGTTCTGGGCTCTCTCTATGTGGATCTGAGGGCAAATGGTAGTTGACATAGAGTGAGCATGGTTTGAAGTGCCCAGCATGTGCTGTTGCCTCTCTATTCCTAAGGTTGTCTTTCTGCTGGAACACAATGAAGTACCACTACCTCCTTGGTTCTCTGTGTAAAACTGGTCATCATGATGGTTCCAGTAAAGCTATCCTAGGATGCTATGATGTTCCATTTACTTCTTAGAGTCATAGGAGCAATCACAGCAACACCCTGTAGGGAACTGGGGGTGGTAAAGAAGGAGAGTTGCTGATATAAACTGGCATAGAGCCTTCAGACCCTAATTGGCTGATGTTTCTCTGGATTCCCATCAAGCTTTCTTAGATACTGCCATGGTCTGAGAGCATGTGGAGTGGAACCCTGGTGGTGCATCACCTTCTCATGGCTGGCCTTCTCTTACTCGACTGCTTCCCCTTCTGCAGCACATAAAATAGGTTGGACTTTGAGGAGTGCATCTTAGATGTCTCTTAGGTGGGACTCTGAAAGGAATTGTCCCAGGACAAGTCTCTATCCTGCTATGTTATAGACATATTGGTATTGTTACTAATTTCTTTGAGTTTCTGGGCCCCTGTATCCTTACCTATTTTGACTGGCTGATGATCAAGTTACAGAAGGGCAACTTCCTTTGGGGAGGACCTTGGGGTATTTCAGTTTCGACTTTATAGAAAATTCATGAAAATTGTTTCTAGGCTATTCCACTTATATCTAAACATATCTTAGAGATGGATTGTTGTATCAAGCTCACATCTGATATGTGCCCCTGTGATTTTCTTTTTGATTACAGGATTGAGGGATTAGCAAACCAGAAATCTCTCTAGGTTTCTGCTTTTGCTCTCTCTCCGCTATCCCCTTCTACCCAACACTACCGTGCCTCTTTTTTTCTACTGTTCTGATACTTTACCCTTACCCCAGAGGTTGGAATAAATGGCCTTCCCAAAGCCACAATCAATGGCATTCCGTAAGGTGTGAAAAGAGAATACATCTGGCACTTTTCCCACCATCCTCTCTCCCTTCCCAGAGAAAAGACACATTGAACTCTGATGTGCCTGCTCATTATAACTTCTTCTGTGGGTCTGAAATTCACTCCCAAACTTGGCTCAGCAGCATAGCACCACCAAATGATCGCAGTACCTGGAAAAATAACCCTTTTTTTTCCTTTTGCAAAAATTTCCCATCAGAATAGGTCTGCTGGTAATAAGTGTAAGGAAAATTATTTTAGAATACAATTATATATGTTGACTGGTCTGCACAATATTTTTCTAAATATTCAATTTTTTAAAATTTCCCCCTCAATCTTAGAGCTAAGATCACTGGGCCATTTCAATTTTTATTGAAACAAATAAACCCAATAAAAACACTTATGCTGAGAGCTGTGGTTCCACAATAAAAAAAAATCACCCTGTATTGAATTTATTGATTTATTTATTTACTTCAACTGGAAAATCGAGTATTGTGTTAATGCATTTTATAAGAATCACACTGCTCGATGAAATGGCTAATTTATTTTAGCGTATACATAAATAGCTAGCAATTTTCCATGAGACAGGCTAATGAAAATGGTGCCATGAAATTGTCTATACTATGAGGAGTGATGGAGGCGAGTTATTATTGGTTGAGTGCTAAGACGTAGTGAACTGGCCATCATGTCTTTGAACTTTTGAACTGCTACTTGGGTGTGTGATTTATTGATTTTGAGATCTCTCTGTCGAGTTCAAGTTTAGTTTTTGCACAAGCAGGGCAGATAAGTAGCATATGATATTTAATTTCATGGGTATTTGGGGTTAAAACGTATCTTTTAGAAGAATGCTAAACATGTTTTAATAAAACATGAGCTGCAGAGGTTTTAAGTTTCTTTCAATATGAACTGGATATGATAAGGGCAGATGCTATTAAGGGGCAGTCCTGGGTTGTTCCAAGATCCCCAGGCTCTAGGTGCCTAGCCTGAGAGCTATACAAGTTCAACAATCTACATGTGCATTTTATTTGTTAAATAAATCTGACTTCATTCTTAATTAACTGTACGATTTTGTATCTCAACTTTATTTCCCTGCCTCGCGTCTCGCATCGCGTTATTGTCTCTGGAGGTGCCTGGTACCGAGCTCCCTCTGGCTTGTTATTCTGAGCTCCTTCCTCGTCACTGGGGCGCTCGCTGGGCTGCCTTTTCGGATGGGGTTCTGCAGCCTGGGCTGGCTTGGGGCTGGCATTGCCTATTGAAACACCCTCCATGGGACTGCCCTTCCTGGGCAGCTGCTGGCTGGCTGGCAGCCGCTGGTCCCACCTAGAGGATGAAGACATGGAAACTTGCCCCGCATTACAGCTGAGCTTCCCCTCCCCATTCGGATTCCGCCTGCGGTGGCCAGGGCAGGGGCTCCAGGAGCACGAGAAGGCCAGGGACACCCCGCTTGCCACCCCCCCGCCCCCAAACCGTACTTAGGGTTCAGGGCAACAAGATGGCCTGACTCTTTTTTTCATTTAGGTTCGTTGGAGCTGGGGAACTTTTCTGATAAATGTGCCTGCATGGGACTTAACGTCTTGAGAGTATTTTTAGTTCGCCTCGGTAATTAAAAAGGGCAGTTTGGCCGTATTTTGTGATTTGGAGGCTGTGGAGTGGGGGAGCTTGATCGTGTGAAACTCCCCGAGGTCTGCAGCAGCCGCTGGAGCAGCAGCAGCGGCAGCTCTCTGGCGCGCACATAGCACACACATACACACACACACACACACACACACACACACACACACACACACACCCCACACGCAAACACACATGTATATATACACATTCACACACACACATACACACACACACCTGACTCAGTGTCACCGCCTGTAGATGTGGGATTCTGCTGAGATCCGGACAGCTGCCTTTGAAAATCTGATATATTTAGAAAGTACTTTTAAGGAAAAATGCCCAAGGAATTTTACCCTTCCGTAGAAGGTGAGGAGGGGGAAGCTTGCAAAGGGTCTGTAAGAGGACTTGACAAGGCTCGTATCCTTTAATGATTAAACTGGCCCAGCTCTCTATTTGGATGGTAAAGAGCTTTTTCTTGCATTGCAGACATTCTCAGCAAATTTAAAGTCAGATTTGGAAGCTACACACACACACACACACACACACACACACTCACACACACTCACACATACACACACAAATAAGGCCTATTTGAACTCTTAAACAAAACTAGTGGGAAAGCTAAAAACAGGACAGACACCAACACCATTAGCTGGGGGAAAAAAATTTCCATTTCACTGCAACTGTGTTATTGTTTACTTTACCATACACATCCTAATATGGTTACCTCCCTGTCAAGGCGGCTGAGCTAGGGGTTGAGGGGCCCCCTCAGGGAGAAG
This sequence comes from Phalanger gymnotis, assembly GCA_028646595.1. Taxonomy (NCBI): domain Eukaryota; kingdom Metazoa; phylum Chordata; class Mammalia; order Diprotodontia; family Phalangeridae; genus Phalanger; species Phalanger gymnotis. The sequence continues at coordinate 350,883,446 of CM053624.1, forward strand.
CTCCCAACTGCTCCTCAGACAATAAGAAACAAACGGCACAACTCCACAAAAGGCTGCCCGGAAAATGTGTCAAATAAGTCCTAAAGAACTCTTCTTCCTTCTTCCACACTGCTTTGTATGTGTAAACCTGCTTTATGCCACGCTGCCCAGGCTGAGCTGCATTTGTTTGGAAATGTAAGCCACTGTGGTATTTTTTTTTTCAATTCATTTAAGGGCTGTGGATTAATTCCTTGAGACATATCTTTGCATACGCGTTTCATGAGTTATGTTTGCTGGAGCCTTTTACTAGGAACATTAAGGTAAGAATGTTGATTTAGCCCGGGACCTTTGTCACTCAAACTAATGCTCATCAGTGATATAGACATTGTAAGAAATACCGCTTAGGTCTCTTGTAGTCCCACCACCTAAATGGAGATGTGAGATTGCTTTTAATGGCCATGCATGGAATCTAAAAATGCCAAGACTTGTAGATGGTGATGGAACAGAGGTGTACTCACTCTAGTGTAAACAGTGCTGAAAATACCCGATTGGTGCTACCAATTGTCGGCTACAACAGTTTCATTAGAGGCTTTTCGGTTATTTCTTCTTCTCTCTACTTGTGGTTTTTCTGAACCCTCCTGGTTGTTCCCAAATCCTCATGGTCTTGAGGCTTGCCTGTTATTATCTGCAACACCAGAACAAAGGTAGGTTGTTAAAACTGTGTGCTTCGGGGGAGGGACAAGTTATTTTTGGAAGGTTGTCTTCCTAGTGCATGACTGGCTGACCTAAAAGGAGGGAGGAAAAAAAAAAAAAGACCTCATCCATGGAGCCTAGGCATGAGTGAGTGTGGACTAGGGCAGCTATTATGTAGTGAGTTGATTTTTATGCAACTCATCCTTTAGAGAATATGCTCACTTAGGTCCTGGAGAACGACATACACGACACTGATGCAACCTTTTAGCGTGTGCATTTCATTACCAAGCTGGATTTTAACATTTGGTAATGCACGGATTTATGGTCTCAGATAAGAAGAGTTCCTATTCAAATTTGCAATAAGGATTATCGAAATGGAAAAGTGACTTAAAAAAAAAAGTGAAGGTTTAAGTGTTTGGGTGACTGTCATTGTAATGCACCTTTTCAGTGATTCTCCAAGTGCTTTAATTCCCTGGACACCTTCACTTTTTTCTTAATTGTTCTATTCTCTAATTTGGAGGGATTTGCTGATGTTCTGTATTTGAGCCAAGGCGGAGCTTTTCTGCTAAACAAATGCAGCCTGCTTTATTTTTATTTTTTGCTACATGTTCACAAGTGATGATACAGTACTAATAAAACAAGAACAGCAACAACAACCGGGCAGACTTATTTAGTACTTCCTGCAAAGAGGGGACTAGAAGGCAGTGAGCTAAATTCAAAATTGAATAGAAGAGCAAGTTAACTCTTGGTGAGCGATGTTACTGCATACTGGTAATCGTAAATACACTTGGCAATGGAGCACACACTGTAGTTCTTAAGAAAAAAAAAATCAAATGGAATTGGCTTGTGTTGTGCTGGACTGTGCTGGTTCATTAGCCCAAACAGGATTCCAAGTGAACTGTTTGAGCTCATGTCAAGTCTCTAGCCTAGATTTAAATACCTGTTGTAAACATCGTTGTTCTCGTGCCATTGTAGAGTCATGCCACAGCTGCTGATATTTTCAGAACACCTCTTCTCCGTGGCTGAACATGAGTACTAAGAATTTTATTTCACGTGATTATCACCCGTATACATTCCTGTAGATTTCTTGGCTATGTAGGGTTTCCATTTCAGGACATGCAGGCAGTATAGCCCCTGCTAAGGTGAAGTTCTTTAAGGAAAAATAATGTAAATCTAACCTATTTAACAAAACAAAGCAAAATGAACTTGAACAGCCCAAAAGTTTTCATCTCAGAAAACTAGTAATTGTTGCTGTCATGAAATATAATTATGTGAGGTACTGAATCTAAATAAAAATAAATCTATTTTAGAAATGCAACTTTAAGCCATGCTTTTAAAGGTATTTTTTTTTAACTTTGGGGGCCATCAAGGAGTGATAGGAATGACTAGCCTTTAATTAGACGTGCAGATACTCACATTTTATAGGGATTTATGTTAGAACATGGAATGGCGGGTGGCTGTTTCCTCATTATGATTTCTCCCTGCACATAATGAGGTTCATCATTAGTTGATGGAGTGAATTTGCCCTAGCTCTACCTTGAAAGGCACATAATTTACATATTGCTTCAGAGCCTAAGCTTTAATGGATTCCTCCATGAATAAAATGAAAAGCTACTTTCTTTAAATTTTTGAACACTGTTTAGATAATACAGATTTAATAAGACCTTCAGTTTGCTTGTTAAGTATATTTGAAAGTGCATTGCCCCATTTTGGAGCATGTATATGTTGTTTTTTTGACACAAATTATTTTTATTTGCCTTGTTTTATATCACTGTGTCATGGTTACAGTCAGAGCTGCATCACAGGGAGCATGTTTGGGACGAAAGTGTGTGTGTGTGTATGTGTGTGTGTGTGTGTGTGTGTGTCCATGTGTCCATGAATTGTTAAGCATTAGGGGGAATCTTACTTGGCTTGGGCACTGTTGTGACTTGGGCATGAAATATCTTACCGTTTGCTCCTTTGCCACTGCTGCCGTCAAAGCTGCCTGTGTAAAAACTCTTCTTAGTATTTTGGTAATATATGCGTTTTGAAATCTTTGAGTTGGATGGCTACTGTTTCCAGATACAGCAGTTGTGGTGTCTGTGGGATGTGTGTGTGTGTGTGTGTTACTGACTTAGAGTCTGACATTGATAAAACCTGCTAGTCCCACCTCCCTCCTTATTTTAATGAAAGGAGAGCAGCAAAAACTTCCTTGCCACCTCCAAAACTGCTGTGTAGATATGATTAGATTAGAGCAAATTGAATTGTAGGCTGCCTAATATGTTATCAAGTCATCAACTTATGAAAGTACTGGTCTACACCATAGATTTATCAAGTCTGTCTCTCTCTCTCTCTCTCTCTCTCTCTCTCTCTCTCTCTCTCTCTCTCTCTCAGTTTCTTGCTCTCTGTCTTTGTCTCTGCCTTACTCTTTATCTCTTTCTGTACCCCCCTCCCCCACAAGTTTGGAAAAAAGTGAGAGCAAACAGCCTCCACTTAATACTTGGGAAATCCTACTGAAGTCTTTTCCATTAGTGTAGGGAGTTTATGTAAGAGCATGTTACCGAACGCGTTCTTTGCCTCTTTGAGACAGGTCACCCTCGCCTTGTTATCAATAGTTTTTGCAGCAAGTGGAAACAGGTCCCTGTAGTTTGTCACTCTCAATGGCGATGGAGGTGTCTAAATAAACACAGAAGTCTTGTTTTGATCCAATGCTTTCTTCTCTGAAAATGAAGAGCATATATTAACATTAATAGAAGAGTGAATGTCATTCTTTTTGAGGTAATTTACCTCTGCTGCAGACCTGTCTGCTTCAAGAATCTTCCTCTGTTCTAAAACATATATTTGTTTAGGGAGTTTTCATTGAAGTGTACATGACAATTACAGCTGTTCATTAACAAAATTGGGTATTTGTTTTAAACTTTAACCAATCACTTTGATATGCTAATTATGGTGTAATTTAATTTGAGCCCTGTAATGATGATGCCGTTATTATGGACATAAATGATGCAGTTAAGCTGAGAGTAATCTCATTTGCATACTGTACATGCCAGTAAATTAAGCCCTTTCTTCGACTCCTTCAGCTTTAATTTTCCACTTCTTTTCACACAGCTCCTTTTCAGCCACTCTCTTCTAAGCCCACTTTGTAATAGTCCTGATGACTGTTTGATGTGGAGAGTTGCTGCACCACAATACTGCAAGACACAAGATGTAACATTTAAAGGATTCATTATCCTACTGAGTGTTTGTTCTTTAAGAAGGAAGGATGAGAGAGGACCAAGGGATCCTCTCCATGGAGTTTCAGGTAGCTGACAAACATGTCTCTGGTACCTTTCTTCTTCAGAGTCCTCTCTTCAAATCCTCTTAAATTCTAGCAGTTTCCAATCAGAGTCTAAGACAAGGCCAAAACCTTTGGTTAGTAAATAGTGTTCATCTGTAATACTAGGGTTCATTTTTATTAAGGTTTTTTATCTTTTTCACTTTCTTTCTTCCTTCCTTCCTTTTTCTTCCTTCCTTCCTTTTTTCTTTCATCCTTCTTTCTGTCCTTTCCTTCCTTCCTTTCTTTCTTTATCTTTTTTCATTTATCACTCAAAGTTGAAGTATACAGGTCATAATATTTCTTACTCAGTCCAAATTATGACCATGTTAAGAAGTGCATTTCAACTCAGTCCTTTAGTGTTCTTCCACATGTTTCCATTTGCCGTATTAGGGAAAAACATCTCATCTGCCTACCTGTTAAATTACTAGGATATTGGATTATTATAGCTGACTGCCTGTTGTATCCCTGGCACTTAGGACAGTGCTTGGTACAGAGTAGGCACTCAATAAATGTATTTTTGTTTATTAATTGATTAATTAATGATTCTCATTGATATAGTATTTACAAAGTACTCTCTATACATTACTTCATGTATTCTAGTTAATGTTTCTCATGCCTGAAACAATATTCCTTCTCTTTAGACCTTGGCACCCTCCTACTTCTGGGAATTCTTCATTTTCTTCAAAGACCAGCTCAAGCACCACCTTCTGAAGTCTTTCTTGAGCGTACTCATGCCTCTCCTTCTCAGAATTAGTTTGTACTTATTATGTTTGTTTTCTATATTTTATATGTACATGTTTTCTCTCCCTTACAGAATATAAGCTCCTTGATGGTAAGGTCTAGTTTTGTTTGTTTTTTGTGGCATCTCGTGTCCTGCCAAGTGCAGCACCTGGCACATAATAGGCACTTGATGAATTTTTATTGATTGGATGATTCATAGTGATATCAGCAAATACTTATTAAGTACCTTCTATGTGTCAGACACTGTGCTAAGTACTGAGGGTACAAAAAGAGGTCAAAGACTCAAGAATCTTACAATCTAATAGGGGAGAAAACATGCAAACAAGTACACACAAAGCAAGTTATGCACAGAATAAACAGGAAATAATTAACAAAGGGAAGGCATTAGAATCAAGAGAGATTAGGAGAAACTTCTTGTAAAAGTTGGGATTTTAGTTGGGACTTAAAGGAAATCAGGGAAGCCAGTAGGTGGAAATGAGGAGGGAGAGAATTCCAGACATAGGGGACGGCCAGGGAAAATGGCAAGAGTCAAGAGATGGAGTGTCTGGTTTGTGGAACAGCTAGGCCAATATCACTGGATTGAAGAGAGCATGGAAAAGAGGAGGGCGTAAGAAGACTGGAAAGGGAAGGATATGAGTGGACTGGGTTCTGAAGGGTTTAGAATGACAAACAAAATATTTTGTGTTTGATGCTGGAGACAATAGACGGCCACTGGAGATTATTGAATAGAGAGGGGTTAGTGACATAATTAGACTTTTGCTTTAGGAAAATGACCTTGGTGGCTGCATGGAGGGTACATTGAAGTGGGGAGAGATTTGAGGCAGGCAAATCCACCTGCAGCTTATTGGAAGTAGTCCAGATATGAGGTGATGAGGGCCTGTACTAAAGGGATGGCAGTGCCACAGGAGAAAAGGGAGCATACTTGAGAGATGTTGCAAAGGTGAAATCTCTAGGCGTTGGCAGTGGGTTGGAAATGGGTCAGAGTGAGACATAGGGAGGAACCTAAGTGACTGGGGGGATGGTATTACCCTCTACAGTAATGAGGAAGTGGAAGGTTGGGGGTAGAAGGAAAGATAATGAGTCTGGTTTTGAACATGTTTAGTTTAAGACGTCTACTGGACATCCAGTTTGAGATGTCCAAAAGGCACCTGAAAAATTCAAGTTTGGAAGTTGTCAGAGAGATTGGAGCAAAATAGGTTTATTTGAGAATCATTAGCATAGAGACAGGGATTGTAGGATGGTGATTGCTGAGGAAAGTATAGTGGGATTGCCTAGCAGCAGTAAGAGCCCCGTTGAGGTTGTACGATATGAATTTGTTGTGGACCCAGTCAGAACCGTTGTGTGATTTTCTCCACCTCCATTCAGTAACATGTGTGTAGGAGCATTGGTTGGAATGATCCAGGCTGAGGCTTGGCTGGACATATTTGGCAATATAAGGGATCTAGGGATTCAATAGAGGAAGAGAGTATAGAGTCAGATTGGTTCAACAAGAAGTCAAGATGGGGAAAAGAGGAGAGCGTGGACAGTGCAGGGTTGATTTCATGATCAGTGGACAAGACACTTAACCTCTCAGTGCCCAGGCAAGTCTCTAAGACCATAGGTCAAAGAGTAGGTACTATTGTAGGAGAAATTTTTTTCCCTGGGAGTTTCTTCTACTCTGTGAAAACACGTCTCATTCCAGAAAGTAGAATCAAGTTTAATCTGCCTGTTGAGAATGCTAGAATGCTGAGTTTTGGTCGATCAGAACTCAGAATTTTGTGCTACTAAATATCTTTTAAACTAGTAGCTTTATTTCCTTTATCATTTATGAAGAACAACAGTACATGTTTATATAGTGTTTAAAGCAAGATGGCTCTTTGCTTTGTGGCCTCTCTGTTCAGAAATGATAGCTTCCACATGAGATGCATTACCCCTTCAACTCAACACAAAACTTTTGATACAGTTCGAATCAGCATATGTGAGGAGACTAAATTCCTACACTCCATGGGCAAGAGTTTCCCTTTAGTCTTTTTTTTTTTTTTTGGAGGTGGGAAGGCAGGGCAGTTGAGGGTAAGTGACTTGCCCTAGGTCACACAGCTAGTAAGTGTGTCGAGTGTCTGAGGCCAGATTTGAACTCAGGTCCTCCTAGCTCCAGGGACGGTGCTCTACTCACTGTGCCACCCAGCTGCTCCAAGGTTCTCCTTCGTCTTGAAGTCAGTAGCAGCTGAGTGGGTGAATTCAGTTGTGTCTCAAGAAAGGTTCAGCGGGTCAAAAAGAGTTGGCGTGTGAATGTCTTGCAAGCTGCCTCCTTGGCCAGTGATTAGTGTAAAGATAGTCCTTGAGGCCTCCTGACCTAATCATTCAGAGCTGATTTGCTCACTGCCCTGCTTCTTAGGAACTTGGTAAGAAATTCCAGAGCTCCTCCTGGCCTGTACTGGCCAGGTCCATGCTTCCTTACAAAGTCTTCGCTAAATCCCACAGCTTTCCTGCCCAGGAGTTCTTGAATATGAAAGCCCTTTCTTTAATGGTCAGAGTTTTGATGGAGGCAGAAGAGCAGCACAAAGTTTCTGGGATCTGAGTATTTCTGTGGAAAAGGGCAGGCTGAGTTTATTCCAGTTCTGCTTGAGCAGGTGACAGCTAATGCTTATTAAGTGGTATCTTTTTTTAAAAAAATCTTGATGGGTAATAGGACACTTACAACCTCTCCTGAGTGCATTTTTAAAGCATTAAGGTCATTATTTGTTTTTTTTTGTGTCAAGTAAGGTCAGATCCCCCTTCTCCCTGCCCCCCTCCTTTCTAGGTACTCCAAAGTGACATGGACTTCATGCTGTTAAGGTTGTTCAGGCACTGATTAAGATTTTATACATCAACTCCTGATCAGACATACCTAGACTCAAGTGGCTATTTTTCATTGACATTTTCCAAAGTTGTAGAAGCCCCAACCTACATTACTGGAGACCAAGGAAAGGGGGAAGATGACTTCAGGAATTATTTTGGAGCTTTGCCAAAATTTGGTATTTTTTCAAATCGAGTCCATTGCCACTAATTAAAATAGAGGTCAAGAGAGGCCTGTAGAGCTTGGTGCTTCTTGTAGTTGTAAAAGAGGGAACCTCAAAGGAAGGGGGAGGGAGTGTGAGGATTCTCTTTCATATGGAAGTGCCAGTCTTGAAGTGGCAACAAAGCATGAACTCAAAAGAGAATGTTTATAATTACCCAATGAAATTAGGGTCCAGGATTTTGAGGTCCACTCCAGGGCCCATGACATTCTGCAAAATGGGAAAAGCAGTTAACGTCTCTGTTCTGGGCCCAGAATTCTCCCCTTTCCCCCTCCCATCCCCCTACCTTCACAACTGTCAGGAAAAGCATCTTTCCTATGGAGGGAAAAGTACTGCTTCCTGTCTCCACCCTTGGGATAAAGGGTATTTCCTTAGAATATTCCTGACAGGTGACTGAATGACTCTCAATTACTAATAATGTACATGTTTTCATGTGCATATATGCACATATGTATGTATGTCCAAATTAGATAATGTATGTCAAGTGCTTTGCAAACCTTAAAGTCCTACATGCATGAGAACCCTTAATATTATTACTATTATTAAATATGCAGATGTATATACACATAGAGTATATACGTGTGTATGTGTCTGTGTGTGCATGTGCACACACTACTTGCTATGTCAGTCGGTAAGCATTTATTAAGCCCCTCAGATATGCTAGTCACTGCACTGAAGGGATACGGGGGATATAATGAAGGGCAAAAAAGTCCCAGCATTTGGGGAGCTCACAACCTGCTAGGGGAGACAACATGCAAACAACTATGCACCAACAAGATGTCGACATCTCAGATAAATGGGAGGTGATCAACAGAGGGAAAGCATTAGCATTAAAGGTGATAAGGAACAGCTTCCTGTAGGAGGTGGGATTCGAGGTGGGACTTGCAGGAAGTCAGGAAGCAGAGAGAGATGAGGACATTGTAGAAGAAGCAAGGAGACGTTCTGGAGGCTATTAAGTCTCCACTGTCATATCTGGCTCCTGAGATTTGAGTTTGAGGGATATGGAAATAGCCAAGTAATAAGATATGATAACATCCTTGAAAGAATCGCCTTTGCAGACCACAAAATACCTCCCCAGACAAAGAATCTGAAACTGTAGATCAGGGGTTCTTAATATGGAGCATTTCAAGGTTTGCAAAGTGCTTTACAAAGATTATCTCGTTTGAGAGCAAGTGCTATTATTATCCCCTTTTTACAGATGAAGAAACTGAGGATGAGAGAAGTTAAGTAAAGGACTCAGGGTTCCGTGAGCAAGATCAGCAAGCACACTGACTATGCGCTAAGGCACTGTGCCCAGACACTGCAAATACAAAGGCAAGCAGAAAGAAACTATCAGAGCCCTAAGCTTGGGGAAGGACAACCCATCAAAGGAAACTGGAAGTTTGAGTGGGGCAGGGGGAGGTAGATGAAGATACCAACTTCAAGGACATTATAAAGAAAGTTTGGGAGAGTCTGGAGTCTAACCTGGAGAGGAATTAAGACAGGGCTGGCCAGGGAGCCTTCCTTAAAATGAAGGTTCTGGAAAGAACCTGCCAGTGGTTGGGGGGAGTCACACACATGTACATGTACATACACACACATATAAAGACATTGACCATTGAATGGCCTATCCTGTCAAGATAGCCACTTGGCTGGGATGAACAGGTTTATTGCTGGTTTATGGCTGCTACTTGCCCTGATAATGCAATACAATTCAATTTTGCTTTAAGGAATCCTGTTAATTTAAAAAAATAGTTAAAACAATCCATACCAAAAAGGAAATACCACGTGGATGAAGAATGCACATTGCCCATTGAGTTAGCCTACCAGGATTTGAAATACCTTTCTCAGAGGGATGCTGTGAGGTTCACATGAGGCGGTACACACAAAGGGCTCTACAAACCTTAATGTGCTAGAGAAATGTCATTTATTCTCAGAGTGCAGGAATGACATATTCTAAGTCAGAAAATGATCCCTGTTCTCAAGGAACTCACAGTCTAATGGGAGGGACAACATGCCACCAATTCTGTACACCAATTTATACATGTGATGAATGGGAAATAATCAGCAGAGAGAGTGAGGATTCCAGGGTGACACCTAGATTGTAAGCCTGGGTGCCTGGGAGAATAATAGTGCCCTGGACCGTAATAGGGAAGGTAGGAAGATTGGAGGTCTTAAAGGGAAAGAGAAGCCCTTCAGTTTGTGATGTGTTGAATTTAAGACATCTATGGAACATCCAGTTTGAGACAAGGATTTTCTTACCCTCCCCCAACACCCATGTCTGTATCTCTGGTACCCGATATACACAGGGGCTTAACAAAGGATTGTTTATTTAAACTTAAGGTACTCTCGAGTTATGAAAAAGAAGCAAAGAACACTATTCGTACAAAGAAGCAAAGAACACTATTCGTACTCTTTAGGAATTGTTGGCATTCCTCTAGTACCTTACCTCGCCACAGATTGCTGGTACCTGTGAAATAGGTATCATCATCCCTATTTTAGAGATGAGGAAATTGAGGTCAGAAAGATTAAGGAGACAGTATATTATAATGGGAAGAATCTTTCCTCTACCACTTAACTAGCTGTGTAACTTTTGTCAAGTCACTTAGCCTCTTCAGCCTCAGTTTCCTTATCTGGAAAGTGAAGGCATTGGACTGGATGGCTTCTGAGGAGCTTTTGGCTTTCTGTATGTGATCCTGTGACCAACCTAGATCTCTCCTGACTCCCAAACTGGAGTTCTTTCCACTTCACTACCATGCCTCATTTAATGAGCCAGCTGTCTAGTTAAGGATACATTGCATTGCTAAAGCAGTAATGAAATTGTGCCGAGGCAGTATGTGATGAGTGTCATATGGGCAGAACCATTTCATTTTTCTTTCTGCATTCCCCACCCTTCTCATGGTGCCTGCTACATGAGAGGAGCTGAATAAATGCCTGCTGATTGATTGATATTGATAAGTTAGAGTAAAATTATTTACTTCAGAAGGAGATGCTTCATTCAACCAAAAGCTGCATCCTAGGAAACCTTTGATGAACCAGCTTCTCGTAGGACATAGGGAACGTTGATTTCCCAAGAAATGGAATAGATGCAGCTTTTCAATGGTACATCTTGTGTGTGACAAGCTGTACCTGTATTTTCTCCACTGTAAAACCTTTAATGCCCATGCCAATCCTTCCAAATTCACCATACCTCATCCAAATGCATCACGGCCTTTCCAGGTTTCCTCTTCCTGCTACAATAGAAGGAAGTCTTCCTTGGAGGCAAAACAGCAAAATTATAGCTGTCACTTTGTCCATGAAAAGCAAAAATTAAGATAGGAAATCTCCCAACCCTTCCGGTCCTTTAAGTCAAGGGGCAGGGTCTTAGTTGGGAGGTGTCCTTGGGCAGAGTAGGTACAGACAAATAGCAGCATTCAGCGCGAAACATATCTGCCTGTTTGTTAAGTGATAGAACTTTTAGCCTTCTCCGTGCCCTGGGCTGCATTGAAGCTGAAGATTCGTTGGCATCATTTGGTTTTCTGGGTGTTGCTGGCCATGGGCCAGTGGCTCCTAGCCAGGACTATCCCCCGAAGTTTTCAGGACACTGCCTCCATCCCTATTCATCTTCCCCTGTTTGACCTAATGTCTGTCCCTTGAGCCTTTGCAGAGGTGAGGGTGGAAATGGGAGGTTTTCAGTCTTAAGCATAACAAGGGAGAACTCCTTTTAGCTGTTCTAAAACTAAACCTTCTCTAGCAGACCATTTAAAGGGAGTGATAGTCCCATTTTTTTTAATCGAATCACAGAATTGGAGAACCTGATTCAGAAATTATTTATCAACACGAGTGAACAGAAGTGCCTGTCTTTCCCCCTTGGGGATCTGATGTGTCCATTTTCTTGTAACTTTTTTTAACTTCCTTTGTAAAATGTGTTTGCTGCAGGCCTCCACAGGACAATCATTACTTTTTTCTAGCCAAATTTCTGCCCTTTCCTGGGACTCATGAGTGGAAAGAGGATTGTCTCTGGGAAGGGTATGGAAGCCCTTTGGATTTCTCCTGCTCCTATTCCAGTTAAATGTGGGGGGGTGGGATGGGGGGGGACGTGGAACCAAGCCTTGTAGTACCCTCGAGAATTTACATCTAGAACTTGAGCTTTGATGCCACATGTGGCCGTCTAGGTCCTCAAGTGCAGCCCTTTGACTGAATCCAAACTTCACAATTGTTTCCACCTTACATTGTCGCATCTTGTTCATTCCTGACAACTGTTTTGCCAGGAATACTATTCACCGTTCTTTATTGGGAGTAATTTGATTCATTGTGTCTACTGTCTTGACCCCATCCTTGGAAAAAGAGAAATCCCTTAGATAACTTGATGCAAGATAGTATTATCTGCAAGAGCCTAAATGCATAGGTGGGAGGGACCCTGGAGATCATTTCAAAATCCCCCTTATTTCAAATACAAGCATATTGAGACTTAGGTGACTTGTCCATTCTCATGCAGGTAGGAATGAGGGCTTGACTCCAAGTGTACTTGAGCAGACAGAGTTCTACTAACGTAAAATAGATTTCTCTTCACTATCAGGTCTGAGATTCAGTTCTGGATGCTTTCATGCAAACATCTAAGTATTAGCCAGCCCCCAGCTCAGGCTGCCTCCCAAATAATCTGATTTGGACCATGGCAGAGGCATAGACAACCATGGGCTCTAGAGAATTCACTTCAGATAGAATGAATACAGTTTCAAATATTGTCACAACTTCTCTTACTTTCTTCCAATAACCATGCCCAGACCCATGGGGGATACCTGACTTAAGGGCACCTTGGAGCCTTCTCATTGAAATGAATTAAATCCATTGCAACTTCCACCTGTGGGCACTGGATGCCTGGCAAGATATTTTTTTCCTACTTTAGGACCCAAGAAAGGATTATAAAATCATTTATTTTAGCATGTATTTCCCAAATGGGAAAAGGAGAAGCATTAGGTGAAGTGTCTTGAAAAGCTGTTTGCTGATACATCTGCTATTTCATAGATTGGTGGTACAACGGATGTGATGTGGCCATACATAGCTTGCCATACGTTCGTCCAGAAGTGGCTGTTTCAAACTTTTCTCTTACAATTAGTTGCCTCCTTCCTTTGCTATGGCAGATGCTTTGGTTTTTTTAAAATTATGATTATTGTTTTGTACATGTGACATAGAGATGCATTTAATAACCCTTCCAAATGAATGGCTTCAAAATTGTCAGCCTTCTCTTTGATACACATAGCTGACCACCAAGTGAATTTTTTTTTCAGCTGCTTACATAGGGATAGGGAGAAAGCCAGGAAGTGGGTGTGTAAGCAACATAAATGAAATATTTGAAGTCCCGATTCT
>CM053624.1:350901513-350919208 GCA_028646595.1 Phalanger gymnotis
GCATGCTTTTTTGTCTTTGTGGCTCAGTGTCAATCCTATTACAGGGCTTTGGATGCCTGAAGTAGCATATGGGGTACTGTGGTGGGTCATAACCCACCTGTGAGTCAGGGGTATGACTCACAGTATGGGAACCACAGCATCTTTAGAATGCTACTAATCTTCTCATGTGTCCCATGAGACCCTGACACCACCAATACCGCACAGACCAAACTGAGTCCCCTTCCCATACCTCACCCGCAGAAAAATCTCCTTGCTTTCCCTCCCTTATCATCAAAGAAGATGACAGCTGCCTGACTGACATACTCCATGTTTCAGCCCTCACAAGCCAATGCCACTATTAGATGAAAAAGTTTCCCGTAGACTTGGTAGTGACAGTGTGTGCTTGGAATATTAAAAATAATAATAACAATAAAACAGTATGAAGAGGCAGCAGAGTAGATGGTGACCTCACCATTCAGACTAATGGATCCTCCAAGAGAAGCTGGCTGACAGTGGAGTGGCATTGGGATGAGAAGAATGGGAGGCAGAGTGTCTTTGCACTCAAACAGGAAGATAGAGCTAGAAAGAACTATTCGTTTATTTATTCCTTTCCATCTGCGTTGTCTACCTCCAGCTGGAAACAGAGAACTCGATCTTTGTCTGGACAGAGAGATGTTGTAACTTTGAAAAACTCGGAGACACCCCAATGTCTTCCTGAAGGTGCTGTCTTTAGTTAGATACAGTAAATTGGAAGATTAGAATCTGTGTAATCGAAACGACTTTTCTCCAGGGCATTCCAGCTTCGCCAGCTGCCAAAGTGGCCAGACCCTTGATTTCTCAAGTAAAGTAGTGGTTATGACTGAAGTCACAGCCCCCCCCCCCCCAACCCTTCTTGTCCCTCCTCTACTTTCGGCTAATTTTTACCTTGCAAATTCTGGAGATTCCATAAGAAGTTTCTGAATTTATTTGTTTTTCAAATGTCAGACATCTCTGTGACACCATCGCGATACTTGCTTAGGAATTACAATTGGACTTTTACTTTAAAGTGCTAAGATTGTCTGAAGAGAAATAGCTCACCTTTGAGTAGGAGACTATGCTTTCACTTGCTTTTCTGAAAGCTAAAGACTTTTTTTAAAAGGTGTGTGTGTGTGTGTGTGTGTGGATGTATGTGGATGTGTATGGGTGTGGGTGTGAGTGTGTGTCTGTCCATCCGTGTGCTCACAAATGCACTTGCATGCCTTTGTGGCAGAGTCCATTTTAGCAAATTATTACTTTGTGCCCAGAACTTGCCTCTGGAAAGCTATGCAAAGACAGACAGATATAGAAACAAAGGAGAAATAATATTTCTAGTAGCAAAACATTCATTAAAGTGCCAGAGGTGTTTTAATATATAGTAGTTATAAGAGCTGCGTTCAAAATGCACCAAACTACGAGAGATTTCCTGTAGAGTTTTGTAGTGAACAAATCCATAGCATATTACCAAGCTATGATTAATCCCCACATATTTTTCCAGTAATATTTCTAAACATCACCATCACTTAGAGCTTAATGTTAAAATACTTGTTCGTCTGCCTCTTGAGCTGTTTGCTCAGAATATTCTTGTTAGCCTCAATGATATGGTTTGCACAAAAGCTTAAATTCTCTTATCAGCTTTTGTTTCCTTTTCAGATGTTCATTTAACTCAGATACACTGAACTGAGTATCTTATGAAGCAGGATTCAGAAAGTCTGATTATTGGTATGGGTGAAATCATGCCTGTTTTGAATTGGATATTTGGAGGCAAAGTGAACTTATCCCTAGAATATTAACATGAAGAGGTGTTTGGAAGGGTGAGGGGCCCTTTTCTCTTTCCTCAGCGAATTTTCATGTTCTAAGTTAAAATGATGGCCTTCTCCCCAGCTCACTATTCCATAATGTCTGTTAGACCATAACCTTTGTAAATATTGAACAATTTTGAAAGGCAGTTCAGTTTATGAGAGGGCACCAGTTTCTTTGAAGCTGTGTGGCACAGTGGCTAGAGTGCCAGGCTTGGAGTCAGGAATACTCTTCTGCCTGAATTCAAATCTGGCCTCAGACACTTATTGGCTGTGTGACTCTTGGACGCTAACTTAACCATGTTTGCCTCAGTTTCCTCATCTGTAAAATGAGCTGCAGAAGGAAATGGCAAACCACTCTAGTATCTTTACTAAGAAAACCCCAAAAGGGGTCACAAAGAGTCAGGCATGACTGAAAAATGGCTAAACAGCAACAACAAAAGGTTTCTTGACCATTAGCTTTGGATATTTTGTCCAGTTAATCAGGTCACCTTCAGAAGAAGTATGGAATAGGTGGGTAGAGCACTGGATGGACTCGAAGTCAGAAAGGCCTCGGTTCAAATCACTCCTGAGACAGTCACTACCTTTGTGGCCATGGGCAAGGCACATAACCTCTCTGTACCTCAGTTTCCACCTTTGAGTGGCTTGTCCTGGATTGCTTCCCCGATTTCCTCCAGCTCTAAATCTCTGGTCACAGTATTACTACTGAGGAGGTTTTTAATTCCTTGGGCAATATGTATGCGGTGCACATAGCTCTATGTACTTATTTTCTGATAAGCAGGAAAATCTGTTGGAGACTCTTAGGGGATGTATGTGGTGAGTAGTGCGATTGGCTGGGTGATCTGGGGGAGATTTAAACTTCAGCAGCATTTTTGCGTTCCCTAAAGGAAAGGACAAGTGTTCTTTGAGACGTCTCAGTCTTCAACGAAGTAGAATTGAAACCACAGAATTAAATTCTTGAGCATTTAAAGTAATCTGGTACTTTCATAATTTTAAACCAAGTTAAGAAGAATAGCATGAACATGATTTGCTCCCAAAGGAAAAATGATAATAATTATTGGGTGAGGGGATGGCCTGCATCCTTCTGCATCCTGTGAATATTTCCCCAGAACACTAAATATTCCAGGAGCCAAACTGCAACCTGCCATCTTTTGTTCCTCAGGCAAGCTAGGACATCACGTCTTATTTCGAATCACCCTCACCATTTGAAAACCCAAATCCTCTTGCTCAGTGTGTTATGATGAAGACGACCAATGTCTGTGCCTAATAGATTCCTCAGGCATATTCATTCCTCAATCCATCAAGTATTAAAACCATGAAGTCTTTTAAAGGGAACCATGGCTCGTGCTCCATGATTTGCTCCAACTCTCCACACATAGACCAAGTCAGTACTTGTCCATTGGAAGGGAGGGAGGAAGGGAGGGAGGGAGGAAGGAAGGAAGGAAGGAAGGAAGGAAGGAAGGAAGGAAGGAAGGAAGGAAGGAAGGAAGGAAGGAAGGAAGGAAGGAAGGAAGGAAAGAAAACAGGAAAACTTCAGTGGGAAAAGACAAGATTTTTGTCTCATAAACATATATAGGAAATTATCCCCTCAGAAACAAATCACAAATTTCTGCAAACTGGAGAACAATCAGCAACAGCCCTTTACTCCTTGTTCGATGAATGCACAGGGAATTAATTTTTCCAAACAGTCTATCTTGAACATAATTTTCATATCTGATGTTACTAAAACCTGTGTGTGAGTTCTACCTCAGATATATTTTTTGACCCTGGGCAAGACATTTAACCTCTTAATGTTTTAGTAAGTGTCCTAAGGCTATAAGCTACTGAGAGGATGCCAGCCTGCATTGGCAGAGGACTTTCCTCATCCAGGCAGGTTCTTCTGACAGCTACATAACATGTTAGTCCCCAGCATATTAGTTAAATTTCAAAAATTTCATAACTTCCATTGACAGTAGTTTTACATGAGCCAACTCTTCAAATTGCATGGTATATCTTTGAAACTTAAAGAGATTCCTTCCTTTTGGGCTTTTCTGTACCATATATATGGAGTAGATGAAGTAAGTAAACAGAAGTCACTATCACTGCTGACACTGTCTTTACATGCCTAATGGATCCCACAGCATGAGCATGCTAGTCCCTCTTCTTCTCCAGTCACAGGAACCAGGACTTCTTCTTACATAATTGTTTTTGGTTTTAGTTTTTTGTTGTTGTTGTTTTGGCACGGCAATTGGGGTTAAGTGACTTGCCCAAGGTCACATAGCTAGTAAATGTGTCAAGTGTCTGACTCCGCATTTGAACTCAGGTCTTCCTGACTCCAGGGCTGGTGCTCTACTCGCTGCACCACATAGCCGCCCCCTTTGCACATAAATGGATGACATTTTAGCCATTCTGGAGTTGTTCTTGGTAGCTACTGCTACCTCCTAAGTTTGTAGTAGTCTCTCTACTGGCAGCATGGTGTCCATGCTCCCACAAGCACCAAGAAGTGCGGGCTTCTAAGCCTAATTCTCAGCTTCTGATCTCATCAATGACAATTTATTTTGTGACCTTGGACAACCTACATAATCTTCTTAAACTGACTAGAATGTCTCTGAGGTCTGTTCAGCTCTAGAACTATGATCCTCTGTCCTATACAACTGGCTAAGTGGTCTCAGGAAAGGAAAATGACTGATAGATGTTGTGAATGGACCTTCCTGATGGAAATGTTGTCATGAATAATGGAAAATCTGTGTTATAGTGGATTGTGTGGAATTGGGGGATGGGAGACAATAGTGAGTTGCAGTTCTGGGGTAAGGGGATATGACTGCTTTTATCCTTGTCATTAAACTAGACACACACACACTCCCCTTCTCTCTCTCCCCCTCCCACTTCGCATCTCTCTGCCTCTCCCTCTCCCCCTCTCCCCCTTCTTCTCCCTCTGCCTCTCCCTCTCCTCCTCCCTTTCCCTCTTCCCCTCCCCCTTCCTCTGCTTCTCCCTTTCCTTTGCCTCCCCCTCTCCCTCTCCCCCTCCCTCTGCCTCCCCCTCTCCCTCTTCCTCTCTCTCTGCCACTCCCTCTCCCTCTCCCCCTTCCTCTGCCTCTCCTCATTGTTCCACGAACAAGACACTCCATTTCTCAGTTATGGGAATTTTCTCTCTCCTTGCTCATTCCCACCTGCCGGCTTCCTTTAAGTCCCAGCTAAAATCCCATCTTCTACAGGAAGCTTTTTCCCAGCCCTTCTCCTTTCTGGTGCTTCCTCTGTTTTGATTATTTTCTGTTTCTCCTTTATATAGCTGTTTTGTACGTATTTGTTTGCTTGTTGTCTTTACCCTTAGATTGTGAGCTCCTTGAGGGCAGGGACTCTCTTCGCCTCTTCTGTATCCCCACTGCTTAGCACAGTGCCTGGAACCTAGTAGGTGCTTAATAAATGTTGATTGATTGATTGGCCTGCTGTGTGCTCTTCCTGCTTCAGCTTATGTTTTCCTTCATATCCCAAATGGTCTCTTCCCTTCTCCTACTCCCATGCTCATTATTTTTGTCAATTGGATTTCTTCCTCCCAGAGACGTTACAGATGCCATCTCTACCACAGAGCCTTCTCTGGTTGTGTAAACCTCAGCCCACCCTCCAACACTATCTCTAGCTTATCCAGTTGTTCATAGAACTTTGCCATAAGTTTGTCTTTCAAACTTATCCTCTTATGATACTTTTTTAAAATAATGTCTTTCCCCTTCCCTTCTATTTAGATTGTAAGCTCCTTGAAAAGTGGATGTCCATGGAACACATTTTTGTAACCCTGATGCCTAGCATAATGTATTCTACAAAGTGGGTGTTTAATAAATACTTGCTGAATTTAATCAAATGTTGAGAAATGCTAATAAACTAGTTCAGCCCCTCCCCCCCAAAAAACCCCACAAACATTCAGTATGATGGAACAGAATTACTTTTGTAATAGTTTCACTGAGTGGACCTGATTTGGTGGTTGAGACACGCTGTTCAATACCATCTGCCCTATTTGACATCTCTTCAATCCATTTTCCTCATTGTAAAGCCATGTCCTAAGTGGAAGAGGCTTCTTGAATTCCTAATTAACCTCTGATGTTCATAAAGTAAGGAACAGTTGGCTAATCCTGTCTGCAATTAACAGCATGCGCATACAGGACTTTCACAACAAATTTCATATAAAGAGAAAAAGGACAATTAATGAGAACAAATTCAACATTTGCTCAGATTTAAAAAAAAAAAGCCAAAATACCTGACTTCAAAAAAGACTAATTCTGGTTTAGTGGTGTTATCCTCTGACCTTAATTTACTACATTTTTCAAAATAGCAGTCCACTGGCCATTCTTGTCTAGAAACAGGGAAGTTTAGGGAACTCAAACTGTTATTACAGCTAATATTATACCTCTAAGTTGATGAACGTTGGGTTTATTATTCTTGTAGCCAGTAGCTACCGATATTGTACACAGGTAACACCCATCTACTGTCATTCAACCTTTGTGAAAACAGATTTGATCAAATTAGGCTAGAGGGTCACTCCATCATGGCTGTAAATGGATAGTCAACTGGATATTGGTTTAAAATATTTGGGGTTTTGTTATCATCTATTAATGAAAAGATGGCATGGGGTAGAGTCAGCGACGCTGGGCTTGGAGTCAAGTGACCTGTGTTAGAGTTCTAGTTCTAACACATTAAACATATGCCCTTGATGAAGTAACTTAACCATTCTGAGCCCTCATCTGTAAAATTGGGATGATAACACTTACACTGCCTAACTCAGCAGGTTGTTGTTGAAAGGAGTGCTCTATAAACCATAAAGCCCAATGCAAATACAAGTTATGATGGAGATGATGCAATTGCAAAGTGACGTTGGTTGGTTGGGGCAATGCCTGTTATCGAGAAAGAGCCATTTTTTCACATTCACCATGTTACATAATCTGGCCAGATTATTTTATAAGACTGTTTGTGAGTGTCATCTATCTGTTTATATAATAGCAGAAGGTTTTTATTTTTATTTTATGTAGGGGGAGAACTCTCTCCACTATAATCCTCTGCCATAAAGTCGTCGTCAACACAGTTAAACATTTGCAAAGTGTGGTTTAATGAGATGAGGATTTATCAGTCAAGGGTGTCATTATATTAGTAGAAATCATACTAGACATAAATTGGCAGATACCTGTAGTTCATGCCGAAGTCATTCTTATTGAAGACGCTGCTTTGGTTCCATTTACTGAAGAGACAAGACACAGGAATTATAGATGATGAATAAGGAATATACCACTGATTGAATTTTCTTAAAACACACCATGTGTTTTCACATCATTTTTATCTATTCACATTAGGTTTTCTCCCTTTCATTTTTTAAAACATTTGTTTAGGAACATTATTGTGGTCTTAATCTATGTAAACCATATGCTTTTGGATTCCACATTTCCCCAAAGGCAAGGATGAAAGTATACAGATGTACAAACAACAATTACAAATGAAAGTTTGCATTTAGCTTTTCTTTATAAAAGATTTTATTCAAGTTTTGTTATACCTTGGCATCATGGTCAGTGTTCCCATAAAAATACTGTGCTATATGAAATGATACAATCTGTGAAGCATTTCCCATTATGTAGACACCGTGTCTTTAAATTATAGCAATTTCTTAAGATTTTAAAGCAAAATGAGCTTTTAGAAGTGTGATTAATAGCAGGGAATGAGGCTAACACTGGGTCATCAGTGGCACTCCATTACAAAAAAGGTTGGACTAATAAAAGCATCCATCTATTTGACCAATAAAGCATTCGAATGATATGCTTATAGTTTTTATCATGCAGTACTTACTTTATACTGAATAAACTCTGATTTTACGTGCCGGGGAAGGCAGACTGGTTTAGATGGCTAATGCCTGAATATATCCAATAGGAAGCTGTGCTTTAGGAAGCTAATATTTTGGCTGTGGGTTCTAAGTTGGGGGGAATTCAACTTCAGCTATATAATGTTAGCAGAAATCTTGGTGGTACCAAGAGCGTTCTCTAGTTTTGTGGCTTTGGGGGAAGGAAAGATGTAAGGTGGATGCCGAACCAGACCACCTTCCAGGTGTGTTAATTTCATTTAAATGCCAAGCACTAGTCAAAAGAGTGGTACCATTTCCAGAAAGAAAACCATATCTGGTTTGGTCTAAGGTACTAATTGAGGACTAAGGTACTGATATGAGCCAAGTTCAGGCATTTAGTATCTGCATATATGGTTGGGTAACTAAGTGACACAGTGGATAGGGAGCTGGGCCTGGAGTCAGGAAAACCTGAGTTCAAATACTTACTGGCTGTGTAACCCTGGACAAGACACTTAATACTGTTTGCCTCAGTTCTTTGTCTGTAAAATGAATTGGAGAAGGAAATGGCAAACCATTCTAGTATCTGTGCTGAGAAAACCCCGAATGGGGTCATGAAGAGTCAGACATGACTGGAAAGTGACTAAACAACAACAAATCCACTATATGTGTTGGCTCAGTCCCATAACTGTGTACCTAGTCAGCTCACAAATATGCATTCATTCTTAACAGATAGTTACGTTGAAGTTCCTAATAAATACTGTAAAAACACCTCCTATCCTGTGACCTCTGATAGTGAGATGGCTGCTTTCCACTTCGCATGTGGAGGATGTGATATATTTAATTGAAGTAGTCAGAGGTGGAAGAGAAGAACTGGGAGAATATACACAATTGCTACCTTATTGTTATTAAAAATGACAGTGAAAGCTGCCCGAATTCAAATTAGATGCAATGACCATTCTTGTTCTTGGAGAACATGTGATCAAATATTTCCCTCTTCTAAGTGGAGAGGTTGGGGATCGATCGTGTGTTATTTTTTAACCATTTTTTCTTTGTTTAGAGGGTGGATAATGCCTTTTGGGGCAGGGAGGGTTGGCAATTGTGAAATGCCTCTGGAACAAATAATGAAATATCAATAAAACATTTTTTGAGAAAATAAATATTTGTTGATAAAAATCTTAAGGTTTATGTTCACACAAGGCCTTTGTGAGGTAGGAAAGGCAAGTATTATTTTCTCATCTTTCAAGATGAGGACAATAAGGCTCATATGAGGAACTTGTGCACAGAAATATAACTAGTAGGCTTCAGTCAGGATTCAAACTCTTGACTCCTGTCTTCAAACTCTGGTTGTCTAGTTTCAAATACAATATGATTTCTAATAAACTCTGCTTCTTTTTATGATTCGAACCTTGTACCTGGTTAACTCTTGAAAGTGTGAAGTTCGCACTCAGTTGTATCCTGAAATCATTTTTCAAAGGAAATGGTTACCACTCTTTTGATAGCTACTTGGCATTTAAGTGAAATTAACACACCTGGCAGGTGGTCTAATTTGGCAAATGAGGGTGGAGGGGGGGGGTGAGAAAAGGTCTGGAAGTTACAGAAATAAGTTTGTTTTCTGATTTGTAGAAAATAAATACTCTCTGTTTCCTACCCTATTCTCTCCCTCTCCCCTTCCCCTTCAAGACTAGTACAAGGGAAAACGAGTACAAGGCCTTGGAAAACTTGGTAGTATTCTTTTATCACCTGGTTTTCCCTCTTACTCCCAGAGTGACCTTGGAAAAGTCCCCTAACTTGTCTGTACTTTCCATTCACTCTAACTACATACATGCTGTAGTTAGTGTGGATTCAGGGACTTTCAGTTTCCAAAACAGTTGAGGAAAAGGAGTTATGTTAGTTGTTCCAGTAATATTGACACTTGCATCATCACATACTCTTGAGCAAGTCTGATGTTCTAATAGAGTTTTAGTACAGAGAGATATCCACAGGGGGTAGGGGAAGA
Organism: Phalanger gymnotis; assembly: GCA_028646595.1. NCBI lineage: Eukaryota > Metazoa > Chordata > Mammalia > Diprotodontia > Phalangeridae > Phalanger > Phalanger gymnotis. The sequence goes on from CM053624.1 coordinate 350,911,097, forward strand.
AAGTTTCTGAGTATGTCGCTGCCATGAATATAAGATGTGAGAGCCTCTGAAATCATCTCCATCTTGAGTTAAATCCTGAATGTGTATTGGAAATTATCTCAAAACACATTGTAGAATTTAGTGGCCAAGCTGACGTGAGGAAAAGAGACAGTTACCAGGGGTATGCTTTGAGAAAGGGGGGGGGGGGGATTTGCAGCATAGGGATTATGGGGAATGTGATTTGAGAACAAGAAGGAAGGCAATATTAGCAACTTGGGAGTTTCTAGAAGAATTAGGGAACTAAAGCAGGAGAGAAAAAATACAAATAATCCAGGTGGAGGAGACTATGGTGTACATACAAGGGAGACAGAATCTGAGAGGAAAGGGCTACAAAAGAGAATTAGGGAAATTTCTTATAAATTTCTAAACCTTTCAGGACTCTTAAGATTCCCTAACCCTTTGTGATATTATTTTTTTTTTTACTCCTCCTACCCCTGGCACTCCACCCTGTGGGATTTTGGTTGGCCAGCAGACAATATTTTGCTATATTTCAGACAGACCTGATACAGAATTTTAATGGCAATCGATTGGAGACGCAACATTATTAACAGATACATCACCTAATTTCTACATATTTTCATCACATTTTGCTTGTTGAAGTTTAAGAATGGAGAAGGATTGATTATTCACAGGGTTCAAAATTAAGTATTGTTTTAATTTTGTATTCTCTATACCAGGAATGGGGAATCTGCAGCTTCAAGGCCATGTGGCCTTGAAGCCACAGGTTTCCCACCCCTGATCTATACAGTAGCATCAAATGAGTGTGCAACTATATAGGCTACCCTTAGTCTATGCTTCTCTCAAGAAAGCATAATAATTTGTAGTAATGTAAGGAAACATGTATGTTAACATACTTAAGCTAGACATATTTTAAAAGATACTGTTTCTTGATTTATTTTAGGAAAGCCTTACCTTATTTTTCACCTTTAAATTTAGGAAGCTTTTTTTTTTTGTAAAATAATAGAATGGTTTTTACATGGTATATTGATAAATTCATCTTTTGTGTGTGTGCAATGTATATAAAAGACCACACCACAAACTCGCCAAGGTTTAGGGTTGTTTTTTTTTTTTTCTTTTTCCCCAGAATGAATATTTGGAATGCCACAAATTTGTTAATTTTCAGACAACACAAGCTTAAGAGAAGCTCATCGTGTGGAGAAAGAAGCATCAGGGTTTTTACTTCTTAATAAAAGATTAAAGATCAGAATCTGTGTTTGACCCAGATATTTCATTGATAAAAGAACCACTTGAGAAATGAGTGCAGTGTTCCTCAAGCCTCCAGACAGTCCACTGTTCAGAGCTGCTTCCAAATCCAAATTTTAACTGTTTTAAGCTATATAAGTCCAGCATTTTCATCCGAAGCCAGGGAAATCAAAGGGTCAAAAATAGGCCCCAATTTATTTCTGGTTGCTTTTTTTTTTCATCCCTTCTTTTTTCCACAATAGAGTAACCATTAAAGAGTTAACAGGATTTCACTTGATCTTCTGGCTTATATGATGATGAGTAATGCTAAGTTGGTAACAGCAAATTGTTGTTTATAAGCAAACATGGCATTGTGTAAATAAGGAGTGCTGGGCCCCAACTGGTCTGATTTCATGGTGGTCAGCAGCTGATATATGTAACATACAACCTTTCTGCCTCTCTAAATGTCAGAAGAATGACTGTTTGTTTGTCTTGAGTTCTTCCCAGCTGTTTACTCTGTAATGCATTTGCCTCGACCTTGATTCTAAGAGTGGCCCCTTTCTCCTCCTCCCAGTTCTGTTTACGCTATGCCTGCCCCCGGTGTCACCTATGAAATCTGTTGATTATTCCACCAGGTTAATGTTAAATTGCTCTTGCAAGATGCTGTGTTTGTTCATAAACACAAAAGCTGGGCCCCTTGTTTACTGTACCCATGGCAGCAATCAGTTATTAAACAAATAGTGCTTTGTTTGCTGGGTGTGAGCAGCAGTTTATCCTGCTAGGCCTGGAAAAAACTTAAATGCAAGGATTCTGATAAAGGAGAAAAGGGGAACTTGTCCCTGGAATGTGGCTGAAGCAGCCTTACGTTTGCTTTTCTTATCTTTAACTTGGATGAAGGGGCTCGAAAGATTAGAAGTTGTTTGGTTTTTCCAAGAGATTTCCTTAGTGTAATGATGATAGCTACCCAGTTGTTTGCTTTTTTCAGGAGGGGAGAGCACTCTCCTACAAAGACTAGCTGGGTCCTAGAGCATCAGAGGGTTAGAAAACCTGGGTGGTACAAAGGAGGACTTAGCAGGCCTGGGACAGAAGGCTAGGGCCAGGAGCCAGGTGATCACCCCGAAAGGTACTGCCTTTGAGTCATGGACAGTCAGATGTTTGGGGGAAGGCTTAAATGTGTAAGCCAAGTTTGAAGGCATATAACCTCTTCAAAGTTTTAAAAGAGAATACCAACTTTTAATTTTCACTGAAGACATTTGTTGGAAGGGCTAAATGCTTAAGCTAGATAAGCATATACCTTCTACCAGGTTTTAAGAGAAAATACCAACTTTTATTTTTATGTTCTCTGAAGAAATTTGTGGGAAGGGTTAAATATTTAAGCCAAATATTGAGGCATTTGCCCTCTACCAAGCTTAAAAAGAAAATACCAGCTTTTAATGTTCTCTGAAGAAATTTGTGGGAAGGGTTAAATGCTTAAGCTACATATTGAGGCATATACTGTCTACCAAGTTTAAAAAGAAAATACCAACTTTCGTTTTGATGTTCTCTGAAGAAATCCTCAGAGATTTAAGGGAGAGACATTAACTGGAACAAAAATCTGTATAATCGATATTTTAAAATATTTGAGAACTATTTTTTTTCAGTTCTGATCTTTGTGCTTTAAAAAAAAAAGTACTTGTAATTAAAACCCAAGTAGTGCTTACATCTCCTGAATCTGTTTGTGACTCTGCTCCTTGGACACAGAAAACCTAATTAGACAGAGGCTTCAGCAATAGTTTGTCCTTTGGGGTTGTTTTGCAAACAACTAAGAAAAATTAGCTCAGGCCATCTTTGTTTTTTCAGGCCTTGTGTTTGTTGTTGTTTCTGAATATGCCTGTGTTTCGATACCAGCCAGGACCTGTTAGCATTTGCTGTAAATTGCAAGGACACTCTCTGAAGAAGGAAAAAAAAAAAAGAAATGAGGCCTGTGGAACAATGACCTTGAGAGACAAACTTTAACTCTCTTATATTAAATGGGGCCTGTTATTTCATCTCTTCAAAATGACTCAGATATACACATATATATGTATATGAGTTTTTGAAGGATAAAATTAAATAATTGTCCTTTTCACTGCCGAGAAATGCAAGCAACAAAATTCTGATGGATTGTATTCACTAACTTGCTATAGTGATAGAATTCGTTATGGCCACTAGAGCGGTTATGGGGCTTGAGGTGAAACAGAAACTACTTGAAGTGTGTAACCCAACAAGCCAGTCATTAATTGACTAGTATAGCTCTTATGAATCAAATCTTTTCTGCATGAAACCATATAAAAATGTTAAAATTAGAATGGCTACGAAAATGGTCTCTGGTCTTTATAGACCTTGGTATTTATTTTGAAGTTCTTAAGACCTCATTAGTTACAGAAGTGAAAAATCTATTGTGTTTGTTGAAAACAATTTTTAATTAAAGCTCAATGAATACCTGGCCTACTCATGCTTTGGGTTTCAGAAGCCTTTCTCATGACAAGGCAAACAAGAGGCCTAAGTATTAAGGAAACACAAAGTGTTTTTCTTATATTCAGTATTTAATTTATTATTAGGGCTTTGGCTGAGCTAATATGCAGGGGGTCTGGCCTTCTTAATCCTTTGTGTTTGTCTTTGCTGGAATAGTGTGCCTTTCTGTCCTGCTCAGTCTGTACCCAGTTGCTGTGGACACTTGCTTAAAAGGTTGTCTGGGGAAGTAAAAAGAAAAAAAAAAAGGTTGGAAATAAAGGAAGTGATGGATGAGAATCAGAAGAGAAGTTACACATGTGCAACTCTGTGTGAGAAGGAGAGAACGTGGTGTTTGTACATGTTGGTATCCTTCAAGGGAGGGATCGCAGTGCCCAAGACACACGGATTAAAGCAGGTCGTACCAGAGAGAAATTAATGTGGCTTTCGATTGACATCTGTTTTATGTTGAAATTGTAACTACCCTTCCCCCTTCTCCTGGGAAAGGCAAGTTATCACATCTTGAGAGGAAGCAACTGATTCCAGAGTGGGGAGCAATAGAAATCTATTAACATTGCCCTTGCTTGATATTAAAGGACTGGCAAATTAAACACTTTTACTCTTCCCATACACTTTGAATTGACCGTAAATATTTACCACCATGTATGTGTGTGTGTGTGTGTGTGCGTGCGTGCGTGTGCGTGTGTGTGTAACAAAAGACAAACAGCAGTGCATATATATATGCATATATATATATTTGCGTGTATATATGTGTGTGTATTTTCATTTATATATGTGTATACACACATATATAAATGAAAATACACACATAGTGTTGTAATGAAAGTTTTAGGAATTTTTTGTTGGTTAATTGTTTCTTAACTTAAAAAAATGATTTTGGTTACTAAGTCATTTGTACTAACATAACTCTTCTTTAAATGCTTTAAGAACTTAAATACCAAATTGACTGTTCAAAGTCTTCAATGAGAGGAAATGGGCTGTTTTGAAAAAATAGGAAAGTATGAATTAGCAATAAAGTTGGTCAGTAGGCAAATGGACCTTACAGCGCAACTGAAACATTGGCTTTGCCATTGACCTTCTTTCATTCCTTCAGCCCACACAAATTACTATGTGCCAGGCAGCCCATTGCTGAAGTAAAGGCATCTTGGTTTCTCATAAAGTTACTGAAAGAGAGCAGAGAGTAGAGCAGTGAGAACAAGAGGCCCACCTTAACTTAAGTGCCCTTTTTCTTTCCCCTATGGTCACATGTGAGGGTGTGAGAACATTAATAATAATTATGCATTTGTGCCTCCAATGCCAGCTGAGAGTTGTATTCTCTCCCTCACTATGTTACTCCTCTACCTGCCAAAAAAAAGGAAAGAAAGAAAAGAAAAAGAGGAAAGGGGAAAAAAAAACCAACAGGAAAACATTTTATATCAAATTTAGGGTCCTGCGAGGCATGCCCAGTTTGCCCTTGCTCCTCCATCATTGGGCAGGCGCTGCTTTCTTTTCACTCAAAGGGTGAGCAGAGGTGACTAGCCCCCTTGTGGAACAGATGCCAGTGCCATTCTGTGGATCAGTTAGCAAGGATGCTCTCAGATCAGTGTGATTTGTTTCTCCTCCCCTGGGAGTGCCAGCACATCACCTCTAAGATGTGCTCAACCTCTGTTGACCCAAAGCTTGGGATGAGTCCAGTTCTGCCCCTTGATCTCCCAGATGGCACTAGGAGCAGCTTCCTTTGTGCTGCTGGGCCAGCAGGAGAATGAGGCTCTTGACAATTTCATTCCTCTTGGACTTTTATTCCTAAGTGCTAAATGAAATTTCAGATTTTAGATATGTCTAGACATACACAGTGCACGATAAAGTTGATAATACATTAATCATTTCTAACAACAGGTAATATGCATAATTTATGGTGTTACAGTGCTATCTTTTTGATATTTATGATGGATAATGCTCAGTTTTTGCCCTCATATTACTGCTTTAAATTATACCACAAGAAAATTAATGAGAAAGTAGATTTATGGGTTTCATTTGTTTGTCAATTCGGAAATTAATTGGGTGTTAATTTTAGCCGTCCCTCATCAGACCAGGTCTTTAGTATGTGTGCATTACTTTGCATTCATTGAAGCCTACCTCCCATTTACTGTGGGTCACTAGCTTTGCATACATTAAAATAGCCCTCAGGCTCATTCTCTTGATTACTTTTTGAACTGCCATGCATTAGAAAATTTACGCCTTTCTGTTATAATTATGAAAATTCAGTATAGGAAGATGATGCTTGCATAACAGTGAGTACACAATCTTCTGTCTTAGATTATGTTTCTGAATTTTGTTTTTACCCGTGTGCTATCAATTGACACCCGAGAGTGGGGAGAGCATAATATGAAGACCCCAAATTCTTAGTGGCTCATTTAAAATTCAGGAGATTATCTCTTTGATGAAGAAATATTAAGAGTATTTCATCCCCCTGCTCTTGTCATCATTTCGTACTGTTCCTCCTTTTCTGCTTACTAGATGGCTGTCATGAAACCATCACCCTTAGCCAATGACTCAGCATTGACAGCAGAGACCAAGGACCTCCAGTCAGTTTTTTTTAACACCTGCTTCCTTCACCCTCAAGTATAATTTTTAATCCTTTCAGCATAATCCTTTGTCTCTTCCATTCCAAATTGCTTTGCTTTTTATGTATGGCTAAATCTCAGAAACCTTGGAGCTTCAATTTGAAAAAGTTTAGGTATTTAACATCAGCCATGGATCTTATGTATTGTCTCTTGTGCTGGAAAATTAGGATGGAAATCTTCTGGGGCCTCCGTTTGACATTCCTGCTATTTTAAAAATCCATTCATCTGGAATAACTGGAAAAATAACCATCTTTAGTTTTGACGGTACTCAATCTCCAAGGTATGTGCGAGGGCTGAACTGAATCCAGTGATGTAGGAAGCCCGGGGCTTTGACTGGGCCTGGGAGCCAGCATGGCTGCTCAGCCTTCCCACCTGCAACTGCCTCTTTGTTTGAGTTGGGTTTTCACCTAAACTTTGCACATAAAAAGTGAAGCTGCCAGTATGCTTGTGAGGTAGGCCTATGAGGTAGGTATGAGGAGTATAACCTGACACTTTGCTTTTAGTTCTCTACATACCAACCAGATGGGGTTGTTATATTTTTTTTTAACCTGGTGAAACAGAGACATTTTTAAATTAAAAAAAAAAAGTTAAATAAAGAGTAGAGCCTATTGTTCATGAAGATTTTAGCCCCAAAGGCACATTCTGAACAACTGAAAAAAGATGTATCACATGACCTTCTCTGTGATTGGTCAACTGATTTTAAGATAATGGACGAATTTTTTAAAATAATGAATATCTCTACCTTCTAGGATTTGGAGGGAGCTTTTGTGATCTTTCACAACTGCACAAAATCCTCTATTATTCATCCTTGCATAAGACAGATATGAGACAGAAATTATTGGGTTTTAGGAGTAAAGAATAGGGGGTAATCATTTAATCTTTTTTTTTCCTGAAAGTGATTTTGCTATTAACTTTTCTACTTTTCTCCCCATAGAAGTAGAAACATATTTTACAAATCTATGTTTAGTTTAATTTACACATCCTTTCATGACTAGGCCAAGTTCTTTACGGGCATTTATTCTACTTCATATAAATAATTGATCAGCCAAGTTAATTTACTTCTGCCTGACTTGGTCAACCTTAATTAACTGCCCTGGAATAAAGACTGAACTTTTTGTTAGCTTAAAATCTTTCACAAGCATGATAACAAGGTCTTTATTTCTCTTAAGTTTTCTGCACCAGCATTGTAACCAAGGAAATAATAATAATAAATTCATTGGCAGAGAAATTATGAATTTTCCAGAGTACAATTATATTAACAGCAACAGTAAATAAGCTTCCTGGACCTAGTTCTCATCCTTCTCTGCGTGTCCCTCCAGCACATACATAGATCAATCTTTTGAAGTCACTGGCTCTGTAGGGGAAAAATGAGCACTGGGCTATTAGCTTCTCAAAAGCTTTACCGCATTCACAAAATTTGGCAGTGTCCTTTGGAGAAGTGTGTTTATTAATCTATTCAGTTGATTTAGGCACTGGGGTGGATGGTAACCTAACAGTGCCCCATGTCATTAGACTTCAAAATGCAAAAGAAATGTCGCAAATCCCCCAGATTATCTCTAATTTATCTTGTATTTATTTCATTTGTACTTAGTGGTTTGTATGACGTTTGCACATTAGATTGTGAGCTACCTGAGGGCAGGGACTGGTTTTGCCTTTCTTTATAATGTCAGTGATTAGCATAATGCCTGGTAAGTAGGAGGCCTTTAACAAATGACCTTTAATAACTCCCTTCCTCCCTTTCTTTCTCTGTTTCTTCCTTTCTTTCTTTCTTTTCTTTTTCTTTCTTTCTCTGTTTTTT
>CM053624.1:350919308-350980439 GCA_028646595.1 Phalanger gymnotis
CTAGCCTTTGGTAGAAATATGAATTTCTATCCTTTGTTGAAATTACCAGCATTGCCAGTCCTGATATTGTTTTAAATTGTGTAAAGTTTTGGTAGCATTACTTTTACTTGCATGCCCTTCAGAAGGCTGTATGTCCCTGATTGGTGTGGTAGATTATGGGGCATTTTCAACTTATATTCACCCTTTATCATTTGAGTAGTTAAGAATATATTCAGACCAGAATACTCCTTTATGTAATTCAGGTCCCAAAGCCTCTTCCTTCACAAATTAGAAACCCAACTCACAAGCCAAGCACTTCTTGGCATTATTCCTACAGAGCTTGTACTGCCAGATTTGGCAAAATCCTTCAGAACCACATGGAGAAAGATCTTGGACCTTCTCATTTAATTGTTTATTAGAGGCTGCACTTCCCCATTCCAGCCACCTCTGCCATGTCAAAACCAAGGAAACAACTTTTTAAGATCATCACTTTCAGGAGTTGAATTTGAATAGCTGTCACCTTGCTGGCCTTATTGTACTTCTGTCCAAATCGTAATGGCAGAATGATAACTTGCCGGACATGTTGCATTTGAGGGTCTAGGTACAGAGTCGATGTCTGAGTTTTCAACAAACTAAGGTTTTTTTGTTGTATGACAACCCAAAGAAGTCCATAGACCAACACAAAGACTTTTAGAAAGAGAGTACTTTTTTTTTTCTTTTGGAAGAAAATTAGCTATGGTTTGTTCACTACCAAGAGCCAAGTTAGATTCTTTGGTTCCTACTGTAACACAAATGTTCTCTACCCTAAATGCACTATGAACGTCATTTCCTTTTTCTGTTTTTTGAGTGGGCATGAGAAAGAAAAGGGCCATGGCTTTGGGAATAAAATGCAGGTTTCCCAAGATGTATTGCTTTATCCCCTTGCCATAAAAAAAGAGTTGAAGCGATGCAGGCTATCATAAAGTCTGTTGTTGTCTGATTCCTATATCTTAGGCTAAAGGTCTGAGTAGCTTTTGAATAGACTTGCTTTCCAGACAGTAAGAGCTCAATTTTTAAAAAGTACTTAAAGCCAGATTGAAAGAGACAATAATGAATCAGCTGTTTTTCATGAGGTTATTTCTCACTTGTTAAGGGGAAATGCTTGATTGATTTTTTTTCAAATTTGACTGATTTTATATAGCAGTTTTTTATTTTGTTTTTAAGCAAAGTTGGAACCTAGTACTGTAACTAAATGGTGAGGTGTGAATTCTCCCATCCCTTGGGTCTCTAGTTTGATTCTCTTTAGAAGTTCACCAGGAATAGAATTAATCCAATTTCTAGTAATTAAAAAATCCTAGTGGATAAATCATATTGAACATTTTTTTCTGTTTTCTGTTGATAGAATCATAGAATTATGAGCAGCTAAAAGACTTTACACATCATCTGGTGAAAGCATCTCCTCTTACTATGGACAAATCCTATCTTACAGCGGACAAATTGTATCACTTTGGCTTCCAAGGCTGCAACATCAATGAAAGAACTGAGATTCTAATCTTCTGACTTCGTATTAGGCGCTCTTTTCCATGACACCATTGAAATGGAGGCTGTACCACCAAAAATGCCTATGTACCTAGGGTAGATAAATGCCACAGTGGGTAGAGTGATTTACTTGGTGTCAGAGAGACTTGAATTCATAACTTGCCAAAGATACTTAACTTGCTATATGATACTGGATAAGTCACTTAACTGTTACATGTTATTTTTTGTGTGTGTGTATGTATGTATATATATATGTACATATTATACATTTACATATGTATATTAATAATGGCTATCTAGATATCAATATCTAGCTGGATATTATTAGTATTCATAATTATTATACATAAGCCTCTAAACTGTGGTATGGGATCATTTTTAACAATGCTCTTTTTGTCTCGTCTTTATGATTCAGTAGTTATTCTCTGTTATTTTTGTTGTCCTCTTTACTTAGGAATATATTTTGTAGGAGTAGGCCAACTCCAAATATAACCCCCAGCACTTTGGGTGGTTGGCATTTCTGTGGAACTGTAGCTTTAAGACCAAGATACTAAGCAGTTTCCATTTTGTGAAATAATTAATCACCCTGCCCTGAGCTTGTAAGAACCAAGATAACCTCCAGTGGTGTGCAGTCTGTGAACAAGGAAGAATGAAGGTGCTCTGAGAATCTGGCCTGTGGCCTCTGACATTTCAAGGGGCTCAAAATTCAGCTCAGGAAGATTTCCTGGAGAATTCGTTTTGTTTCTTTTTCCTTAGTTCTTTTCTGTCAGAAGATTTTAATACTTCCATTGAATTCATACAGGATGCATTTTTGTCTTTCATACAAGTGTAGATCCAAACAAAGCCGGAAGGGACCTTTCAGGCCATCTAACCCATGAGGAAACTGGGCCCAAAGGTGTTAAGTACTGTTGAAATTCCCACTAGCTGGCCAGGATTTTCACCCAGATCCTCGGACTTTAAATGGCTTCTTTCCGTTGTACCTCCTAGTTGCTGTTCTTTCTTTTGATGACATACAAATTTAAAAGTTTCTCCAAAACAGGCCTTAGAAGATTTAGTTCTATCTTTCTTCTTGGTTTAGGTCACCTCTGTATTTTACACTGACTCTTTTGGGGTTTCCTTGAGAAATGCTCACCCAAAAGGCAGAGATCAAAATTTGGAATCTTTTAGCTTCTAACGAGGCTAGATAGTAGGTAGAGTGCTAGACCTGGAGTCAGGAAGACCTGAGTTCAAAGCCAGCCTCAGATTACTTGCTTAGCTATATGACCCTGGGCAAGTTTCTGAACCTCTGGTCAGCCTCTATGTTCTTCTCTGTAAAATGGAGCCAATAGCAGCACCTACCTCCCACAGTTGTTTTTTAGGACAAAGGGAGATATTTATAAAGTGCTTGGCAAGCTTTAAATTGCACCATGAATATTAGCTATCATCATCATCATTATTCTGAATGGAAGCTTCTGTGATTCTTTTGTTGAAAACAGTGGAGGACCCTGTTAAGAAGAGTCTCTAATGGTTATCAAAGAATAGACGTATCTTAAATACTGTTAGACCTATGAGGCCTGAAAGGGGGTGGCATCTGTGTCTTGGAGGATGGGTAAGTGCCCTTACTGATGAAACCTTGGAGCCTGGAAGTATTAGGCCTCCTGTTTGTGGGCTTTTCAGTGGACGTTACCTCTGGGTGCTTCCTAGCGATGAAAGTTATCAGCTTTTGGAATCTCCCTGCAGAATGTTACTTAAATAGTGAATGTTTTGGCTTTAGCCTCTATCTCTTGTACATATTAATTTTTTATGTTGTACCTAATATGTTATATAGAGTGACTCATAGGTTTTCAAGTAAAACATCCCGATGTAATTAGGGAGATTTAATTATGAATTCTGCGTTCTTATGAAAATATTATTTTTCCTCTCTAAGGGAAAAAAGATGTTGATCCAGTGATGGTATATTTAGAACAGTCTTTCTAAAATTATAGCTGTACCAACAGATACATAAACATAAACTAGTAGCCCAAACCATTAATGAAAGATAAATTGTATGAAGGAAAATGACAAATGTTTATGGTTTAGGAGCAGCATTGAAAACAGAGCATGTCTCCTTAGACACAGCAACTGTTTTAACAGCTGCATTTTTTCCCCTCCCAATTCTTATTTCAGGTTTTTGAGTCATGATGCAAGAATCTGGGCCTGAGACAAAAAGCAACGGTTCAGCCATTCCGAATGGAGCAGGCAGCGGCAACCACTTACTGGAGTGCGGCAGCCTACGAGAAGGGAGAGCAAACGGCGAGACACCGTCGGGGGAGATTGGCGCGGCAGATTTAGCACATATCCAGCAGCAGCAGGTACTGTGAGAGATATTACCACTCTGGCCGCTGAAGGGGAGGCCAAAAAAAACCACACTTTAACCCTTGGAGGACTTGGATTTTCAGAGCTTTTTACAATATAAATGTTTTTAAAGTGTGTGTATGTGCATCTGTATGTATGTGCTCACACATGCATGTACATGTGTGTAGAGATTATCAGCTTTACCTCTTTAGCTTTATATACCCCAAGTCAGGTTAGATAATGCCACTAAGTGTAGTTGGCATGGGCACACATAAGCACTGGAAAGGAGAAGTCAAAAAGAAGAGAATGAAATGGCAACACAGAGATAGGCAGAGACTGGCAGAAGTTAAGAATTGCCTCAGAAGCCACCAGTGGCACTGTTCCCTTGGGATGCCTTCCACGGATACAAATGTTCTTGAGGATGGATACATATCCATGTACCTCAGAGCCATGTATAACTGTTTGTCCATGGATGGTGAAATTTAGTTTCTGTTTCTGATTACTTGCTGTCATATACTGCCCTGGAAGGCACGTGTAAGTAAGGATTACAGTACTGTTTACTGTCTGTGTATATGTATGAATGTAAACATCTTAGAACAGGACAACAGCAATGAAAACCTGACAGACTATAAAACTGACTATGGCCAATGGTGATGTGCCCTGCCAAAGATAACCAAACCTTTTCCCGCAGACAAATTGGCTTTGCTTAAAAACTCATCTTTTTTTTTTGGTCCTTACTATCGCTTATGGGATCAGCAATTATTAGGTGCCTTAAATGCAGGGAATACTCTCCCCTCCACCATTTGGACAAATGAAAGAAGAAACCTTATTGGGAGCTTTCACAGAATCTCACTAGACAAAGACAGTCTTGGGCAAAACAGTTTTTTGATCGCCCAAATCATAAAATCCCTGAAGGGACTGGTAGATATTCTCCCCTTTTCCTCTACAAGGTACACAGTCATGGGGAGGTGCTTTAAAATATGTTTTAATTACTACCTTCTCAAAGTAAGTTTTCAAGAAATTAAACAGTCATTGATTTCTCAGTTCAGCATGAGTTGTTGAAATCGGCTGTTGACTGGGAATAAAAAAGGTGGTGTGTGTGTGGGGGTGTGTGTGTATGTGTGAGAGAGAGGTGGGGGGGCAGGCACTAGGGTGTAAAAACCCAGGGCTTCTGATTAGTACTACTGACTTTTCCCAACTACTAGCATAAAAATGTACCTCCTGCCTGCATCTGAGGAGAACTGTGACTTTTGACATGTCCTGTTGTAAGATCTGCGATGCACATTTAGTCTTAATCGTATGGCCAAGTTCTACCTACTGAGATTTGATAGCCAAACACAACAATCCATAGCAGACATGAGTCTTTGTATTTGTGCCAGAAACTTCACATGCTTCATAAGTACCTTGCACAATTGGGACTGAGTGGTTGGTCCTCTGTGGTGCCATTCTTCATGTCCTTACCAGGAAGAGGCCAAGTCGGAGCATTTTTCCATAGTATCAATTGGGCTCAGCTTATTGGCTCTTCTACCATAAGCCACTGGTAAGCTGTTTAAGAGTACATACATAATTGAATAAGTGAAAAATTCATAATTTCTGAGCTTTCCTTTTAGTAACTAAACATCACTAAAAATCATAAAAAATAATAAAGAAAAACTTGGAGAGTTAAAGAGGAAGGAAAGCGAACCCTCCCACATGTACACATTCTTTTAAAAAAAATTGCTATTACAAATATCAGTAGAAAATTAGATATTGATAGCCAACTATATCTTAATTACTACATTTTAGGTAGAACCATGCTTAAAGTAAGTTATTGGCATATGTGTTTATATATATGTGTGTGTGTGTGTGTGTGTGTGTATATATATATATGTATGTATGTATGTATGTAAGTATGTATGTACGTCAGTTCGAATAGCTTTTCTGACAGTCTATTAGAGCTTGTGTCCTAAACATGTTTTGGGAAGAAAGGTGAGCTTCCAGGGATTGTGCAAATTTTTATTTCTAAAGTTCATTATAATGCCATGCACTTCTCAGACTTAACTAAGGCATTTTAAATAAGACATAAGCAGCTGCTTAAGTTGTACCTGAGTGTATGATGAAACTTTTAGTAAGTGTAGATAAGAAAAACCTTTAGTCAAAACCCAAAACTCTAGGATTAAAAAGGCATAAGAGAATCAGTTTATCGTAGTTTCCCGAAGCTAAAAAACTGCTACAATTAAACAGCTCCAAGAAATGTATGATACCAAGTGTGATAGACTTGGGTTGTTTCAATCATTTTCATCCTACAGGTTTTTACTTGAAGTGAGAATACCATCAGTGAGAAAATCACAGCCATGCTGAATTCATTACTGCGGTAGTCACACAAAACCACGGATAAAATTTCAATAACTGCAGGCCACAGTTGAGTAAACAGTTGCACTGAAACTTAATTCCTGTTGACTTTTCCCTCATTCTTCGCCAGGGGCACATTCTGATTCGTAGTGCAAAGACAACAGGGGTTACAGCTTTGATTAATGTAGGACACTGGAAGAGAATTAGAACAGGAAAATATGTTGGAAGTGCATTCAATACAAAGGTTTGGCTTAAAAGGATGTGATAGCAAAATGAGTTAATTATGCTTTGTGTTGATGAGAAGGTTATGGAATTTTCCAGTTCCACCTCTCTCATAATTGATGATACATGGAGAAAATTTAGCCAATAGACAGTATTTGTCAAGGTAAAAATGTTAGACCTTCCACGTTTGTTCTTTATTACCCAGGGTAATTATATATTGTAGCAAATGTCTTTTCAGAGAACAGAGCATAGACAAGCACCAGCTTTAGCGAATGGCCATGTGTTTTATTGACTAGAAGATACCGCCATAACTCAAACAGTCATTACTCTTACTCTTTTCACCCAAGGGAAGGTGCCATTGCACAGGAGTGGAGAAACTTACACAGTATTCCAAGATCCCTACTCATTCTCTGGTTCACCCATTCCCGAATGAATTGTCTTTATCTTGCTTGTAACCTATGCTTACGCGGAGTATAAACCTATTACTAAAAGTAGGCAGGTTTTTCAAATGTAATTTTATAAAGTTAAAGAACCAGAGCTTTTTTTGAGTCATGCCTTTTCAATTGTAATAACTGATTTCTAGTTCCCAGTATGCCCCCTCAGTCCTAGAATGTATTGTAATACCAAAAGTCTACTCTCTTCCTGATAGAATGCTTGCCCATAGACAGACCTTAGAGACAAATGCTATTACTTAGTTTCACAGTTACTTATTTGTTTGTTATTAAATGATATTGAAAAAAATTTAAAACAGTCCACTAAGTTGTGTGGATCCAAAGCTTTTCAAAAGATTGGAGTTTTAGAAAGCAGCATTTTGTTTCCATACAGCTTCAGATGGGAGCATTTACAGATAAGCATATTACATAGAGCATAATGTTTAGAAGTTTCTCTGTATACAGCATATGCTGTCAGGTCAATTAACAGAATGCATACTAGAGAATGTTTATTCAATAAAAATGAATAGCTGCTAAATAAAACAGCTATTTCTTAACAACATTCCACTTAATGTTGGGGATCCCCCCTCCACCTGGCTCCTTCATTGTCTCTAACTCATCCTAGTGAAGAGTATTGCTTCTGTTGTTCATAGGGGCATCTGCAGTTTGCTAGGAGGAGAGCACTTTACAGAACTTTTGTCCAAAGCCAGTGTCAGAAGGTCAGCTGTGCATTTTCATTTATTTTGTTAGTTTGTATAAAACAAAGTGTTGACCTCAAAGCCCTTTTTGATATTTGACTAAATGGAGCAGTTATTTTTGGTTTTTTTTATGATGAGTATTCAAGGTGTCTGACTTTACAGTGGTAGAAGCTGATGTAGGTAAAGTGAATGAATTCCATAGATCGAAGATGATGGAAGCCACACAGGTTTGCTTATTTCCTGTAGAGCAAATCATAAAAGCATGTAAAGAGAGCAAATAAGGATGGAGATATCAATGAATATTTGAAGGATTTTTTTTCTAAAAGGAATGATTACCAAAAAAAGGTGAAGAAACTCAAGAACTGTGGGTCCTTATCTTGAGGAATTTGATGACGCACTGGAAAGGAAAAGGCAGGAAAGGGAAAGAGTGAACATTAAAGGGCCCTAGAATTATTCATCCATCGATATACCTAGAACGTCCAGAAAACACTTGGCATGACTAGTGGTTCAGCAGTGTCTGTAGTGACTAACATTTTCAAAATGTGTTTGGGACAGATGCCGTTCTTGATCCAATTGGAAAAAAAAAGTCAATTTGATTAGCAAACATTTGTTTCATGGGTTGAGAGGTGCATGGTAGGTGTGAGTAGGTTGTAGCACATTACCAAGAAATATTGCACAAGGCAGGCAGAAAGTGTTATCAGACAGAAGTATGACCAGAGGAAAAGGTGGGTTGGTCACGTACTGAGGGCAAGAGATGAACGGCACAGAGGCTCAGTTGGTTTTCGTGTTGTGTGCCATGGAATCTTGCAGAAGGCCCTCAGAAAGCCTCACAGGAAGAAGAGTCAGGGACAGGGACTGCCCATGTGGATGATGAATTCACACACCCGTCAACGTACTGAAGTATAAGCAAACATTTGAAATATGGAAACTATTTCAACTCTCAGCTCATCTTGGTAATTGAAGCAAAAGTTCAAGAAGGGCACCAGGGTCTCCATAGGTACTACTAGTCTTCCAAGTTAAAAAACTGTATAGAGCATTTGGATTAGTAATAGGATAGCATAGAAGATTCTGTATTTATCTGTCTATCTCTATCCATCTATCTGTCTGTATATCATTTCTCTATCTCTGTCCATCCAGACATCTATCTCTGTTTATCTGTTATTTATCTCTTTTTTCTAGATCTCTATTCATCTATCTCTATTATCTACCTATCATCTCTATATATCCATCCTTCTCTCATTCTGTCTCTATGTCTCTGCCTCTCTTTTTCTCTCTCTTTTTGCCTCCTATTCTCCCTTTCTTGCTTTGCATCCAGGTTCACTAAGCATCCCCTGTACATTTTCTCCCCCTTCCATTATCAGTAGGATCTCCTACCTAAGACACTTGTGTGATCCTGAGCAAGTCATATAACCTCTCTGGGTCTCAATTTCATTATCTGTGAAATGAGGGGGTTGGCCTTGATAGCTGCTAAGGCCTTTTTAAGGCAGCTCACAATCTCACATCCTCTGATGCTGAGGCAGAATAATAATATAGCTTCTGTGTTTTCTGATGTAGCCTCGAGAAGGGGCTGGTACTGAGGGAATGGGTATGCCCTTTCTTCCTTCACTTCTCAGTTCAGTACCCTCACCTGTGTTTCTGGAAAATGTTGGTGATGAATTTTGCCATGGATCCTTTGAATTGGGTGCATGACCAGTTCCTTCCTGTCACTAACCTAGGCAGCCAGTTGTTGGAAGTCTCCTTTCCTTCCATCGTGGCTGGAAGGGAAAAGAGGGAATGGAGGAGCAGAAGAGTATTCGTATTTCTTTTTTTCCATGAAGAGTCACTCATGCCCTCCCAGACTTGCATGATAAAGTGGAGCTGGACGTTTCTAACTATTGGAATGTTTGTTTGTTTGTTTGTTTTAAATGTACCCTTAGTGAAGAAAATTCTGGTGGCTAGAAAATTTCCATTTGCAGGTAGATGGTTACACTGTCTAGGAGACTACTACCCTTACCAAAATGTCAATTTTAGCTACGTTAAAATGGAAATATTGAAGCATTTGTTTTAGAAATCCAACAATTGACTTCTTTTTTTGGTAGCCTATTGTAATGAATAGAGCACCAGAGTTGGAGTGAGGAAGACGTGAATTCCAGTCACCTTACAGAAACTTCCTACAGGTTTTCGAGCGGGCAGCTATGTAACCTGTTGGAGGTCCAGGCTCTTCACAGGGTTGTTGTGAAGGTCAAGTGAAATAGTTTGTAGAAAGTACTTTGCAACACTTAAGGTGCTATGTTAATTGTTATTATCTTTCTAAAATTATTTATTATATTTTATGAAAAGTAAACTGTGACTTGATTTTTTTGAAAATAATTGCTTCAGTTTTCCATCCTGCCAGTTTGAAAGTAGTACGTACTCACATGAAGAAAGGTTGGTACGACCATGGAGTTGGGAGTTAGTGAGACCCCACAGAGAGAGTACTGATTTTGGAGTGAGGAAGATTTGAGTTTGAGTCCTGACCTTTTCTGCCTGTGCGTCCTTGGGCAAGTGATTTTAAACCCCCTGGTTTCCATGTCCTCATCTGTAAATAAGGGGTTCACCCAGCTGATCTCTGAGATCTTTTCTAGCACTATGTCTAGAGTAGATATTTTCATAAATTTCCATCGCACTTCTTGTTTCCGAGCCCTCAGTTGTCAATGGGCAGAGAGAATAAAAGAAAGTCAAGTGTGTAAAACAATCCCAAAGAGTCACAGGAATTCTTATTCTCACACTGTATCAGTGAGCTTTTCTAGAGAGTCTCACACTAGGACATCATAATTTCAAGTACTGACCCATGAGCTGAAATTCCCTGTCTTCTGTCACATCAAAATTCTTTTTGAACTTTCAGGAGGTAGGTATGATTCTAAGTCATTTGTTGACAGATTAGCTGCAGACATTGCAAAGAGTTTATTCTGCAAAACCGGCGGACTCCTATCTCTTAAGGGGGGAAAGCCCCCACCATACATGGCTGTTTTGCAATTGCTTGCATTCATTGACAGCTAGTGCTGACCTGGCAGAATTGATGTTTGTGTAATGTAACCCTATAGCTTGCCTGATGGAGTGGAGTGTACTCTGAGCATGCATGGATTACTTGATAAAAAGGGTTACAAGGTGACTGCTTTTATGACAAAGGGGAATAACTACTTAGATGTGGGGGTGGGGGTATGTGGCAAAACAAGAAGGAAGTTTGGAGAGGGAACTGAACTTCATGTAAGAAACTTTCTTTTCTTCATTTTTTCTTTGAACTGAAATAGATTGTAACAACCAGGTGTCAATTGTAGCTTTCTGGAGACTTTTGTTGAATGCTGTTTGATTTGGGGCCACATAAACAGTCAGTTTTCTTTCCTTTAGTAAAATGAGATGAGTTCACTCTCACACATCTCTCCATTACACAACCTTGCTTTAGGCAAGAACAGGTCTGTTTGATAAAATTGTGGCCCAGTACCACGGGTTTACATGGGATTTCCTCAGATCCATTCATTTAGCAAATATCTCTTAAGTGCCTACCATGTGTGGCCCTTTGCTAGGCGCTACAGGATGGCAAGGAAGCCAGTTGGATTGGACCATATAGGTGAGTACTGGAAAAAAGGATTAGAATGGCAGCAATGGGAGCAAGATTTCCATTGACCCTGATTATGAAGTTCAAAAGTCTGGATTTGATCCTTTACGCAGTGGGGAAACATTGGTGACGTTTAACCGGGTAAGTGAAATAATCAAAGGATGAGACGATCAATGTAGTAAAGCGTGTTAGGGATAGTGTAGGCGAACCATGGAGTGGAGGTGGTAGAAGGTCATTTGGGAGGCTATTTCTATTGCAGGTCAGAAGTATTGAAGGTCTTTACTAATACGGTGGCAGCAATCACAAAGAGAAAGGATGAATGAGAGAAAAGTTGGGGAAGCTCAAAGAATCAGTGGAATTATACAAGTGAATAAGTATTTAGTAAGCACATTCTATATGCCAGGCACTGCGCTAAGTGCAGAGGATACAAGGAAGGGCTCAAGACAGTCTGTGCCCTGGAGGAGACTGCGGTCTAATGGGGGAGACAGCATGAAAACAACCGAGGGCAAAGACGCGAATAAAACAGATGTCTGTGAGATTTCAAGACTGGATAGTGGAGAGAACAGTGATACCACTGACAAATTACAAACACAAAGGAAATTTCAGTTTTTTTAAAAAAAGAAGCCTCCAAAGGGTAAAGCTTTATCGTTGACTACAGGCTAGTTATCTCATTATACTATAAAGAGAACTTGTTTATCTTTTTTTGTGATACTTTTTTTTATTCCTAGTTATTTACTACTGAATGCATGATAAAGTCAGATTGGAATAGGTGATTAATTCCTTTTTAGTGTTTCTATTGATCATGAAATGAGCTTATCTCTTTTAAGGACCAAAAGAACTGAGTTAAATCATTGATAATGCTTTTATTCCATATTGACACAAGCTGGTTAGAGTGAATTTGTTTGTAAGAACATAAGGTGGAATTACTCCATGTTGTGTTTCTTTTGTTGAGAAAATAGGGTATGTAATTATTAAGCTACTGGGGCTATTGAAGGAGTCACGTTAGAATATTGTTTAACCTGCCTGAGATTGTCAAAATGTAATATTGTTTGTGGCTTGGAGATTAGCTTGGCTTCAAGGTAAAGCAAGGTAGCTTTTCCCTTTGTCTCAGTAATCCTTAGTAGAACATAGTTCTTTTTTTTGTTTTTAGAATTTAAAAATTTTAAATTCCATAACCATAAAAGGAAACATTAAAATAAACATGATTTTAAAAAAGCAGATCCTGCATATAAAATGACCTCTGCATTATTTATAAATTGTTTTCAAATATATATATTTGAAAACTCACACCCACACACACAAGCACATATATATATGTATATATATATATACACATACATAATACACTCATTAACAAATTTACAAGAAAAATATCCACTTAAGTTCTATGATTCCTGGTTTCTTTGTCTTCTGTTATTTTCTCCTGAATTTTAAAGCATTGCTATTATTAATTATACTAAATATGGTTTTAGTTAGCTTGTAGATTGTTCTGATTCTGCTTTTTCTCTGTATCATTTCACCTCCATGTTTAGCTATTTCTTTGTATTCTTCATATTTGTCATTTCTTGTGGCATATTAATAATCCATTATTTTGATAGATTACAGAGTATTCAGTCATTCCCCAGTTATTGGTTATATGAATTGTTCGTGGGCTTTTTGCTGTTGTTATCAAAAGTAAAGCTACTAGGAATATTTTTTCAGATTTTTTTTCTCTGTGGTCACATATTTTGACTATATTTATCCAGACAGGATCAGTACTCAAGGCATAAGATCCCATTTTTGTAATTCTTACTAAATCCAGAAAGTAAATGGTAGGAACTTAGGCTATTGAAAAACTTTATATTTTTACTATTTACTGTTACTTTGACGTGTCCCCCCACCCAAAAAAAAAAAACCAGAAAAAGCTAAACTAACGTCTATGATGATGATGATGATGATGATGATGATGGTGATGATACATGTCTCCCCCATTTGAATATGAACTTCTTGGGGCAGCTTGGTACAATGAATACCAGCCCTGAAGTCAGGAGGACTTGAGTTCAAATCCTGCCTCAGACGCTTGACACTTACAACCTTGAGCAAGTCACTTAACCCCAATTGCCTCACCTCCCCCCTCCAAAGAAAAGAAAAAGAAATGTGAGCTTCTTCAGGACAGAGATTGTGTTTTTGACTTTCTTTTTTTTTTTAATCCCAGTGACTACTTAGCATAGTGCCTGCATGTAGTAAGTGTTTAATAAATGCTTGTTTGCTGACTGACTAATGATCAAAAATTCCAGTGATGTCCTTTGCCATCCTCAGCCACATCTAAATTAAACTCTCAAGGACCTGGGCAATGTAATCCTAAAATTGCCACCTAAGTGAAATGTACTTCTTTATAGGAAGTGCCACCTTTGTTCATCAAATGAGAAAAAGAACAGGCAACTCCTACTTTATGCCATAACTTACTGTTTTTATCACGTCCCTCATCCTGTCCTGAACTTCTCTTATCTCCCCACGTGGCACAGAAGGTGACATGATGTCTTTTTAGTCATTCAAATCTAATAACTTTTAATCTGAAGGTTAAGTAGTGAGATATAAACTAAGAGATGATAATATCAATTTTATGTTCACTGAAGGGCACAATATACCTCTTTCTAGTAGAGGGAAAATTGTGCGGAAAATGTCTTTTGCTTTTCAATAGAAAAGAGTGCCAGTTGGAGCCAAAGAAAAACGGTTTGGGGAAAATTAAATAAAAATAAGCCATTCCGCCTATATAGTGTAACAGTGGATTTTTCATTATGACAATTACTAGGCATTAATTTTTTTTCAGTGTAACATTGGGGAAAGGTTTCTGTGTTTATAGCATTCTGTATTGACTACAGTGGTCCTCGTTACTAACTCAACCAACCTTTTCCAAGGTTAAAGACAGAGGGAATGATGCTCATCCTTCCCTTGACTATTTTGGGTACTAATGCATATGATAAATAACATGGTGATAACGTTACTTACCTTATTCCATGCTGTTTCTGTTGGCCGAATTCCGTGCAGCAGGAATTTTGTATGCAGAAATTATGGAGTTACTCTGCTTTTGTGAGGGTGAATCTCTACTGTGATTTTTGTGGGTTGTCATTTAGCAGTCTGGGGCTTCATTTACCAAAAAACAAATAAACAGAAATTAGAGATAGGGATAGAAAGACATAGCCCCAGGAAGACTGAGGTTCAAATCCCATTTCTCACATATATTGGCTGTGTGTAATCCTGGGCCCAGGCACCTGCCCAAAACTGTAAATTACAGAATAACGTGCAGAGTGTTTCCTCAATGGGAATGTCTTACAGCCATGAAATCATGTCTGGACAAAAAAAGAAATCCCTAAACTGAAACAAAATGTAGAATTGACTATAAGAAGTAAAGGGGTAGCCATTTTTAAATGGGGATGGGGAGGACATCGCATATGTAGCTTAAGGTGTATGTATTATTCAAGCCCAATAACTCAGAATGAGTAAGATATGGAGGGATACAATGGTAAAAATAATGTGATTCTGGTAAAGTGGGAAAGGAAAGCTCTTTAAAAACCAAAATTTACAAAGAAGCTCCTACTTTTTTCAAAGTTTTTATTCCACTTTACATATAAGCATTTAATTTGTTGCATTTTTACCTGTAAAATACAGAGGATATTGCATTCAGTATCTAGAAATCTCAAGGGAAAACAGAATGATAGAACTTTATTGAGGAGACCATAAATGGCCAATGGCTCAACTCGGCATCTTCTTTTCCTTTTCAAGAGTATGCTAGCAACTGACTGTGCCTTTGGCTCTTCTGAGCAGCCCCTGGCTGGGCTTGCTAAATTGGACTGTTCTAATGCCTCTTAAACACACACACGCGTGCGCGCGCGCGCGCACACACACACACACACACACATACATACACACACCTTTGAATTGTCAGAGCATGTATGTTGGGCTAACTGCCTAATCAAAATGGCCAGTTCCTAAAACACTTCCCAGTCCATTTAAAATAGATTTTTATGGACAAAATGTACACTCACTGACTACTTCATTAATTCATTCAGGAAATATTTATTGAATACTCATTGTTTTCAAAGCATTGTGTTCAGAGTAGGATGAAAAGGTTGAGAAAAAAGGTCCTTACCTTTAAGTAAATGTATAGTCTGGTTACTTTTTAAAAAATAAACACACACACATACTTGTACATAGGCACATATACACGCTGTCCTAATAGCCTTAGTGCAGCTTCATATTTATTAACTATTAAAATACATATTTATCACAGGTACATATGTGTGTATACATGTGTATGTGTGAACATACATATATACATACCTTTACACATGTATACACATATAGTATGTTTATATATACATATGTAGTGCGTGTGTATATGTATGTGTGTATGTGTAGTACTTGTCTCCCCATTAGAACATAAGCTCAATGCAACCAAGGATAGTTCCATTTATTGTACTTATAGTCCCTAGTGCCCTACACATAGTAGGTGTCTAATAAATACTTATCGATTGATTGATTTTGTAGGGCTTGAAGGGGCCTGAGAGACCATCTTGCCCATTTTGCAGTTAAGAAAACTGAGCACTCAAGAGTTTAAATGAATTACAGAAAATCACAAGGGCAGCGTGTCAGCGGTAAGGGTGAAATCCAGGTCTCTAATTCCAAAGCCGCTTTCCCACTGCATCTCAAAGCAATCTGCGATGAAGACTTTAAGTCTGGTACAAAGTATGACCTGATATAGAAGAAGATGCGTCACTTCTGATAAGTAGTGCATTCAGGGGGGTGTGGCATTTGTGCTGGGCCCTGATGTTTGGGTTGGGCTTGAGTAGGTAGAGGATATGGCTGAAGATGTAGCCTGACCTAGTGGACAGAGTGCTCGACTTGGTCTTAGGTGGCTCTTGGTTTCAATTCCACTCTTGCTCTTAAGAGGTGGGCACATCAGAACCTTTCTTAGCCTTGATTTTTCATCTACAAAATGGAGGCAGCACTCCTTGTGGTATCTAATCAAAGGGCTGGTGTGAAGGTCGGATGAGATAATGTCTCTATAGCACTCTGAAGGTCTTCAAACACTATGGCAATATCAGTTATTTGGAGAAATTGAGGGTAGAGTGAATGAGGGGCTGAGATGCAGGACATCGTTAGGCTTGGGAGGATGGCACAGAGCCAGCCTATCAGAGATTGATGTGGGATCGAGGTGGAAAGGTAGGGACCAGATTTCAGAAGACCTTAAATCTCAAAATCTCAGTAACTGACACCCACTCCTTTTTTACCATGAGCAACAAATGGCAGGCTTAGAGTCACTTGTCCTAGGCACAGTTTGTGGTTTTTGGCTTGTGTGCAAAAACTCCCACTTCCAGCACTTCTGGAACCCCTTTTGGGTCTCTGACCCAAAATCCAGAACATTATCCATTGCAACATGTTGCATGGCTCTGCCACCTTAGAAATGTAATTGGGAAATGCCCTATGCTATTTCTACTAATTAGCAATAGCCTGTCTCAAGTTAGCATAAATTTATTGAGCACCTACTACATGTAAGGAATATAGGTGCTATGGCAGACTTAACATCTGGAAAAGTCATGGTGCAATGAAAAGCATGTTAGACTTATGGTCAAAAGACCTGGCTGGGATTTTGGCTCTGCCATGTTCTTCCTTTGTAACCCTGGACAAGTCATTTCAATACCTCTGAGCCTCAAATTTTTCCCCTGAAAAATTAGGGGATCTGACTAAAAATCTCTTCCTGCTCCATCTCTATGATTCTTTGATAGAAAAGAATACGTTATTTTGTCCCTGTCTTCAAAAAACTTATAAAATCTGGCTGTATATTGTGCCTTGAATGGTGTAGTTATCTGTATGCATACCTTATGCTTCTTCAGGATAGAGGCTGAGTCTCATTCCATCCAGGGACCCAACATGGAAAGTTAGTGCTTTGCTTTGATAGGAGACATCATGAGCTAATTGAATATATAGGAGCCTCATTTGGGGGCGGGGGGAAGGCAGAGTCGGGTCACTGCTATTACCTCAACAAAAGAAGGACCAGTTGAATGTACCTTAGGGAGGTGGTAAATAAAAAACTGAAAACGTTTGGAACTGGAAAGAATCTTGACAATTATCTCACTTAACAAACACGTATTGATCCCCTACCATGAACAAGACATCGTAAGGGATCCAAATCGGTTTCAGACATACATCAAAGTGCTTGGATACTTGTTCTAGGAAGGAGAAAGTTAAGCATTTCTTCATTTTTTTCCAGTTCAATCATTCAGCAAGCTTTTGTTTAGCAACTACTGTGTGCAAGTGATTATGCTAGGGGTGGCAAAAAAAAAAAAACAAACAACAATATTCCCCCATCATACCCAGCACATACACACATACTCACAATTGAAGATAATGTTAGTCTTAAAATGTCATGGTATGGTTTCATTTTTCTACTTACCCTGAATTCTCTTTATCATTCAAAGATTTTGGCTCCTCACTCAGAGTTGATTATCTACCTGATAGGAATCTGAAATGCAAAATATATAAGAAATTGAAACAAATGTCTGTGTAAGATCTGTCCATCCATGGAAATGTTGTCCAAGAATATGAACAGGTCATTGTTGCATTTGTATTATTTTAGTCTGGATTTTGTAACTATCAACAAACACAAGCATTCAATTAAATGTGGAATATGAATGATGATCATACATAAAAAAACACAAACACCAAATTATTTACTCTTGGTTAAAAAAGAAATAAATCCACTTTAACCATAACAAACATACCTGTTGACTTCTCTGCCCCTATCTGTTCTCTTTCTTTTCAATTAATTTTATTTCTGATTTTTAAAATTGATTTAGAGTCTGTAGGCAAATACAAAAATTTGCACACGAACAATTGTGAAAATGGCCTTGCACAAAACTTTTATCTGGAGTTTTAAAAATCGCTGTATTCACTTTAAAATAATAGTAATAGATTATATTTTTCCATGCCCCCTTCTGAAAACTTTTTCTTCTTTGTATTTTTTGCCAATATTACTGTCGTTCATTTTTACATAGTCCTCATTGATGGGTATATTGCTATGGAAATTCTGCTCTGTTCAGTCTGTATTCCTTTCCGTAAGTCTTTCCTCATTTCTTTGTGCTATTCATATTTCCATTTTTATGATATAATAATATTCCCTTATCTTGATATAACACAATTTATTCAGCAAGTTCCCAAACATTGTCCATGTTGGTAGTTTCTAGCTTTTTCCTGTTACACATTAAGGTGTTATGAATGTTTTTGTACAGATGTCTTCCACTCCATTTCCCTGCACTTTTAATAACATCCTCAGTTATCAGTCCCGGTAATCTTAGTGGGATGATGGGTCATAGGGACCAAACAATATTGTTACTCAGGTCATCTCTTACCACGTTGTTTTCCAAGAGGAATTCACCTTTTCTGAGCTTCTTCCATGCTATTAACATGTCTGATGTTTCATAGAAAGACCGTAAAGCACAATGCTTTAAATGCCAACTGTTATTATTATTGCTTCATGGCCTCATCAGCATTGAGGTTTATCCTTTTGGATTATGTCAATTTAGAGGGTTTAAGGTAATGCCTCCCAAATATTTTATTCTATGTATCTTATTATTTCAGAGTTTGATCAAATTTTGCAAGGTTGATTGACGATTTTTCTTGTTTAAGAGCTATGTGGTAGTCAGCAAGTCATCTCGTCTCAGAGTTGGAAGATGTCCGAGGCCATCTTGACTGATCTATACTGGAACAGATCTATACTGGAAGAAACATATGCAAGACAAATCTTTGACATATTCTTTAGCCATTTATTCACCTAGTAGAATGGTCCTTCATCTTAGAACTTTTTTTTAACAGTTCCTTAAAGAGTTTGGCTATCAGGTTTTTGTCCAGTAAGTTGATTGTCCTCCACTGAAGCCCTGTCTGTGGAAATGAACCTGGATTTTGAAGCCTGTGCCAGCAGAACCTGGGCTTTGTCAGGTCTTACCATGATAACAAGGGTTTGATTGTCTGCCAAGGAATAGACCACATAAGGTCCAGAACAGTTTTCCATAGTTTGGTGGTAGGGCAGGGAATTTTTCAATCACAAAATCTCTTGTTACAACCAGCTCTGGTAACTGAAACACCAGCACTTAATAAGATCACAGGTCATTGAAGTTAATTTACTATGTACATGGTTGGATCTGAGAAAATGGCTAGTTAGAACTAGGAGGGGCTTTAAAGTTTTTGTATATGTCCCAGACGATTCAGAAATCTGGTGAAGCCTGGGGACCCCTTATCTGAATAATGTTTTAAATGCAGAAAGTGAAATACATAGGATTACAAAGGACATCATTAAATGGAAATATGTTCCCCTCCAGGTTCACAGACCTCCTGAAATGTATCCATGGATTCCTTGAGTGTGTGTGGACTCTTAAAAAAAAGTTGAGTCCCTTACCTACATGCTGAACACTTTGTCAGTTTCTGTTTTTATGAGGAGACTTAAATCAGCAGCTCTTTCTTGGTTGCTATGCAAGTGGGAGAAGAAAAGATGAAGTCCAAGTCATTAACTTCCAAGGAACTTTCATTGTAGTTGGAGAAACTAAAATTAAAGCGTATTTTTTTTAACCGTGTGGAATTAACCAAGAGGTGAAGAAAATAACAATGTATGTGTGTATATTGTACAATGATGTACAATTGTACATTGTTTATGTGTGTGTGTGTATACATTACACGTATACACATATGTATACATACACAAGGAGACACAAACATATACAATGTATATTGTTGTTGTCTAATCATTTCAGTTGTGCCTGACTCTTTATAACCCCTTTGGGGTTTTCTTGGCAAAGATACTGAAGTGGTTTGCCATTTCCTTTTCCACCTTATTTTATAGGAAACTGAGGTACAAAGTTAAGTGACTTGCTTAGGGTCACACAGCTAGTAAGTGTTTGAGGTTGGACTTGAACTCAGGTCTTCCCGACTCCAGGCCCAGCTCTCTATCCACTGTACCACTGAGCATAATTAATTCCCACATGAGAGGTCTAAACCGTAAGCAATTTAGGATTTTAGAGAAGGGAGAGACCACCTTGTGATTTATATGAACCTTTTCCATCAGGTTATAACTTGAAGTAGACACTGAAGATTGGCCTGTGTCCCATCTAATGAAGAATTTAGGCTCATTAACATGCCTTGAGTTTTAATTGCTTTAGAAGCTTGGCCTTTCTCCAGTCCATTTTGATATGAGGTGGACGCTGTGAAAGAGTAAAGGCAGGTTCTGAATAAAGACCACCATAGTTTTGTTTTTTTTTTTTTTCCTGAACTCTAATCATCTGAATGTATTGGTCGTCAGGAAGTTGTGCAAAGCCTATCTGTCAGCACAGGCTGTTGCCTGACTGATATTTGTAGATTAGGCAGGGTAGGAGACACTTGATATTTGGCCATTAGAATTTGATGATTGTTGTAAATTGTTTTGAAGTTACCCCAATATACTACAAACTTATAAAAATACCAAAGATAAAAGGTCTAATTTCAGAGTAGTTATTGCTTCTAAATTTAACATTATGTTATTGATCCAAATTGAAGTGTGTCATAAACAGATTTTCCTTTGTTGAGAGCACTGCATTTAGTCCTGAGCAATTTTAGGGAGGACTTGAATAAGTCGGCCAACCAGAATGGTGAAAAGTCTTGAGTTCATGCCCTGTGAATCTGGTTTTAAGGAATCGGGGATGCTTAACCTGGAGTAGATCAGATGGAACAAGGGATATGATAGTTGTCCTTGAACATTCAAGAGGCTGTCCCAGAAAAGAAAGCTTTTGACTATTCTACTGAAGAACTGAAGTGAGAAATGGGTGGAAGTAGGAGGGTTGTATGCCCAGTTGAAAAGACCATGCCTCTCAATAAAAGCATCCTAGCAGCTGGAGCTATCCAAAAGTGGAACGGCTTTTTTGGAAGGTAGTGAGTTCTGCCTCCCTGGAGGTCTCCAGCAAAGGCCATGCAAAATGCTCAGCTTGACATTCAAAGCCCTTCCTAACCTTGTCCCCTCCTACCTTTGCAGTCTTCTTACACCTTACACCACACCAGGTACTCTTTGGTCCAGTGACACTGGCCTCCTGGCTATTCTGCAAATAAGACGCTCCATCTCTTAGCTCCCAGCATTTTCCTCAGCTGTCCCCCATGCCTGGAATGTTTTTCCTCCTCATCTCCACTTACTGGCTTCCCTGGCTTCCTTGAAGTCTTAACTAAAATCCCATTTTCTATAGGAAGCCTTTCCCAACCACTCTCATTTCTAGCTCATTCCTTCTTTTAGTTGTTTCCAGTTTGTCCTTTTATGGCTAGTTTGTACATTTCTGTTTGCTTGTTGTCTCCACCTTGGATGTGCCTTGAGGGCAAGGATTGTCTTTTGCCTCTTTTTTGTATCCCCCTTGCTTAGGATAGTCCCAGGCTCTTAGTAAGGGCTTAATAAATATTTATTGCCTAACCAACTGGTCTCTTAGATCCCTTCTTATTATAATTATGTGATGATTAGATCATAGATAAGCATTCAACTTAGAGCCAAGAGTACTTGGGTTCAGATCTCACCTCAGACATTCACTTAAAAAGTGCATGAACTTTGGGTAAAGTCGCTTAATCTCTCTGCCTTAGTCCACTTGACTGTAAAGTGAAGTTTGGACTAGTTAGCCTCTAAGTTTCTTCTTGTCCAGGTCTTTTTTTTTTTAATTCTGTGTAGAATGGCAGTCACCTCCAATATCAGGAGTAGTCTATTTTATGCTTGGTGTGTATTTTATTGCCTTTTAAAAAAGTCTTAGTCATTAATGTTTTAGTCTCATTTTATATACAGGAAACTGATGTCCAGTGTCACTCTAGTACTAAGTAGCAGTAGCGGGATTCCATTTGTGGAGCATGAGTGTCCAGTGAGTCCAAAAGGCAACATATTTTCCACTGTGCTGCACTCCCTTTCAAAAAAAAATATAGACAAATTTTGAGGAACTCTTCACTTCTCTGCAAGAGGCAAACCACCCCTGTGTTCTCTTGTCTGAAATAAAAATAAAAGATACTGACTCCAGACAAATAAACCTTGGCTAATCTAATGTTCTTATTGTAGTCAAGGAGCAACTTCTTGAGTTTACAACCATGGCAGTGTGGAAATCAGGTCACACATTTTTCCTCCATATTCCCATGAGGGTCTGGTCACAAAGGAGAAGAAAAAGGAAACTGGATTTTCCCAAATGTTATTTTTTTTTTCCATATTGAAACATACCCAATTGCTCATACTATTCATATTATTTCTCTTCTAAGTGGACTTTCCTATCTTGGGGTGTCAAGAAAAGTTGAGTTGGAAGGGATAAGTCTTCTCCTATTCAGAGAAGTTATGGAGCCATTCCAAAGCACTGTATGCTCCATTCATCTGATCTATTCTCTTTTAAATCTAGGATCATTGCCTTAGAGAATTTTGAACTGATAGAGACTGTCTAATCTTGTCCAGTCACCTACCCCTGCCCCTCCATTTTACAGATGAGTAAACTGTGACCCGAAGACATGAAGTGACTGTCTAATATAGGTAACAAGAAGCCCACCAAGATTGAAAGGGATGACCACTGATACCAAACTCAGTTTCAGGGAACCATAGAAATTGATGATTGAGAATAAAACAGGAAAAGCCTCACAGAGAATAGGGGAGGGGGATCTGCCTCTCAATTTAAAGGCTGACCTCTAAATTGGGATTGCAAGGTTGTGGAACCAGTTCTTGTAGCCAATTAGTGGGCTAATTTAGCCTTTTAGAAAAGAAAACAAGAATCTTAATAAATACAGTATTTCTTCTCTATACCTACTAGCAGCATTACTAAAGGGCTGTACGCACAAATGTTTTAAATTTAGAGGCAGAGTTAAGGTCACAGTTTGCCTCCAGAATCTGAATTGAATCAGGGTTTTATTTCAGATAAAATCTTTGGGGCTCATAACTTAAAAAACACAACTTTTACTGGCATTACGCAATTTGCCATGGGTCATTTAGTAAAACGTTTGTATATGTAAGCCCAAGTTCTTCTTTAAAAAGAGGGTTTTGCAAAATCCAGGTGGCATTTCAGTTTATATTTAATTTTAATTGGGAATCAAATACAGGCAAGAAAAAATCCATCATATTTTCTTTACTGAGTTGTCCATTAGGTGAAAAGTCACTGTGAGCCAAATTTCAAGTATTTTTCTATTTTATTTTATTGAAGTACACATTTTTCTGGGATTAAATTGTTGTACGTGCATTTTTTCATATCTAAGTTTTCACACATGGCAGTGATTTGCATGCCTAAATGCTTCTTACAGTCCCCCTACAATATTTTCCATGGGATTAGTACCCAGCACCAAGGAGGTTAAATAATTAACTTATCCCTATAACCAATAATTTCTATAGACTGCTGTCTATTGAGATCTAGTTGTTTTTTTGTTGTTTGTTTATCATCTCATAATTGCAGTCTGGCCAGCGTTCCATCTTCTGGTTTTTTGGAAGACCTACTTTAAGACCTTTAGGGGATAGAGAATAACTTAAAAAACAACATTTGGAGCCAGATTATTAGAAAGGCCTCCAATTTGTGACTATAACTAGTTACAGGTGGACTTGTGATGCCCATAAAACAGTGGCACAATATTACAACAGAAAAGGGGCTTGCTGCTGGTTCAGCTGGGAAACCAGGGGATTGGAGCCATTTAAATTTGCTCATTTATGACCTGGCCCACCAGACATACATCTCCTGAAGCTTTGGTGGGAGCTATGGTATTATGTTGACACCAAGGGTCAGGTGGAGTTCACTTTTTGCCTGTCTTCAAGTTTTTAGAATTAAATCTTGTATATCCTTCCCTACTTCCCCTCTTCCCCTCTTGCAGATCGATTGAAATGTGTCTCGCCAATCAGGAGAACACAATACATGGTAACAGCAGTATAGTTACGATGATGATCAAATGTGAAGACTTAGATACTCAGATCAATAAGTTATCCAAGGCAATTTCAAAGGACCCATGACGAAAAATACTGTTCACATCCGGAGAGGAAACGGAGCGCCTCAGAGTGCAGATTGGAGCACGACTTTTTTTCTTTATGTTTCTTACTTTCATTTGTTTTTTGGCAATATAGCTAATATGGAAATATATTTTGGATGATTTCACATAAATAATTGATATCCTTTTGCTTGCCTCCTTAATAGATGGGGAAGGAATGAAGGAGGAGAGAGAATTTGGAACTCAGGTTTTTTTTAAATGAATGTTAAAGCAAATAGCTTAAGAGAAAAAAAGGAATATATGTAACCAAAAATTAACAGGAATGATTTGCTTACTATGCTCTTCTGAAATAATCTATGTTCCAATTGCACATAAAGACAGACTTTCTAATAAGAAATGTTTTAAAGGTGAGGGTAAAATAGCTCAAATTATACTGTTTTTATTACCCTATACTCTGAGACCAACATACTTTTTGAATAGAAGGCAGCATTGTATAATGGAAGGAGAAGTTGTTTGAGTCAGAGGACCAAGGTTTGAAACCCAGCCGTGCTACTCTCTGCATGGATGACCTTGTATAAGTCATTCCCCCTCCTTTGGGCCTTAGTTCCTCATCTTTAAAGCTGGTCAAACTAGATGGCTTTTAAAGTGCCTTTTGGTTCTAAATCGATCATCTTATGACTAGAGTCATGGGAAATGAACGAGTCATCAAATAGGTGAAAAGCAATTAATGAACCTATTTTTAAAAATTAGAAGTCATTATTACTAATTTTATTAGTTTGAAAATTGGTAATAGGTCTCTATTTTTGCATGAATTTGTTCATTGTAGTGTAGCCTAGAGAAGAGATCCTACATTTGCCAGTTAGTACCTGCGTGACTTGGGGCAACCCCTTGTCATTTTAGAACTTGAGGGTTTTCTTGTAAAATGAGAAATTAGACTTATGGACCTCAAAGAACCCTTCTAGGTCCAGATCTGTGATTCTCTGTTCCTTTTTGGTAGTCATAGCCTATGAAAATCTTTGTTTTCTTCTATAGAGACACTATCCCTACTCATCTTCCACCTTATGACTGTAAATGCCATTTAAAAAAAAAAAGTCAGACCTGGAATTTCATTGATATGGGAGTTTCAGGTAAAAAGCTTCCTCTGCCAATACAGAGCATCACCTCCTCTAAAACTTTGCATCCTAAGAGGGTTGTCTGCTACACGCTGATACCAAGAGACTTGCTCAGGGTCACACAGCCAGGATGTGGTAGATGTAGAATTACCTTCAGTTCTTCTTGAATCCAAGGCCCATTGGCCATCTGCCATGTATATGATGCTGCCTCTCATCCAGAGAAGAAAAACTAAACCATAGAATGGAAACTATGTAGTTTTTAGGCCTTGCATACTTTCAATTAGTGGGTCTTAAGGTTTTAGGGTACTTACGTGGGTTTTTACTTTTAAGCAACAATACCCCGTAGGCTGAGATTTCTCCTTTCCATGTGAAAGCTGGCTTCTTGCTTCTCACTTTTGACTATGAATACTTCAACAGAAAAGTCAAATGTGGTGGCATCCAGGCAAAAAGGAAAATTGGCTTAATTCTGTCTCCTTCTAAAAAGAATGTTAAAAATGGGAGCTCTTTGTCTTACTCCCGAAACAAAAGGAGGCCAACAGTGCTTCTGACAGAGTTTACAGTGTCCTAGAAACAATAAACTCAACATTATGGTCCTGAGATGGGCCATGTTTAAGAAATTGTATACTGCTTCTTCTCAGTTTCCTGCCTCCCTAATTAGTCCTGGCAATGGAATTGTTAGCTTTTAAGATACGGTAAATATGGGTCTATTAATATTGCTGAACATAATACTCAACGAGCTACAAGAAATGCTGGTAGCGGGAGATATTTTATGGACAACTTAAAAGCAGGCCATTTTCTGTTTGACAGGTTCCCCTTTATTGCTATTGTGTTTAGGTACACAGAACTGGAAGATTTAAACTGTAAACTTTCTCCAGGTGCCTGGAACAGCTGTCAGTGACTGACAGGGCTAGGGAATACCTTCTTTGTTTTTTTAGTATTAGGTGACATGTTTGAACCCTTTTCCCAACCAAAAGAAAGCATTTTAAGTAAAATATTTCTGGGGCCTTGTATTTCTTGAGAAAATTATTCACCCTACTCCCCCTAACTAGTGAGTTAGTTCTTTTGAAGTTGCCACACTTATTTCCATTGTTTTAATATGTGCAGAGAGTGGTTTATTATGCTTTCAGAGCATTTGGGCCTGTTGACAGTGCTCTCTGAGTTGTATTTCATGATATTTTTTTAATGTTTCTGTGGACCACCTGGTTTTTCCCCTCATTGAACACTACCACATTCAACAAAGACCAATCGCTTAATACAATAAATAAAAAGAAATTACTCACTAAAGATGTATCATCAGACTTATGGTAGAAGTGTTAAAGATTCATAACCTACAAGTCAAAATACATACTTTTCCTTGAGGAGAAAAAAAGCTGACATCATGCTCTTCTTTGGAAAAGAGTTCTGGTTTCAGAACTATTATTTTAAGAGGTCCACTGGTTTCAGGAGCCCTTGCTTGGCTGTTATATCCTATAGAGTATTAGCTTCTCACTGTGCTAGGTCATAGTTGGAACCTGAATACCGAAGTGCTGTAAGCAATTTCTATTCCATCTTTATATCTCCCTTACTTTTCAAAATGAGCTGACTACTTTTCAGAGAGTTGAGCTACCCGAAACAGAGATGGGGCGGAAGGAACCTCTCGGACAGAATAGCCCTCTCAGGGCTGGTGCTTGGCAGGGAGGGGGGATCCCAGAGAGATAGTTGACTGAAAGTTTGCCTTCTTTACCCCATCTGCATTCTCATCACACAGAAAGGGATACAGGTGGAAATTTAGTGAAGGAAATCGAGGTACAGTCCTTTTAAAAGATCGTCTCAACAATTTAAAGTCAGTTGGACAACTTTAGGAAGCTCGACTTTTTAAACCTATCCCTTTCAACCTTGAGAATACAAAGCAGGCAGCCTCATCATCTTGAAATCACGTCGGCACACAAATCGTTTTCCAGATCCTTTCAAAATTTGCTTAACTGCTCTGGTTTAGCCTAGATGACTATTTCTCAGGCCATTGCAGGGTCCTCCTCTAGGTATCTCTCTTCTCTCTGCTTCCCCCTTCCCATCCAGACATGTTTGAGATGATCTCCCAGTTTTATCCTTGGCTGTAATTTGGGCCTGGGGTATTCGGGGGTTCTTTTTGATCATTCCTTCCGCAGAGATCAGGGATGGGGGATGCACATCCTCTGTTTTCCTACTGCCCTCAGTGTAGTTTAAGCTATTATCTCTACAATGGCCTTCCTATTTCTAGTCTGTTCCCTTTCTATCTCTAGTCCATCCACTACACTGTAAGACATAATCTTCTAAATGCATAGGCCTGATTATGGCCCTCCTACTCACCAATTGTAAGGGGCTCCCCATTTTTATAGACCAAAGTATAAATTTCCAATCCTAGTATTTGACACACTGCAGTCTGACTACAGACTGCCTTCCTTTCCAGGCTGAGCTCCTTCTCAGATGCTGCTTTAAAATTCTACTACTTTATGCCATCCCTCCCCCAAAGCAGTCTTATGGTTCCTAGCTCTCATTTCTATTGGTTGACATCCTGGCCTGTTAAAGTCCCCTTGATAGAGGTCAAACTCAGCTGATGCCTCCTCCACGAAGTCTTTCTTGAATGTATGCTTCCCTTCCTTTCACCCAGCAGAAGGTGCTATCTCCATTTTTACACTTCATAGAGCAATTTGCATGGTTCTATCCTTTGCACTTAGGATTATAGGTCTTTGATTCAGAGCTGGAAGGATCTTTGAGGCCATCCATTCCAGTGTCAGGAAGAGCAGGATATAGTTATCCCTTCCACATCATGACTTTCCCCATTGAGGTTTCAATATATCGCAGATTGGCATAAGAAATTAAATGGGAATTTGGGAGGAGTTTTGTGGAAGTCACGTACAACACACGAAAGCCAGCAGATGACACAGAAAAACTTTAGAAACTCAGAAATGCACAAAACATATGTATAGTGTCATATAATATCTACATATTTTATCTTTTATTACTATAATAACTCAGAATTCTTCTCTGGTACAAAGGGAAAACCAGAAACTTTTACGTGTATTTTCCGGATTGTGGGGCTGCTGCGCCCCTAAACCCTGTGATTGTAGAAGGGATAACTGTGCTTAGATGGGAGCACCATCAGTTTGTGAGCTTCTCAAAGGCAGGAACTGCCTTTTGCCTTTCTTTGTATCCCAGTACCTGCCACATAAAGGCACTCAAGGAATGCTTATTAATTGACCAGTTGACGTAGGTGGTTATGGTACCATCATTTGAAGAAATGTTCTCTGGAAGAGGGATTGGATTTCTTCTTTTGGGCTCCAAAGGGCAGAATCAGGAGAAAGGGGGTAAAAGTGACACAGTTTCATTTAGTTTTGCTATCAACAAAACCTTTCCAAAGATTGAAGCTAACCCAAAGTGAGATGAGCTGCCTCAGCAGCTACTAGGATTGCCCTCTTTGGAGATCTTCTCTCCCCACCCCTCCTCCCAAAAAAGTGCTAGGTGGGCATTTGTCATATAATCATGGGGATTCCTTTTTAGTGTGACTTGGACCAAGGTCCCTTGCAATACTTGGATTCTGTGATTCTAAGAAACTTGGGCTCCCAGAGGTTGTGACACATAGGTGAAGCAGCAAGTAGGATTTGAACCCAGTCTCCAGAGCTAGTCCTCTTTTGTCTCTGCCATACTACTTCTGTCATTCTCCCTTATCTCTTAATTACTTGTATACATGCTTTTCCTCCAGTTATATTACAATTTCCCTAGGAAACATTTTTTTATTTAAATAATCAGTTTTAGTTGAAGGAGGTTTATTGTTGGTTTTCTTCAGTAG
This sequence comes from Phalanger gymnotis, assembly GCA_028646595.1. Classification (NCBI taxonomy): domain Eukaryota; kingdom Metazoa; phylum Chordata; class Mammalia; order Diprotodontia; family Phalangeridae; genus Phalanger; species Phalanger gymnotis. Next base: position 350,948,255 of record CM053624.1, read on the forward strand.
GATTTAGGATTGTCCAAATTGTCCAGGAAAGGGGCTGACCATCGGCTAAGGAAAATGTGATTATCTCTTCCCATCTAGCAGGTGATGAAGTTCCTACACAGATCAGAATACATAGCATCAAACTGTGAGAAAAATGAAATCCCCATGGGATCTGTCACAGGGGTTGAAGGTGATTTTAAAAAATGTATTGCTATTTCTTCTCTGAAACCCTGGCTATGACCCTTTGCATGACTCTTGCATCATAAATCCTAAATTGGCCACCTCTGAGGAATGCTCCAAGTCTGCTAGCAGAGTCAAACTCCCAAAAGATAGATTGGCTTTCGCTTAGTCATGTTATCATTTCCCCCCCTTTGTTTAACCCATGCTCCCCCTCCTGCTCCCATCCCATGGTTTATTTCCCAATTCCTATTCTTGCAGCATCATTCATTGTGGTTATCCTGGTATCTCAAATCCCACATTTATTTTTCAGTGCTATTGGGAAAGCTTTAGACACTTCCCAGAATCCTGCAGCAGTCCCTTGAGACCTGGCTTCATGCTGTCATCTCCACATCCTCTGCTGTTAGACTTAGTGAAGGTTAGCCATCTAATTCTTTCCTAGACACACACAGCCAGTGTGAACTGGGTTACTGGTATTGGCCACAGTCCCCATCATCACTCAGCTTGCCATTCACTCTCACTTTCTTCTTGATCATATGTGACTATCTCGCTCTCATTTGCTTTAATTCAGGCCATCAAGAAATCAGCAAATGGATATACAGTGTCAGGTCATTGAGTGCAAGGTCTCTTTTCTTTCCCTTTCAGTAACCCCAGTCCCTGCCTACAATGATGTCTTGTACTTAGAAGGGATTTGATATGTGTGTAATGCTGTGCTAGATTCCACAGATTGGAAAGATAAAATCCAAAAAAAGTTCCTGCCCTCAAGGAGTTTATAGTCTAGTTGACAAGCTACCGATCAATCAATCAGCAAACATTTATTGTGCATGAAGATCTCAAGACAAGAAGGAAATAGCCCATACCCTCAAGGAGCTTACAGTCTATTAGCAGAGATTCCCAGAGTAATCAATAAGTGAGTATTGTTGATGTGCCCTTAACAGTGGAGACAAAAAAGCAAAAAAAAAAAAAAAAGAAAAGAAAAAAGAACCGTTCTGTGCCCTCGGGAAATTTACATTTAATGGAAAGATATCCATAAAACTTGGAAGAGAAGGACTTTGACAGCTAGAGGTGGAGTGTGGTTGGAGGAACAATTCCAAGCATGGTACTCATGGCTAGCATAAGAAAAGGCATTCACTATCTGCTTCTTGAGGCAGTTTAGATTATTGTAGGCAGTACCTAAAAATGCCATGCTCAAGCATTGAAACTGGCATGTTTACCATAGTCTCTTGTTTTGTTACGGAATGTAGTAAGTGACACTGCTTAAAATCCTACAATTGCTCAGTTGTTCATTCTTCAATCCCGACCAATCTGGATTCTGCCCTCATTACCAGACTGAAATTCCTTCCTTGGAGGTCAGTAATAACCTCCTAATGTCTCCTTTCCTTAGTGCTAATCCAACGTGAGTCACTTGATCTGAACCTTGTTGAAACTCTTCCCCACTGGCTTCCGTGAAAGTGAATCTCCCACTTTTCCTTCTATTTCTTTAACTCTTGCTCCTCTGTGTTCTTCATTGGCTCTTCCTCCATGTCTTTACCCCCCCCCCCCCAAATACGGGCATCGTAGACTCTCTCTGCCCTTTTTCTTTTCTCTGTGTTCTTTCTCTTGGCCACTTAATTTATTCTCATTTCTTCAACTACCAGCTCTATGAAGATGACTCTCAAGTTTCAATCTCTAGTTCCAACATCTCTATAATTTATATCCATAGTTGGAGCAACTCCCTGTGATGGTTCAAAATGACTATATCCTAAAACAGAGTTATATCTTTTCCCCCAAACCTGCTCCTTTATTCCTTTTGTATGTTAACCACAATTTGCCTTCTTATCTAGGGTTGAAATGTTGGAGTTATCTTTTCTTCCTTTCTTCCCTATATTTTCAGTTTGTTGCCTAGTTCCCAAGTCCTGTTGAATCCACCTTGCCCTGCTTTCCGATCCCTCTGTTGTCTGGTTTAGGTCCTTACTACATCTTTTATGGACGATTGAAGTAACTTCTGGTCTTACCATCTTCTATCTCTGCTTCTGGTCTTTTTCTCCTTATGATTAATCTCATTATTAGGTTAATCTTACCTAAAGGATAATTAATGATGTCCTCACCATCAAGAAAATCTGGTCCCTGACCCATTACAAAGAAAAAAATCATTCAGAATACATCTCAGGAAAACTTTCTGAACATATGATATAGTGGAAAAGAACAATGAATTTGAAGTCAGAGAACCGTATGAAGCCTCAGAGCCTTACAACTTGTATGACTTTGGGAAGGTCATACCTCTTAAGGTATACCTTAACCTCTGTGGGCCTCTGTTTCCTCATCTGTATAATGGGGACCATAAGCCAGATAACATTGAAGATGCTTTCTGTCTTTAAATCGTGTATTGCTACAAGCGCCCTGAACATTTGCTCTTTAGGTTGTCCTCTTCCCGCAAATACTGGAGTCAGACCAATAGTTTTGGGTTCAGATCTGGACTGGGCCATCATTTAACTAGATAGTTGGATGAATGATTTCTTTTTCTTTTTTTATGAGGAATATGAGTTATATGATCTCTACTCTTTCATTCTGAGATTCCACAACTTCTTGCATCAGTCCATGCGTAACTAACTAGTCATCGAGGTTCCTCTGCACATAAAGTGGGGACTGAGTGACCTTTGTAGGATGGACGTCCTTTCTATTGAAATCACTGGGTGCAGCGTGTAGCATAGCACCACCTGTGAGTAGGAGCAATCCAGTGTTATTGTGGTCTTTACATGAAGCCAAAAGTCACAATGCTTGAAGTACAAGGTTTTTAGCACAGAAACACCCCAGTTCGATCCATTTCACCTGAACACAGCAGAAAAGGAGAGCTTCGTCCACTTTTTCCTGGGAGGAGGCATTTCTTTTGCACGATTCCCATTGGAATGAACTTAAGGCATATGTACCCCAGGACTGCAGTGCTTGGACCCTTGGCGTTTCCATTTATTAATTTGACTTCTTGTAACTGAATAAAATAATAACCAACAGGGAGTGAAGAACTCCTATGAAGAGATTTCTTAGAGTTGTGGCTTGCTTTTTCTTAAACTTTGTTTTCCCATAGTGTACCACATCAGCAGCTTCATGTTTTAAAAAACACCGCGTGCGAATTTTCTCTTCTAAAGTAAACACGAGAATAAATTGGGATTTCATAAAAACAAAAGCAGGGCTGCCCATGATTAAGTAGAAGATTCACACTGAGATCTGGCAGGGTGGGTGATAGGGAGGCACAGTTACTCATGGGAAGAATATTTGCTGTTGGCCTTAGTATAATAATGTTAATGAGATTATTAGGTGGGGGAGATTTTCAATAAATAATTGATAAGTATTAGAAAGTGCCTTTTCTCCAAATAAACTTCAGCATAATTAATATTCATAGACTCTGTTTGTCAACAGAAGGATGCAAATGAAGAGTGGATCCAATTATCATATAATGAGTCTGAAGGACATCTCCAAGATAAGGGTTAAAGAGCTAGCAGAAATCAAAATTGATGGACTGTTCAAACCCTAAGGCTGATTTGTTTCCATGAAACTTTTGTCTCCTCTGTAGACACACACGGTAAAATATGTGCCTCACACTCTAAAAAACATTTAAAGTCAGATTTCTAATAGCATGTTGGTTGCAAAGTATGAAGGACAGAGGAGGTAGGAGAGAAGGCAACTTGCTAATGCAAAAGCAGTGTACTGAGAGTCACTTTTATTTCTTATTTATAATCTACATGCACACTCTGGATAATAGATGACAACGCTCATTCAGTACTTTAGCTTCAAAGCCGAGAGAAGGCATGGATGACAGAGCTGGGAGCTGGAATAGAAAGGTACTCACAACAAGAGGAAAAATGCCTGTTTACTGGATTGCATTTGTTAGCACGCTGTCTTCAGATATTGTTCCCCCAGGAATAGTGAGAATCTGTGCTGCACGAACAATGATTTAACATCTGAAAATGGCACTTAAAGAGTTTTCTGTCTGCTAGTAACGTGATGAAGGCTTCCGAAGGGAACCTGGGGACTTCATTTCTTCTATTTATCTATACGTCTCTCTGGTTTTAGTCAAAGGTAATTGCATATTTAACCCCTCAAATAGATTTAACCCTCTCAGCACCAACTCTTTTATTTTGAAGCAACTACGCTTTTCTTATCCCAATACAATAAGGATTTAGAGGATGTATGTGTATGTATATGTGTCTGTACACACATGATATGTGTATATACATATACATGTATATATGTGTATGTATGTATGTATATACATGTGTATATGTGTGTATATAGATATGGGAAATATATAGTAAATACAACAGTATTCATGGACTTTTCTTGCAAAGTATATTTGATGATATCTGATACAGCTAGAAACCTGATATGGGAGGGAGGAAGTGGGGGAAGGAGAGAAGGAGAGAGAAAGACAGGGAGAAGAAGAAGGAGAAAGAAGAAGAAGAAGAAGAATGAAGAGGAGAAAGAGAAAGAAAAAGGAAGAAGAGAAGGGGAGGGGAATAGAAGATTAATAGAAGTGGTAATGGGGAGGAAGTTGTAAATGATGCTTTAAATCAGCAATATCAATTTGCTGTTTACTTCAGCAGTATGTTTTTCTCAATTAGCGCTTATTCTGGGGGGCCTGCTTAATAGCTTATGTGAAACAAATATTAACACAAATCGTGTAATTATACCAAAATCCCGAACTCCTTAAAGATGAAAAGTCATTTTTAGCTAAGAATACATGAACCATAAAACATCCTACAGTCAAAGTAAATGTGCTCCGAGGAAAGCCATAAGACTGGAGCTGAGCTTCTTTCACAGTTTATTTCCATGGTATTTAAATTACGATACCAGTGGGTATTTTTAATTAGTGCCTCTTTAAAGTGTGCACTTGTCTACATAAGCCATTTTGGCAAATTTGACTCATTCATACAGTAGTTGCTGTGAGAGAGGCCAGCACAGCCTGCAGGAATTAAAATGAAAAGTTTCTGCAAGCTGTTGTCGACATGACCATATCTCATTAACTTTAAAAATGGAGATTATTTGCCTGAAAGCTTGATTTGACTAACAGTAATCAAATATTAGGCTCAATAGAGAAAGAAGAAAAAAAAACCAAAACCCAGTTCCACTGTTGTGATGTATAGTGTGTTAAGTGCCTCGTGGTACACTTTAAATAGCTGTATAAGATTTCTGTTTTGACAAACGTAACAGGAAAGAAGAAACAGAGACATATGGTTTACAAAGTAATATTAGGATAGTTTTATTTTAGAGGAAGACTGAGTATTTACCAAGTTTGCCAAAGATAAATATGATTTTGCTGATTACTGATACTTTTTTCATTAAGTAGGAAGAATTAATTATCTAGAGTAGCTTCGCCTGGATTATAGAAGTCTAAGTACTGGAAATGGCTTCTATCTCATGATTATCTTTTCCTTTTTCAACTGTTAAATTGGCATGAACCTCACATTTGTACACTGGATTCATCCCATTGTTTTAACTAAAAATGATGAAGCAGGTTATAAAATTGTGCATAAAATTAACCAAAAAGGAAAAGCGTTGCTCTTTCTTATCATGGAGTCTTTCAATGGCTTTTCAGTTCATTTAGGTATCAGGACCAAAAATCTCTTTTTGTCAGTAATTAAGAACTCTTAAGATGACAGCCTGAAGTTGTTACTGTAATGTTTGAGGGAGGTGTCGCTTTGTAGTTTGTGTGTGTGTGTTTTCACACTGACAAAGGGATGTTTGTCTAGCCTAAGTAAACCGCGGTGCATTTTTTTTTCAAAAGCAGAAAAAAAAGGTAGAGTTAAACAAAAGACAGAAGATAAAGTCTTCCGCCTTTTTATGTCTTTGAACTGAGAGCATGTGCTGCATTTTACTAAAGGAACATAAGCCTTGAACGTAAGTAACTGATTTTTGCATTAGGCACTCCCTGGAGGTAGCAGAAAAAATATCATGGCCCTGCATGAAATGCGAATGTGAAATCTACCAGAAAGAAATATTTATGACCATTTTATGCTTGATTAGACTTGGATGACATCTGTTAGAAGACAGGGACTGGACAAAGAGAGAGACGCTTGGGGGCAAATGTTAACAGAGTTGTTTAGATGATGCTGGGGCACAGGCGTCCATTTACTGCCAGGCAAAACACAGGACTTGTGTTAGGGAGACTGCAGCTGGCAAGATTTCTCTGGGATGGTGGAGCCCCTGGAAACTGAGCGGCCAAAAGTGTCCAATGCAGCTGCTGATGCAACTTGCTTCACTGCCATAATTTAGGATCAGTGATCAGAGCTAAACACAGATACAGGACTTTCAAGGAGCAGACACATTAATAAAGTTGTATCGGTGTGACTCAGCAATCAAAATGGGAGCATCCCTTCACTTGCTAAAGTTACTTTCTCACTTTCCTGTCCTGCAGAGTTCCCAGCAATAGAGGGAGGGGCATGAGCGGGGAAGAGAAGGGAAGTTCCTTCTGTCTCCAATTAGGTGAAAATTAATTACACCAAATGACAGACTGGCTTTTTTCACTTCCATCTCCCACTCTCTCTGGCTTCCTCTCTTAAGTCAGCATTAGGACCTAGGACTATCCCAGAACTGCATCATTTTAAACAGTGCAAATGTTTGACTTAAAAAAAAAAAGTTTTCCAACAATGGCAAATGTTTTATCAGTTGTTAAACACTTGAGTGTTAAAGTGAGTAAGTGCTATTTGTCTAAAGAAAGAACTCTACCACGAGCTGAGGTATGAGCTCTTAGTTCACTCTGGTTCCTTTCCCAGCTTCTTTTCCTGTAAATTTTCCCCGTCTGGAATGCTGATGGGAAATGTTATTTTGTTTTTGTTTGCAGCAGCTCTGTTGTTTTGATTTAGTCTGAGTGGTATGGAAAACAGTACGTCATTTGGAGTGGGTGTTTTGTCTATTGGCCATTTGGCGATTCCACATATATTTCTCATACTTATTACATGATGACAAGGGAACCCAAATGCCAGGGTTCCAGTTGCAATTTTCATCCCAGTTTAATAATAGTGAAAAGAAAACAAAGTTAATAGATTTAGCAGTTTTGATACTGTTCACATAGATGGACGACTTCAGATTCCTCCTCTCCCCACCTCCTCTGCGCCATGGGTTAAGGAGCTCTTTAGACGAAGGTCAGATTAAAGCGTATATCAATTTCTATAATAAACTGCATGGGGGTAGCATTACACATTTTGCATACAGTTGTGAAATGTTGTAATTTAAGGAGGAAAATCCATAAAAGGATAATAAACAGTTTTTAACATCATTGGCAGGATTAGCTTATGGTATTTTCCTCTGCTTTTTATTTAGTGCATGACATAAGTTCTGCCAATAAGTGCAGCATTTTAATTAAAAAATGATTTGAAATAAATTTCTGCCTTAAAACCAGAACACAATGCCTAGAGGATAACTTGAGGCTTTAGCTGCTTCAGTTTAGATATACCATATCCTAAATCATGCTCAGGATTTTCAGTGTTGGGGGAGTATACTGAAAGAGTATATAGGAGCTGGCTTTCAGATTAAGTAATTTTTGGTGTAGTACAAAAATATAAAATGGAAAGTATGATTAATTTTTCAATTTCTCTCTGCAGATATCTAATAATTGTACTCATGGACTGCCAAAGGCTCCCATTAAAGATTTAAAATACAAAAGAAAGGTAGAATCAAAAAGATGGTATTTTGGATTAAATAATGTAAAATAACTCTAGGGCACTGGTGAAGTAGAAAAGGTATCAGCCCAGTAAGAGCTTTTCTAAGACTTTCCTTGAGACCCATTTAAAACATTGACAGCATCTTACATACCATGTTATAAGCGTGATATTAATAAAAATAATTTGTAAGGCTGATCAAACTGTGGAAATATATTTTTTGTCCTTCAGACATCAGTTGACACAAAAAAAGAGAATATCAGAAGAAGTGCATTACAATTTACAACTAAGTGCAGTATTATCCTTTGAAAACGGGTCCTTTTATTAAAGGATTTTCCCAGAAATTTACCCTAAAGTGCACCCTCTCTTCCATGAGGATTTTAGACCAGAAAGCAATGCAGTATTCGGTGGTCACCTGTGCACGTTCATCATCCTTTTTCTCAAATCAAGGTAACTTTTATAATCCTAGAAGAAGGGGACATCACCTCCGCAGTATATAAAGGCTGTCAGAAAGGTCCAGCTGGACTGATCCTTCCTTTCTCTACTGTCTTTATCACTTTGCTCAGTTCCACATAATAACATCTTCATCTGAGATTGCTGTGGCACAGGGGAACTGAATTTGTTGATCAAATTTGGCTGGATAACACTGTGATCTCGTATCCTGAAGTGCAGAGATGTGCCTGGAATATGTAAGCGTAAAGCTGGCCCCTTGATTGATTGATTCTGCCTGTCACAGAACAAGATAACTGGATCAGTAAATACCCTGTGCACTTCACCATCATCTACACAATCAAAAGTGAGGGCATCATGGGGCTGAAAAACACCAAAGCATGATGGGAATATACACATTTCAGAATGATAGTAACTTAGAGGGGGGAAACAAGAGAAAATTCTCACTGTGTGTGGTTTCCTGGATGAATAGCATTGAGAATCATATTAATTTCTGTATATTTATAATGCCTTCTGGTTATAAAAGAGAAGTTTATTTTGCAACTGTCATGTTACATAGGTTCAAAACATTTATCATAAAAAGGCAATATTTTACTTTGGGTTAGAGAAGGAGATTCTGGAACTGATTGGTCAAATTGAGAATAATAGATTAATAATTGAAAGTACAAAAGGAAGCCTCTGCCTAATATTTTATCCTATTAAAATAAACTTTTCTCAAAAAGAGATAGAATAAAAACAAATCGACAGCTCATTCAAAGAGGAAGGAAAGTAGGGAAAAAAGAAAAGAAGAGAGGAGGAGAAAGGATAGAGGAAGAGGGTAAGAGAAATGAGAGAAGAATGGAAGGGAGAGGAGAGAAAAGGAAAAATTATGAAGTCACTATTATTTATCAGGTCTTATGCTAAGTGCCTTACAAATATTATCTCATTTGATCCTCACAACACCCCTGGCAGATACTGCTGTTATGATTATGGGAGCTGCTATTATTATGTCCATTTACATTTGAGGGAACCGAGGCCAATATAGGTTAAATGACTTGCCCAGGGTCGCATAGGTAATAATTGCTTGAGGCTGATTTGATCTTTTCCTGACTCCAGGCCCAGCACGTACAACATAACAAATGGGCAAGTTTATAGCTTCAGTGATAATTCTCATCCTCATACCATGGGACTTGTTTTCTTTGGCCAGGACCTTGTAACAGAATGGACATATTTATGCACAAAGTTCATATTTAGTATATAACTTGGAATTTTACACATATGAATGATCAACTAAACAATATTTTTTTAACATTTCTGTAGCTTTTTGAAATGTGAGATTCCATGTTAAAGACAAGTCTCAACATATCCAGCCTAGTGTTTGACCAGAATTAATGCATAGCCAGATTCCCTGATGATACTCTGGGGGTTGGATTGTTAAAAGAGCAGAACTGTTTCCTCATGGGAAAACTCACATGTGAAGTCCCTAGTCATTATTACCTCCATAGGACTGCCTACAACTCCTACAGACCTTATTACCACATGCGTTGTATTATCTTCATCATGTCCTTACCCAATTTTCCACGGGCTGTATTTTGCTCATTTGTGTGTCCTCTTTAAGACACAGCAAAGATGTCTTCCAAATAGTAGGCACCCTGAATATTTTTGAATGAATGAATCTATCATGCTTATGATTCTGTTCTTTTATACTTTTAAACAAACAGATGTTTCATTGGTTTTTTGGAAGACCACCATCCCTTCCCAATAAATCTTGGCCTTCCTTGCCCCAAACAAAGACCCCTTACATGTAACAAATAAAGAAAGCAGCACACAGTCTATGTCTAACAATATATGCCTCACTCCCTTCCCTCAGGCTGGACACCACCTTTTTGCCTAAAGAAAAGTCTGCTTCAGCATCAGTGTGCCAAAGTCAAAATGGGTGATTGTTTTGATAAGAATTTTGGTATTATTCAGTGATATTTTCCTCTGTATTGTTGTGGCCATGATATAAGTTGTTCTCATCCATCTCATACAATTGTTCTCATTCTTAAACATGCGGACACTAAAGCCAGAATGGGAACCAGGCATGTTGGTACTCATCAGGCCTCTGCCTGAAAATCTTCCTTTAGCATTCCCAGAATCAGCCAATTGTAATAAATGTTTTGATGAAACATTTGCATATGGCGACAACCATTTCCCACGTGAAAAAAAAAATGCTGCTTTAGAAAATGCCTGGTTTGTTCTAGGTAACATTGTTGGAGTTGATAAAAATGCCATTTGGAGACCAGAATTGGTTATCTTACCTTTTTTTTTTTTAACATAAAGCAAATGAACAGTTATAGCATTTTTTGCATGATAAAATACATTAATGGGATAATGACTTTAGAAAATAATTTTGGTTAGAGAGATTAATTTTTATAAAAGAGTGTCTAACCCTTTCAACTTGGTGAAACTTTTTTTCCTAATAACATTTTACAAAATCATTTTCTTTTCAAGGGTGTGTTTTATTTCTCTTCCAACCCTTTCAGGAAAGTAAAAGTGTTTTATTGGGTATTTTTGTTTCACTTCTTGTTTCCAGTATTTTTGCCAAAATCCATGGGAGTTAACTTTCCATTAAAATGTCTGAAGAATTCTTTGAAGAATCTGCATTTTGAAACAACCAGAACTAAACTGTACCTATTGGGTTTTGAGGAGGAGGATGGATGGATGGTAACTGTGATCCTGGGATAATCATGAAGATCGGTTTGGGTTTTGGTTTTTTTAGGTTTGGATTTTCTTTTTTTTGCCCTGACTTTATATCCCAAATAAGATTAGCTTACAGCTGCATCAGGGTTTGAAGTCCTAGTGGAGAATGAAAGGAGCCATGGAGTTGAGTGTACAATGAAAGTAAACTTCATTTCCTAAAAATAAGTCAAATTCACTTAGGAAAGTGAATAATTTTAAAAATAGATTTGCTCAGAATAAAATACTAAGTCTAGAATATAGTTATTTTCTTTTGAAAAAGTCTGTTATTAGCTTTTGGTGCATACAGTACTGCCCATTTCATGATTAGCCTATCAGTAAATGTTTTCTTCTCTAGCCAGTAGTATTAAATGGTTTCTCATCCATATAGCTTAGTTCTTATTGAGTGTGTTTATAAAATTAGTTCATTAAGCCTTTGAGACCTTTCTGAACTCTTGGCTATTGCTTTAGAGTCAACCATCTGAGTTTTTAGAAAGCACCTAAACTTTAGTGCAAATCCAAATGCCAAATGAGACTTCAGTAGTATGATTACTAAATTAACATTACTTTTCCAATTTATAAACATCATTTAAAAAGCACTTTGGATTGCAATCTGTCCTGCTTTTGTAAATGCAAAGTTTCATAGACAAAGGTTTGTGTTTGGCTGGTTTCTTATCTACGCTGTCCATCATCGTACTGAAGATGAGAGAGTGTTTTCTCAGCATCATCTCTGGGTCTTTTTTTTTTTAATATTTCCATTGTCATGGGAGAAAATTTGACAAGCTGAGTACAAGTGGGCAAGTTCATGACTTTAGTGATAATTCCGCACCCCCATTCTGTGGGACTTGTTTTCCTTGGCTGAGACCCTGTGACAGAGCTGACATATTTATGCACAAAGCTTGTATTTAGTATTTCACTTGGAATTTTACACGTATGATTGATGAACTAAACAGAACTCTTTTTTTTACATTTCTGTAGCCTTTTGAAATGTGAGGCTCCATATTACAGACAAGTCTCAACATATCCACCCTAGTGCTTGACCACCAGAATTAATAAATAGCCAAATTCCTTGATGATTCTATGGGGATTGGAAGCACAGCAGCAACAGGATTTGCCATGCAAGAGAGTTAATAAAAATTTTCATTGCTGGAGGAAAGCTTATATACAGTAGTCTGTTTGTCCTTTATTTCAACCACCTGAGTTAGAGCCAAAAAAGCAATTGTCTACTACATATTTCAAACAGATGCTGAGGGGTAGGAAGGGTGACCAGAATTCACAGCAATAAAATCCTGGCTCTCGAAGTTCCCTTGAAGGAAGTGAACCCATAAAAAATTTGCTGCTGACTTGTTTGTCCAGTTCTTTGAAGTATTTAACATTAATTTAAGCCTGCAAATCATGAGCACCTCCATTTTTTCATTGGAATATAAAAGCCTGCTAAAGACACAGCCTGGGTGTGCCCCCAAAATCTATTCTTTTAACAGATAGATTCATTTTCACTCTTTTCCAGGTTATAGGTTAACTCATCTTGCATATTCTCATGTTGTATTGAAGGAGCTTTCCTTGGAAGATGGTTTTAGGGCATAGATATACATATATATATATATGTATATGTATATATGTATGTGTGTGTGGTGGTGGTGGGGGTTAGTCATTAGTTTTACAGGAAAATATTTTAAAATGAAATATTGTGTCCTGCTCCTTTCCTGTTTCTAGCTTTTCAGTTTATGTATCATCTCAGTAAAGAAGCCACTGATGGGACCTAGGAGTATTCTGGGGAAATTATTCAACAGGAATATCTTAAGTTTAAAAAAGAATGGAAGGAAGGGAGGGAAGGAAGGAAGGAAGGAAGGAAGGAAGGAAGGAAGGAAGGAAGGAAGGAAGGAAGGAAGGAAGGAAGGAAAAGAGGGAGGGAGGAATGAAGGGAAGGAGGGAGGAAGGAAGCAAGAGAGAAAGAAAAGTAGGAAGCACCAAAGGAAGGAAGGAAAGAAGGAAGGAAGAAAAGGCATCAATTATGGAAGTAAGGAAGGAGGAAGGAGAGAAGGATCGAAGGAGAGAAAGAAGAATACTTCTTACACACTTACTGTATGCCATGTACTAAGCTATTCTGATGTGTAGGTAGACATACAATGTGTATAAACATCAGAAACACAAATGAATGTAGCATAGGAAAGGCAGGTGATGTAGTCTAATGGCTAGAAGGCCAACTTTGAAATCAGGAACACTAGAGCTCCCAACCTGCTCTCTGGCTTGTCTCAACTCTGTGACTTAGTCCATCACTTCACCTCTCAGTGCCCCAGGCAGATATTTAAGACTCAGAGTGCCAAGTGATACGCTGTTCTGTATCAGTGAAGGGAGTAGGAGTTCCACCTCACCAATGAAGTAAGAGATCTGGACCAAAGGAGTCAGGATGTGTATACAGGTATATACTGTGTATATAATTTGTCGGTTTAAATACCCAACAGCTGTCCCTCCCTGGGATGGGTGATGACAGAGAAAAATCCATGTGTGTGAATGAGATTAAGTAAGGAAGCATGCCCCTCTTAAACTAGATTAGAACCTGTGAATGGCAGTTTGATCATTTTTGAAAGAAACAGGCTCTATCAGGTGATGGTAATTTTAGAATTTGGAAGTAGTTGCTTTTTTACTCCATAAAGGTAATGACAAGTTTTCCAAGTTATGAGTTGCCAACTATAAATATGGTCTTGTATTTGTTCAACAGAATTTTAATCAGTTTGTCAACCCCAGGAACTGAAGCCTAGAATTTGGCTTCTTTTTGGCCAGACCCATGCTAAGTTAACACCACAAGACCTAGGTCAGACTGGTACTTTAATCATAGTAATAACTCATCACAGATATACCACTCTTTAAACTAGTAAGCCTGATGCAGAATCCCTTTAAAGAATTTATGTGATTTACAAAAAAGTTTGGAAATTGTTAACTTCATTACAAATCAACCTTTCTCATTTCTGTGTATGCAGATGTGTGTTTTTTAAGTCTAATAACTAATTATATCTCCTTGGGCAAGTAGCTTACTCTCTGTAGGCCTTAATTTCATCATCTGTCAAATTAAGGAGTTGGACTAGATAATCTCTATGATTCTGTTTACCTCTGACATCCTTTGATTATACAAAATCAAAGTGAAAAATTTTACTTAAATACCAAAACTTTTTTCCCCCCAACAAAATTTATTATTTTCTCTTCAGTATTAAGGGGCAGTTATATTCTACAGGATTTATTCTTCAGTAACATAAATGATGACAGTCTAATAATGGACATCCATACTTCCTTTACCCGTTCAAATTTCTGGCCTGCTCTCATATCTAATATTTTATTTCATCTTTAAAAGTCTTCCCGTCTCTTATGAGCTAACAGCTAGCCTGCCCATTTCTGGTGGCAGGAAGTCATCTTCTACTGGTGATCTTTCCAGATTCAGTGGACAGGGCTGTTGTGGAGTTGGATTTTTTTTTTAAACACCAACAATTCTAACTTTCAAAAAAAAAAAAAGAATACACAGCAGTGTCAATTGAAAACTGGCTGGGTGGCAAACCTAGTGTACTGTAGTGGGAATGTAGCAGCCTTGAGGCCCTTTAGATGATTGGCGACACAGTAGAGATATTGTTAAATTACCTTTTTTATTAGTTCTTGAGCCTTCCATTGGTAAATGACTCTTCTTCAAAAGAAGTCAAGAAAATCTTTGTGTTCACTTTAGAGTCTAGGATGTGTACATAGGCATAGTTCTGTTATATGCAATTTAGCAGAATTTGAAGTTGAGGAAGTTACACTCTGGCTTGCTTCCCTTGTTTCTTCTTTAATTGTATTTTTATTTTTTTCTCTTACTATAACTAAAGAAAAATGAGTGGCAAAATCGAATTTGTTTTGAGACAGTATGATACAGTGAAGTCGAAGGACTTGGATTCAAATCCTGCCTCTCCTACTTACTATCCCAGTGAACTAGGGTAATTCATTTTACTTCTCTGGGCCTCACTTTTCTTATCTTGAAAATGGAGAGGCTGTATTCAGTGATCTCCGAGGTCTGTTCCAGCTCTAAATCTATGGACCTAAGAGCGTGTAATCTGTAAAACTATCATGTTCTTTTTGATAGGTCTTAAAGAATCTCTTGCCTTTCTTTGAAACCAAACAGTGAATAGATCAAATATCATCGTACCCTAGAAGGGGCCTCATTAGGTCCAAGTTCCTGTCAAGGAGGGTCTTTTTATGATAATCCAGGGGAGATGATAGTGATTCCCTAGAAAATGCCTTTCTGTTCCCCAGGTCTCTATGCCCCTTGACGTTTTATGTTTGTTCTAATGAATTCCACTCAGTTCAGTGACCCAGTCATGGGACCACATTTATTCACTCAATTTATTCCGTTCTAAGATTTCAGATTCTGAATTCCTTTCTTTAGCTACAGCTTTTTTATCCTTCCCCGTCCTATCTACCTCTTCCATCTTTTTTTTTTCCTCCACTTGAGAGCGAGCTTCCCTCTCACCCAGACTAGAAGTGCAGCGTATAGACACTCATAACCCAATCCTAATATTGTTCCACACAGACATTTTAACTTGTGCCACTTTTCAGACCTGGATAAGTTTACCCCTCTGTAGGCAATTTGGTGGGTCCCTGCTTCTCAGGGCTCACCATATCAGTATCTATCAGAACTGGCCATCCTAGCCCAATGCAACCAAGAACTCCCAAGCTCGAGCCAGCTTCCATCTCTCCCAGTAGCAAGGATTACAGGCCTGCAGCACTACGTCCAGTACCATTTCTGGCCTTTTGAGGTGGTGGTATGTAAATGTTAGCTGTGTTATTATTGGGCAGCTAGATGGCGCCATGAATAGAGTACCATGCCTGGGGTCAGGAAGATCTGATTTCAAATGCAGACTCAGACACTTATTAGATGTGTGACCTTGGGCAATTCACTTAACCCTGTTTACCTCAGTTTTCTCATCTGTCAAATGAGCTGGAGAAGGAAGTGGCAAACCACTCCAGTATCTCTGCCAAGAAAACCCCAAATGGGGTCACGAAGAGTAAGATGTGACTCAACAACAATATATTATTCATGAGGAGGTTATCCTCCAAATATTTGAAAACCATTGTGTCTCAAGTTTTTTTTTTCTTTAGATAAAATTCTAGCAGAAGAGGAAGAAAATAAGCATTTATATAGCACTTATGTGCCATGTGCTGTGCTAAGCACTTAGAAATATTGTCCCATTTGATCTTCACAGCACTATGAGATTGGTCCTCAATACCCATTTTACAATTAAAGAAACTGAGGCAAACAGGTTTTCTGACTCCAGGTCCAGCTCTAACCATTGCACTACCTGGCTTCCAGGCTTCCTACATTACGAACCCATAGCCTTTCACCAAGCTGTACTTTTCCTCCTGGGTGTTTTCTAGCTTGTCAGGCATTCTTCCTAAAAATGTCACACCCCCAACCGACTGGGAGAGGAGATTTGTTGTCTGACTCTTCAGAGTAACTTAAGTCCCTTTCACCTTTGTCTTGACATTCCTCTCAGTCATCCCAGTTCATCATGTCGGCTCTGGCTTCATTTATATTGATTCAATATGCCTATCTTGCTAACCCTCATCCATAGGTGACTCCCCACTCTCTATTGTCTTTCTGTTCTTGCTTTCGGGCAGGGCTTCAGAATGTAACTCAAGAATGTCATAAAATAGTGCTCCAGTAATCCAGTTAGCAATCCCTTGTTTTTTTCAAATTCCCCACATTACCTTATCTGTGGTAATAAGGTCTATTTCTTCCTTTTCTTGTGTGAGATTGAGACAAATTAAATTAATTTCAACAAGTACTTAATAAGTACCTACCATATTCGTGGTACTTTACTAAGTTCACAGAGCTGTACCTTGCCTCCGCTAACCAAGACTTCAGCTCCACAGTGCCTCTGAAATTTTCCAGTGTTTTTACTCATTTTTCCTTTCCCCATTCCTGTCTAAAAGAAAGAAATGTTGCTTCTACTTAACCCTTATGCCAGTATGTTTGGCTTTACCTCCTATATAGCATTTCTGTTATTCACTTTCTGTTTTTAATCTCTCTACTGGCTCTTTCCCCTCTTCTTATACAGATTCTTAAATTCTCTGTATCCTCCCCAACCCTTTCCTTTTTCATCACTACCTTCTCTTTATGTTGCCGCCCCATCCTATCTTTCTTTTATATTGCCAGATTTCTACAATGGATACTGACTCTACTGTTTAAACCACACACCCATTTCTCTACCCTTCTATTTACTGTACTGTGCTGATATTGAAGTCTTGGAAGTAGATTCAGTGATTGAATCTCCCTCCTAGTGATTCCAAGATAGGAAATCCAGTGGCCTTTTTTGATCATCTTCCTTCTTGACCACCCAGTAGCATCCAGCATGGTTGCTTTTTTTTTTTTTTTTTTTTTGGCATTCCTTCCCCTCTTGGTTTTCACGACACTGTGTACTATTCCTCACTCTCTTAGTCACTTATTTTTCTAGTTTCTTTTCCCAATGCCTAAATGTAGTTATTCTCCAAGACTCTGTTTTCAGACCTCTTTTCTTTCTCCATACTCTTTCTCTTTGCTAGCTCCTCCATGCCCACAGTTTAGGATCATAGATTGAAAGCTAAAAGAGAACTTTGAGATCATTTACTCTTGTCTTTTAAAACCATTGGTTGTACCTTTCATTCTTCTCTTTCTCTGCCTTATATCCAGTCCCTCTCCAATTCCTCTCCGTCCCCCTCCCAGCAAGATCTCTCATATCTGTCCTCTTTATTCCCTCAACTACCTTCCTAGAATGTTACAGTATCATCTAATAAAAGCTGCTGCCTTCCTTCTCTCTCCCTTATCATCTGTCCTTTATACTATTTCCAAACCGATAGGCTGAATACGATACATAAAGAGGGCCCTAGTCTGCAGAATTTTTTGCTTGCTTCTTGTTACTTTCTTAGTATATATTTGTCCCTTGAAATACATAGTCCTCTGACATCTGGAGCCAATGTACTTTTCCATCTTTATCTTCTCAATCCTGTGGGATGCCTTTCCTCATTTATCCTAGCTGTTAGTCTACTTTCTCTCCTCAAGTTATTTTATATTTACCTATCTGTAAATGTGAATGTAGCCTCTCCAGTAAAACATAAACTCCTAAAGGACAGAAATTATTTTATTTTTGTCTTTGTATCCCTCTCACCTAGCAAATCTCTTTTTACATATAGATGCTTTTTATTTTTATTTGAACTTAATAAATATTAAATAAAATGTACTTAGTTAATAATTTGCTTATTTAAGGATAAATTAATTTAATTAACAAACAAATGAAATGAACTTTTCCAGGTGAAAGTTAAACAGAAAAAAGGGAATTGTACATAAAAGTATAAATCTTGAGTATACACAATTTGCTTTTCTTTTTAATCATATAATAAATTCATTATTAACTTTCAAAGCTGTCGTGCTTCTCTGTGTTACTTTATGACTTCCTTTCTATTATTTTATGAATTAAAAAAATACCTCAGTGACTTTCTCCTTCTTTTCCTTTTTTTGACCACTCTGTTAATTCATTCTCCTTCCCAACTCTTCCTAACCTCCTTCCCATTGGAAAAAATGTAAAATAAACCCCTCAAAACAAATATATATAGTCAAGAAAAATAAATCCTCTCATTCGCTTTGTCTGAAAATGTATGTCTCATTCTGCACCTGAGGTCCATCTCTTATTTGTCAAGAGGTAGATGGCATGCTTCATTAGTGGTCTTCAGAAATCATGATTGGTCATTGCATCAGTTAGAGTCCTCAAAATCTTTCAGAATTGTTTCTCTTTAAAATATTTTGCTCGTACAAATTGTTTTCTAGTTTCTGTTCACTTCACTCTGCATCAATTCATACACCTTCCCGGGATTCTCTGAAACTTTTTCATCATTTCTTACAGCACAATAAAATTCCATTCCCTCCTCTGTTTTCTGATGTATGAAGAATGATCTTGTTGTATTTAAATCCCTTCCCTTTGTATTTGAAGGTCTTTCTCCTGATCACTTACAGAATTTGTTGTTTCTAAATTGCATTGTGAATTCTAACTACTGTGTTTCTTAGAGTTTGCATCCTTTTTTTTTCTGGAGGTGATCTATGAATTTTTTCAGTTGTTATTTTGTTTTCTGTGTTGAGAAGTTCTGGGGAGTTCTCTTGCATTATTTCTCACATTATGACATTCAGGCTTTTTGTCTTGTTTTGTTCTTCTGGGAGACCTGTTATCCTTAGTTTGTTTCTCTACATACCCTGTCTTTGAGGTCAGTATGTTTTGCTTCCATTGTGGACATATTTTCTTTTAATGTTTTGGATTTTACTGTTCTTTTTCTAAAGTGCTCTTCACTTCTGTGTATTTTTCACTCCCAGTCTGTTATTCTCTCTTCCATTTCTTTGGTGAGCTATGCCATCACAGATTCAAGTCTTCCTATTCTGACCATTCTTTTTGCTATTCATGTCTTAAATTCTGCTCTCATAATTCTATTTTTTTTTAATCCACTCAGGAATAACCTGTTGAAATTCCATGTTCTTCTTAAATTTCTTCTATCTCATCAAATGTTTATTTTCCTTTGTTTTGTAGTTTCCTTTGTTTTTGTAGATACTAGAAACCATTTACTAAATTTGGAGGCCATGTTTCCTTCTGCTGTTAATGTTTTCCCTGTTGATTTATCTGCTTATGTTCAAAGTGTCTGAATTTTCTTCTTCCTGATATGTTTGGTAATTTTGATCATTTCCTTTTCTCTCCCCCACCCTTATTGTCCCCTATTGCTCACTTTCTGACTCACTCCCCTCTGATTTCTCCCATGCTGGGCCATTCACCATTCACCATTCACCAGACTAGGTCTCTGTTCCAGGTAACATTTGGAGGGAGTAAATTGGTACTATCTGGGAGGTCTCTTTCCCTCATGTTTAAAGGAGTGCTACACAACCCTCCCTCCCTCCTCACCCTCCAGCCCCTTTGTGTTGTTCTGTTCCTCAGTTCTCAGATCCAACACTTAACAGTTTAGTGAGTTGCCACACTCGTGCTTTGAGGTTGATTTTTCTACTTTTCAGCACAACACTATACCTCACCTTTCTTCCAGGGCCTCAGAGATGCATTCTCTTTCAAGCTTCTGTATGTGTCCTTCCCCTACCCCTCATTCTTGTGCTCTCCTGAAGAGTTATTTTGCAGCCATTATGAATCTAGCCACTATGGTACTTGACCCCAACAACCTTCTGCAATTTGGAACCAGGATTTCCATGGCACTTAGAAAGAGAGGAGAGGGGAGAGGGGACAGGGGACTAGTGTGGGGTTAGATTTTGTTGTAAGCCTCTTATCAAGTCCTTGAGTTGGCTACGGCAGACTCTCTCTCAGTAGTGTAGTGGGTAGGGGGTCAGGGAGGCAGATGAGTTAGCTCTGGGTAGGCATCAGTTCATTAATTATTTGTTTAGGTTACTTTAAGGAGTGTCTTTTGCATTCCAGCTCTCCTAGACCATGGAGAGAGCTGAAGTTGTTTTATCTTTGATGCATAATTTCTGTTTTAGAGAAGTTTGGGAGGTCATAGGCATTTAAGATGCCTAAACCTCATATTTTTCATCATGTAACCCAGAAGTAATTCCCTTACATTCATATGCTGTAATTTATTCAGTCCTGCCTCAATTGATGGGCAGATGCTCCATTAGTGTCTGCTTCTTTGTTATCACAAAAATGCCAGCTGTAAATATTTTGGTGATGGGGTAGTTTTCCAATTTCTTTGGGATACAGACCTAATTGTCCTATCATTGGGTCAGAAGATTTATTGTTTAGTGACTTTTGAGGCTTAGTAACAAAAGAATATTCTAGAACAGCTGGACTAATTCACAGCTTTATCATTAAGTACATCAGAGTGCCTATTTTCGTAGAGGCTATTTAATGATGATTACTTTTTTGGTCACTTTTGCCAGTCCAATTAGTGTCAGCCAAACCTTACAGTTTTTTTAATTTTCATTTCTCTAATTATTAGTGACTTGCAGCATTTTTTTCACATGCCTATTGGAATCTTGAGTTCTTCACTGAAGTATTGTATCTTCATACCTTTAATAACCACTTACTGCTGTGCAATGATTCTTATTACTCTTATGTTTAAGTTAGTTCCTTAAATATTTTGGATACTGGAGAAACTTACTATAAAGATTTTCCAAGCGAACTGTTTCCTTTCTGATTTAATTTAATTTGTTCAGTTTCTGTAAAATAAGCAGGAGGTGCTTAATAAATGCTTACAAATTGAATTATCTCAGAATAGCCTCTCACATAGAACTCTGTGTTTTAACCTAGCCAGTCTTTGTACAAAAAGGTCCCATACTCTACTGCCATAATGCTTTGGCTTACAACAGGCCCTAATCCTGTGCTGTCACACCCTGTTATCCCATTGTCTTGCCTATGGTGCTGAGCTAATATTCCTTCTTTTCCTGTTTCTTCCCCATGTGCCTCACACTTGTTCTTAATTACTTTTGCCAAATTCTACATTATTTGCATTTCAGAATTTCCTGAGGGTGACATAGGCTCCAGGCCTCTACCTGGATCTCTTGATTCACTTTATTTCTCTTTTGTTAGAAATAACACTTAAAGTTATCTCCACTGTTTTGTTTGGAGTTTTTTGGTCACACGGCTAAGGATACATTCCCTTTTCTTTTGGAGGTGGCTTTCTTTCACCTCAGGAAGTCTTCATCTTGGAAGATCTTACTGTTGTTAAGGAATCTAAAACATCCATTTGATGCCACTAACAGTTAGATGTTCATTTCTAGAATGCATCCATCACTGCACAAGTGATTGCTCTCAACTGGGAGAATCAATGAGAACACCAACTGAGCCTCAGCCTCCTTCATCTTTGTTCTTTTGTTGGAGAAATTCATAGGCAGACTATTTTTATTTAGCAAATAAAGGGCTTGTTTTCTCAGATGATGATTTTTTCCTGCATTTGTGGACAATTTTCTTCGCTGTTGCCGGCACCGTCAAGCCTATTCCACTTTTGAAGTTTTTGTTGGCATCATGAAAACATTCTCTGAGTGAGATAGGTCTGGGCTCCCTAGTATGAAATAGGGTTAAGGGGTCTCTGCTGAAGATCAGAGCTGTGCCCTTGCATAACTGAGACTCTGGCTCTCAAAGTGTAACAGAGGGAGAAAATGAATTACACCAGGCATTTAAAATACATGGTCCTGCAAATTAAAGAAGTGAAAACTTTCAAGTTGCAGACCAAGTCAAATGTTGAGAGTGGCACAAGTCATTTTGGCTGGGTTTTTGTTCTATTGAGCTTTCAATTCATAGAACTCATAGAAAAGTAATTCAAACGAAGACGAACAGTACAGTTTCTGTATGCAGGAAGCGATCCCAGTTATTCATTGTGTCCTTGGTTAACATAGTGCCCAGCACCAAGGAAATACTTAAGAAATGTTGATTGACCGATTGGTTGGTTGATTATGCCCTGCTTCCCTCCATAGATTGCAAATTTCTTGAGCTTGGGGACTATATTTTCACATTAGGGAAGAGAGTTCCTGGTGTAAACTATAAATTTTTGTCAATTGGTTGGTTACAGTTTTAACTGAACTTTGATGTTTAAATAACTAGAGGGCAGCTTAACCCAAAGATGCATCAGTTTCATTTTATTGGCATAGGATGGCTTCTCTGAGTGGTTAGTCTTCTAAATCTGCTAACGTGACCAACTCTTGCTGTCTTCCTAGATTCCCATACAGTTTCACTGAAATCTCATTTAATTCTTTCTTTGGTCTTTTGTTGACTCTCATTTGACACACCTGTAGAACAGACAAGAGGCAGTGATGTAACCCACACTATTTGTACCTTTTACTTGTTTTTCCTTGTTTGACCAAGTGGATTGCAAGATAGGAATTGAGTGTTTTGTTCTCTAGCTGTGTAGTAGGACATTCAGAGATGTGGCCAAAGTTTAGAGCCTCCAAGTCATTGGAAAAGCTGAGATATGAAGGGTGGAGAGACCGGGGTAAACAGGAGGGATTATTTGCAGGCAGAAGAAAGTACACAGAGGGTATTTTATACAAACATGAGGGTCGAAGGGAAAACATTTAAAAGAAAAAGAAAAGATTTTGCTATAGACAAGCTCTGCTGACATTTAACTAAATCTTGTGGATGTATTAACTAGCACTAGAGTGTTTGAATGTCCTAAGATGCCTCGAGACTGACTGCTCCAGTTGGATTAGATAGGTTTGTGGTGGTAGCTAGTTTCTATAAAGGAAGCACAATTTACAATCATACCTATGTTCCTTTAATTGATTGTTAAACATAAAACAGGATGTCCTTATCTGAATAATGACAACAATTGTAAATAATCAGTTACAAAGTTCAGAACTCTAACTTTAGATGGAGCAGAGTGGCAATTTGGCAGCTCGGGCTTAATAGTGCTTGTATGCATGGACTGGGAATAAAAATGGGCAGTTGGCAGCTGCGAGGTTTATTTGGCAGCTAAGCCAATAAAAGAGGGGGCTTTTGTATTTTGTTAATAGTGGCTCTCAAACTTTTTTCATCCCTTGTCTTACATGACTAATAGATAATCATGCCAGGATTTTTCTGCTCTTGGTAAAAGTTCTTTGCATTTCTGTTTTGAGGATGCATGGCATTATGGGATTGTAGAAGGAGCACTGAAATTGAAAGAGGAATGTGCAGACAACAGTCCAGGCTTTGCCACTTAGTCTTTGTGTGACCTTCAATAATTCATTTTCTCTCCAGGCTTCATTTTCCTCATTTGTAAGATGTTGACTTGGACTAGAAAATCCCAGAGATAGCTTTTACCTGGATCATTCTTTTATTCTGAAGAGAATAAAGAAGAGAATAGTATGAAATGGATGGAGATGGAGACGAAAGAGTTGGGAAGGTTAGAGAAGATAAAGGAGCACAAATAGCCTCTTCCAGATTTAATTGGCAGTTCCCTGGAATCCCTACGAAGGTCATGAACCTTGTTTGAGGAACAGTAGTTTACAAAATGGAAAGAAGTGTTGGGCTGATTGTACTTTCACCAGGGGTGGTTGGAAGGGCTGGAGGTAACCACTGGGTCAGATACCATTGCCAGGATGCCACAGCGTGTCTTTTCTACTAAAGGTTCGCTTCCTGGAAGAGTCTAGTTTTTAGCTTCGGTTTGTATTCTTATGGGAATGGGTAGAAGAGTGCTGAAGTCAGAAGACTTAATTGATGGTCATTACTCTTCTTATCACAAGCCCTATGACCTTGGATACGCAACTAGGTGCTTTCCATTTCTAAGTCTATGGTGCTGTGTCAGCCTCGAAGGTGAAGTAAGTGCTATAAATGTTGTTAGCCATCTCCTACTGAACATTCTTACTGAGAATCTAACTGATGGAAGGGGCCTTAGAGGCCACGTATTGCAATTGATGTCTAATTCAGAATCCCTTCTATAGTCTCCCTTTCAAAGGGTCATCCATCCTTTGTTTGAAGAAAACCGTAGAGAGTGAATGCCTTGCTAAAGCTGCCCACGTCTCTTTGGGAGAGCTTCGATCATTAGAAAGTTTTTTTTTTTCCTTTTGAGCCTAACTCTGATTTTGCAGTTTCTAACCATTGCTTCTAGTTCTACCTTTTGCAGCAAAGCAGAGCAGATCTAATCCCTCTACTACAAGACAGCCTTTGGATACTTGAAGTCAACCATCACTTACTTTTCAATGATTTCAATGAGAACATGGTTATCAGAGCTTTGATGGCACACAAAGCTGGGCACTATGGCTAATGCTTACCTTGGCTGACAGGACAGAGATCCAAAAAGGTCTTCCCAGGCCTGAATAATGGACTGAATTTAATTTAATGGGGACAAATATAAATTCCTAGATTCGGATTTTTTAAAATTACTTACAAATACAGGATTAGTCAATAAACATTTATTAAGCCTTTGCAGTGTTTCAAGCACTGTGTTAAGTACTGGGTAAGGTAGAATTGGAGAGGTAAGGCTAGATAATAGTTTTTGTGAAAAAGATGTAAACTATAAGTCTAGCATCAGAGTTGTGCTATTGTGACCACAGGTAGAATTAATAAAAGGCATAGTAGGTAGAATGAAGGACAAGATAAGCCTGCTGTTTAACACTGGCTGAGCTAATCACCTTGGGGGCCCTGCATTCACTTCTGGGCACCACAGTTTTTGGAAGAACATGGATAAACTACCAGGAGTCCAGATGGAGATGATCAGACCTGTGAGAAGACTCAAAGCCACATCATGTGGGCATTGCTTAAAAAAACCAGGGATTGTTAGCCCGGAGAAGAGATAGAGTGGAAGTCATGACAGCTTTCTTCAAATACTTGAAGGACTGACATGTGGAAAAGTAATTAGTTTTAATTAATTTGTCTTTGAAGATAAAACCAGAATCAGTAATTTACAGAGAGTCTTATTTTGGCTTAACATAAGGAAAGAACTGCCCAATAATTGGAGCTTTTCAAGTAGATACTAGGCAACTTTAATTAATTAATTAATAAGTGCACAATCCCTGAAAGTCTTCAAGTGAAGCAAAGATGACCACTTGTTAAAGCTGTTGTAGGTGTAGTGACTTCTGAGGTCTCTGCCAATTCTGGGATTCTATAACTTAGAGCTACTTATATACTTTCCATGGGCTAGGGTTCAAATCTGTGCTGTAAGTAGGTTATTAGGATAGCAGTCCAACCTTCTTCAGCTAGTCCAGGCCTATTGCCAAGACAATGTGGAGAGGCAAACAAGAAAGCCGCAAAGAGAGGCGCCTCTGTTGGGGTGCAGTGAGAGGAAGAAGAGGCAGCATTTGTCATAGGGAAGTAGGGGAGGTCCTTTATGGAAAAGGGAGGTGAAATTGAGAGCAATAACCTTTTCAAATTTATATTAGAAGGGAAACCCATATTTAAAGTCAATAGTTCATTGGTTTGTGAAGATTCATGATTATAAAACAAGCAAATGACCTTGTTCGAAGTTGCAAACTTGGATCATTTATGCATATATACACACATTGTAGTGCTTTTGAGTGGGGAATAAAATATATAATGTTATTTGTAGAGAATTTTGAAAAAAATGTCAGAAGAAAAATGGACTTGCAAGTTAGGATTCAGTTTTCAACTCCACTGACCCACTAAGATTCAAAAGGTCTCATCTCAATGAGTAAGATAAATATCGGGTTTTTCCCCCTGCCAGACTGTCTGAATCTTATCTCAAGTATCAGGGTAAAGAGAGAAGCAGTGGTAGACACAAAAATGTAACAGATATTTTTTTAGGAAGAGAATATGAACTGCCCTTCTGAATGCATATCAGACAGGGAATTTATTCCAGTTCAGTAAGCTTAATGAAATAAGTTTATCATATTAAATCATAATTGCTATTTAAAAGAAAATAGACATTCAGGCTTGCCCCCTACCATGTGTTCCCAAACCATTCAAAAATAATTCACCATACCATTTATAGGTTCCATAATTATGTCTTCCTAAAGTCTTTGTCAGATGTATATTTTTAGATTTTAAAAAATATGGGAGTTCTGCTTTTAAAATTATATTGGATGTGGAGCAAGAAAAGGTACTAAGGCTTTAAGGACTTTTCCTACTACCAGCCCTCCACAGTCTGTCTTCACAATGTAAGGCTTTGAAATTGTGATACTTCCATGACTGCAAACGACATCCAATCAATAAATATTTATTAAGTGCTTACTATATGCCAGGCCCCATGCATCCTGTGAACAGTGTCTCTGGAGTAAATATGATGTAAAATAAAGTGGGAAATGAAGGCAGGGACCTCAAGCTTTCCCCTAACATTCCACATCCCAGTCTGCCTTCATATGTAGATAGATGGAGAAGTTGTTCTAAGGATAAAACAACCTCCTGCCCATGGTGGTGCTCATGTGAACTTAGGACTGATGCAAAGGAAGACTTTAGAACAGTTAGAGCCATCTCAAAGTGCAGTGGGCTCCCTCAGAAATTTCGCTTCACGGGGAGTTCTTCACATGTAGTCTAGTTGGACCATGTGTCAAGTACTTGCACATGGGGAATGCTTGTTCAGGTAGGAATTGGACTGGATGGTGTCTGGGGTCCCTTCCAACTTGGGGATTCTTTGTTATTTGCTGCTGTCTGATTTCCAGACTCCGAGCATCCAGGTAAAAGTTCAGCTTGAGTGTTGGCCAGAGCCCTTTGATTTGAGACCTTCCAGGGATGAGTTGGGTGGGTGATGACCTTATTCACATAGCTTCAGCAAATAGACACTGGTGATAGAGAGCATTGCATTGTAAACTTCAGTGTCCTTCACTGCTAAAGATAACTACTGGAGTCTTTGGACTTTTATTTGGCTCTTTTTTTTTCCCCAAGTATCTTAGCCAAGCTTAACCTCGAATCCTAGTCATATTCTATTCAGGAATTTACCTCTTACGTTATTTTCTTGTTCACACATTCATCACCATCATCATCATCATCATCATCATCACCATTATCTATACTCTATGGTTATTCTTATTAACATTTTATTATCACCAATATTTTTTCACTCATGGTTGCATTTCAGTAAACATTACACTATTCGTATATAGTATGTAGTAAAGTATTTTGGAGTTCTTGAAAGGAAACCTTTAGTGAATTCAGTGTATTGTTGTAAATATTTTTCCTTAGGGTATTTCCTTCTCATTCATCTTCTATTTCTGAGACAAACTTGTAGATCAGCAAAGACTTGTCTGCTCTCTGTTTCACAGGTGATTCTCTCCCCTCCCTTTCCAGTCTATCAGATTATGGGAAAAAAATATTGAATAATAAATCATATACATATGTGTACTCCATAGGGCTCTTATACAAGACTCGTTACTTAAAGGCATTCTTATGAAAAAGACTGGTATTATTGCTAAGTTGTTTTCTCCATAGCAGGTCTATGCTTAGGCATGGAAATTAATTTGTCTTATCTCACCCTTCAAATATTCATATAGGTTCCTTTGATTTAGGGTCTGTGAGTGAATGTTCAGTGGCATTAAAAACAAAGGGTGGAGAAGCATCACCTTCATGTGGCATCAGTGGTCATGGTATTGAAGGCATCACCCAAAGTAGACTGTTTCATGTTGGGCTCGATATGTCATGAAGGCAACTTAGTCCTTTACATGTGTTAGTATTTTCCCACCATTTAATAGGTATCTATATTTGTAATGTTTTAAGCATTTGACTCATGCATTGAATAAAGAACCATAGAAGCAAGGCTCTCTTTAACCTCCGTATAGTATAAAGGACTTTGAGAAATAGGGAGATTGTTTCTATGGAAGAAATTGTCGATCTTTCATTTTGGGTGGTGTTGCTACTTGTGTATCTAAGCCAGTTCAATTCACCAAATTATGTATTAAATACTTGCTACATGAGAGGCATTGTGTTAGACACTCGGCATTGGACACTTTAGAAATGAAAAATGGTACAGCCCCTGCCCTCAAGGAGCTGACAGTTTAGTGGAACAATACTGAATTTCACATTTTCCTTTTTACTTGTGTTAGGCTTTAAGTCTTAATACTATCTATCATGCATATATATATATATATATACACACACACACACACACACACACACACACACACACACACACACACACACATGTCACAAAGGGAGATGGTGGGGCAGCTAGGTGGTACAGTGAGTAGAGCACCGGCCCTGGAGTCAGGAAGACCTGAGTTCAAATACGGCCTCAGACACTTGACAAACTTCCTAGCTGTGTGACCTTGGGGAAGTCACTTAACCCCAATTGCCCAGCCTTCCCCCCTCAAGAAAAAGAGGGAGATGGGTCACAGGTATATATTTAAGAATTCAAAAATAAAAATGTTACTATTTAAACTTTGACATTTGTCATCATAGACTCATTGTAGTTAACTGAATAGACAGTTAAGTAGGTAGAGCATTGGACCTGGAATCAGGAAGGCCTGAATTCAAATCCATCTGTGTATAGTTATCAGTTAGGTAACACTAGGCAATTTACTTAACTTGTGCCTCAGTTTCCTCATCCGTGAAATAAGAATAATAAAAACATCCACCTCCCAGGATTTTTGTAAGGACTAGGTGAGTTAATATTTATAAAGCACTTAGACAAATGCTATTGTCGTTATTACTGTATATTTAGAACTGGATAAAACTTCAGAGGGATGGACCTCATTTTATAGGTGAGGAAATGGAGTCACAAAGAGATTTGTTCAGGGTCACACTGATAAATAATTTTCTTTTATGGAGGTCATAAGGAGTTCATTAGATTTAATAGCACCTCTTTCACAGGGTTGTTGTGAGGACCAAATGAAATAACATACGCAGTCATTTATAGCTTAAAGGGCTATATAAATACTCATTATTGTTTTTCATATTGGAAGGAAACACAATATAAATGTAAATATACATACGCAAATATACACACTCATGTGCACGCACACGCATACACACAGAAACCTATTACCAGGTTGAGTGACTAAATTGTTTTCATTTAGGAACTCTAGAAGACCAACTAGTAAGTCATAGGTGAACTGCAGCCTGCTTCAGATAGAAGGCCAGTGGGAAGTACGCTTGATTTTAACTTTTAGAAATATCTTGTTTACGAATACTAACTCTTAGTGACTGGTGACCCTTTAAATAGGTCACTTTTCCTCTTTTGGCCTCAATTTCCTTACCTGTAAAATGAGAGGTTTTGACTAGATCACTTCTGAGGTCCCTTACAGTTTGAAATATATCTAACCCTCTGAGCCAGTGACACTGATGAAGTTCTAGCTCATTTGAAGTATTGAGGAAGAGTCTGTGTATAAGTATGCATATATGTATGCATATATATGTATATATATACATATATGCATGTGTATATATGTACATATATATATATAGACATATACACACACACATATGAACATAGATGTTCAGTCATCTCAGTCTTTTTGTGACCCCATTTGGGGTTTTCTTGGCAAA
The DNA here is from genome assembly GCA_028646595.1 of Phalanger gymnotis. Classification (NCBI taxonomy): domain Eukaryota; kingdom Metazoa; phylum Chordata; class Mammalia; order Diprotodontia; family Phalangeridae; genus Phalanger; species Phalanger gymnotis. Next base: position 350,978,064 of record CM053624.1, read on the forward strand.
GATACTGGATTGGTTTGTCATTTCCTTTTCCAGCTCATTTTACAAATGAGGAAACTGAGGCAAACAGGGTGAAGTTATTTACCATGAGTCACACAGCTAATGAGTGTCTGAGGCTGCACTTGAACTCAGGAAGATGGGTCTTCCTGATTCCAAGCTCTGTACCACCTAGCTGCTTTCCCCTTCCCCCACCCTGGTTTCTCTCTGTCTCTGCCTCTCTCTCTCTCTCTCTCTCTCTCTCTCTCTCTCTCTCTCTCTCTCTCTTTCTCTCTCTCTCTCTCTCTTGCTCTTGCTCTCGCTCTCTTGCTCTCAATACACACACACACATATTTGTATACACACACATGAACACACCTGGGATATAGTGTGGTGCAGGGTATGGTGAGCTGACTTCAGAGTCATGCCTCTTGCCTGGAAAGAAGAAACTGATGCCTTTACATCCCTAGTGTCTGGCACATAATAGGAGTTTAATTAAAAAAAATACTTGTTAATTGATTAGTTAATTGATATATAGGCTATGTGCCAAATCACTTAACTCCTACGGGCCTCAGACAACTCTCTGACAATAGAAGGCTTAAGATAGGTGCTGCTCTGTGCTGGTAAAGTGAATTCCATAACACAGAGTACCCTATACCAGTAAAATAACAGGTATAACTGTTCCCTCTCCCCCAAAAAAGGACATACACAGTGTCTCTATCGCCTCTGTTGTGAAGGAAACTAGGAGAATTAAAATAATATGGTATCGCTAGAAAAGCTGCAGTTTTCTTGACTCTTGAGAAAATGTTTTAGGTGGCGTTTTGTGGGAAGGTATATTAGTAAATAAAAGTATAAGTCAACATGGTATCTCAAGTAATAGAAATTTGAGTAGAAACAGACATTGAACTGTGGGTTTTCATTTTTCTTATTTTTTATTTATACACTGTCATTTCAGTTTGTTTTCTTAGAGGGATTATATATGATATATTTTTACATGAGTAGGTGTAGATTTACCAACTCATTATGATTAAGAAAGCTGATTTGTAACTACATGTTAACCTTTGACTCCTAGGGGATTGTAAGTGATTGAAATTTCTCCAACTGAATAAACTCTGTTCTTTTAAAAAAATTTAATTCACTCCACCCTGTCTCGTCTCTATTCAATGTTACTTCTTCCTTTTTTTGTTATGGTTTCTCCCCTTGGATTCTATGGATATGTGTATGTTTTCATGTGTAGAGCAAGGCCGGCTCTACTGCTTATTGCTAAAAAGTTTAATACATCCATAAATTTCCATCAAAGTCCTCATTAAATACCTGCCTAGCCAAATTCAGGAGAGTAAGATCACTCAGAGACTGGCAAGACCAAGCCCACATTCTCATTCCTTTGATACTTTTTACTCCCTAGGTTTTAAGAGACTACTGTCCTTGGACCTATATGACTTCTTATTCTTCTCTACTGGATCGGATATTTCGCGGCTCTCTTTTTCCAGACCTTGTATCTCCTGACATCCAGTCATACATCTTCAACTGTCCATTGAACATCTCAAACTGGGTGTCTACCTTAAACCCAACATGTCCAAAACGGAGCTAATTATCTCTTCTCCTTCCCATACCTCACCCCCCAAAAAGCATTTCCCTCTTCCAGACTTCCCTGTCACTGTGAAAGTCACCACCATCCTCCCAGTCACCCAAGCTTGCAACCTAAGTATTGTCCTGGACTCTCCACTCTATCTCATCTCCCAATTCCCACCAGCAACCAAGTCCTATCATTTCTGCCTTCACTGTATCTCTTGTATATTCCTCCTTCTCTTCCCTCATATAAATCACCATGCCAACTGATACAAGCCTAACAACCCTTATCTCTTTGTTCCTTGACTATTACACTAGTTTCTTATTGGTCTACCAGCTTCTCGTCTGTCCCCGGATGAGTCTACCTTATACCTGCCTGTCAAAGTGTCCTTCTTAAGGTCTTACCATGCCACTGCTCTACTCAGTAAATCCCAGTGGCCCCATACTACTTCTGGGATCTAATAGAAAATCATCTATTTGGCTTTTAAAGCCATTCAGACCTGGCCCCTTCTTCCCTTCCCAGTCTTCTTATACTGTACTTTCCTCCATAAGCTGTGAGATTCTATGACATTGGCTGCTCTTCACACAAGACACACCTTCTCTGGACCCAATGCCATTTGGCTCCCTGCAACGCTCTCCTTCCTTATCTGCCCTCCTGGCTTCCCTCCAGACTCAGCTCAGGCCCAGCTTTCTGCTAGCAGCCTTTCCTGGGGCCCCTCCCTCACCACTGTTAGTGTCTTCCACTCGATTCTGCGTCCATCCTGCACTGACGTATTTTTGTGTGCTCATTCCTCTCCCTTCACGATGTGAGCTCCAGAAGAGTAAGGCCTCTTC
>CM053624.1:350980939-351025475 GCA_028646595.1 Phalanger gymnotis
TGTTTCTGTTTCATTGAAAGGAGGACTTAATTTGGGGGGAGCATAAAGGGCATTGGGTTGACTATCACAGAACCAAAAAAGACTCTACTAGAGGGGTGGGTAAGTACTCATCTTTTTTTTTTTTTTTGCAGGGGGGAAGGCCAGGCAATTGGGGTTAAATGACTTGCCCAAGGTCACACAGCTAGTAAGTGTGTCAAGTGTCTGAGGCTGTATTTGAACTCAGGTCCTCCTGAATCCAGGGCCGGTGCTCTACTCACTGTGCCACTTAGCTGCCCCTGAGTCATCTTTTCTGTGCTCTGTGTCTACCAGAGCCTGAGCTCTTGATGGAAGGTACATCATTTTCCAGGTCACTTTCCTAACCTTTAATAATAATAATTAACAGTAACAATAAGAATTTACATAGCAGTTGGAGATTTATTATGTTTTTCAAATGTTATTTCATTTGATCCTTGCAACAACCCTAGAAGAAAGGTGCTGTTATCATCCCCGTTTTACAGATGAGGAAAATGAGGCAGATGGAGAATAAGTGATTTAGCCAGGGTCGCACAACTAGTAGGTGTATGAGGCAAGATTTGATCTTGGGTCCTTCCAGCTCCAGGTATAGGACTCAATTCACTGCACCAGCTAGCTGCCTGCTGAGTGAGTTTGGAACTTCTAGCAGAGCAGTGAGTCACTAAGCATTTATTAAGCAACTACTGTGTACCAAACATTGTCTTAAGAGCCAGGGGCTTTAAAAAAAGAGACAAAAGAAAATCCTTCCCTCCTCCTTCCTGTCCTTGGGAAGCTCCTGAAATGATTGCTCTTGCAGTGCAGCTTTCCCAATACTAACAAACTTGCTATTATCAGATGTGGTTGGAGAATGGGATACTGTATATAATAAAATAAATTATTGTCATATATGTGTTACATGTATTCCGCAACAGACTTCTCCTTTGCTCCTGCCACATGCTACCCTATTCCACAATTCTTTGTATAAGTGTTGTCTCTCTCTTATTAAAGCACAAACTCTGCCAAGGCAGGGACTGGGTTATTTTTCATCTCTTTGATCCATCGCACTTAGCACTGTGCCTTGCAGGGTAGGTGCTTAATGTTTCATTGAATAAAATGTGATTAGTATATAGCATTAAATTAGAAAACAGCACTGAAAAGAATTTAGTAGTGGTAGCAGTGATAGTAGTAGTAATAGTTGTAGTAATAGCAGCAGCAGCAGCAGTAGTTACAGTAGTAGCAGCAGCAGCAGTAGTAGTAGCAGCAGCAGCAGTAATAGTAATAGTTACAATAATAGTAGTAGTAGCAGTAGTAGTAGTAATAGTTGTAGTAATAGTAGCAGTAGTAGTAGTAGCAGTAGTAATAATAATAGTTACAGTAATAGTAGGAGTAGTAGTAGCAGTAGCAGCAGTAGTAGCAGCAGTAGTAGTAATAGTTGTAGTAGTAGCAGCAGCAGCAGTAGCAGTAGTAGTTGCAGTAGCATTAGCAGCAGTAGTAGTAGTAGCAGCAGCAGTAATAGTTAGAGTAATAGTAGTAGTAGCAGCAGCAGTAATAGTAATAGTTAGAGTAATAGGAGTAGTAGCAGCAGCAGTAGTAGTAATAGTTGTAGTAATAGCAGTAGTAGTAGCAGCAGCAGTAATAGTAATAGTTACAATAATAGTAGTAGCAGCAGCAGTAGTAGTAATAGTTGTAGTAATAGTAGCAGTAGTAGTAGTAGCAGTAGTAATAATAATAGTTACAGTAATAGTAGGAGTAGTAGTAGCAGTAGCAGCAGTAGTAGTAATAGTTGTAGTAGTAGCAGCAGCAGCAGTAGCAGTAGTAGTTGCAGTAGCATTAGCAGCAGTAGTAGTAGTAGCAGCAGCAGTAATAGTAATAGTTAGAGTAATAGTAGTAGTAGCAGCAGCAGTAATAGTAATAGTTACAGTAATAGGAGTAGTAGCAGCAGCAGCAGCAGCAGGAGACGGAAGAGGAGGAGAAGTAGTAGAAGTTGAAGGAGGATGGAAATTAGAAGTGTAGCCTAGTAGAAAGAGCTGGCCTCGGTCAGAAAGACCTGGATTTGTCAAATTCTGTTTCTGCTACATAGACCATCTGTGACAATGTAACAATACCTGGTTTCCTACAAGTTGCATTGTAACAAGAAGCTTTCCCATACCAATGAAATCTCAAGCCTAGTCTGGCCTCTCCCTCCACATCCCCACAAATAACAAAAGTAATTTTTATGTCCATTTCAATTTTAGTAACACTCTCATATACCTTAGATCATCTGACCCTCATAACAGTCCTTTTCAAGAGGCAGAAAAGGTGTTATCCCCATTTACAGATAAGGAAACTGAAATTTGGAGACACAAGGCATTTTCCTGTCTCATAGCTTGTAAGGGTGAAGACAGGATCTTGACCCTAAGCTTCAGATTCAAAATCCTGTCTTTTTCTGATATCCCCATCCCATCCTCCTATTCTTACATAGCCCACCCCACACTGCCTCTCCTACTTTTTAATCCTGTATGTTATTTAGAAGGGTACTTGTAATGTCAAGTTCGATTTTGAGAACATGAGTTAGCATTTTATCTTAGCTTGGTAGAAGAATGAGTTAATGAGAGTTCAAGCATTTCAATATACAAAGATTGCCCACCCCCACCCCCCAAATTTACTCCCCTTTGCAAAGGAGTCTTTTGTCCTTTCCTGTTTTCTTATTTATTGTGCTGAGCGGCGTTGTAACTAAATCTCTAATATCTAAAGTGCAGAGAAGCAGAGATTAGAGAGAGATGGAGAGCTCGTTTCTAGCTAAGTACTGAGAAATGTTTGAAATCCATAGAGTTTTGTTTTAACACTCTAGATATTTATGGAATTATCTTAGATAGTAACAAGTGAAAAATAGAACAATTTACATTTGGGGGGAAATCGTTATGAAATGGCATATATTTTGGTTCTTTGTCACAAGGTATCCTGAATAGTAATAGCAGATGAAGTGGCAGCAGAATAGAGGCAGGTCTCTCTCTCTCTCTCTCTCTCTCTCTCTCTCTCTCTCTCTCTCTCTCTCTCTCTCTTTTTCTCTCTCTCTCTCCTCCCTCCTTCTCTTTTTCCTTCCTCCCTCTCCTTCTCCCTCCATCTTTCCTTCCCACTTTCCCCCTGCCCCCGCCCCCACCCCCAGCAGCATGCCTGCTGATGAAGCCAACCTCCTCTTATCACTGCACTAATCCAGTCACCAGCTAGGTCTCAAGGGAGGCTCCTGCATTTCCTTCAAGCGGTAGCTGCTGCTGCACGTTTCTGATGTCATTCTAATGCAAAAAGTATAGGAGCAGGAAATCCAAAGACCTGAGTTCTAGTCTCGGCTCTGCCAGTAATGACCTTTGCAAACTGGAGTTTAATTTTCCCATGCCTGGATTTCCTCACCTATAAAATGGGGTTGCCTCCATCACCTGGCTACCAAGGATGAGGGGGAGGAAGTGAAAATGAAATTAGCCCGTTTGTGTCAGTGTCTTTAGAGATGACATTCTGGTCCTATCAACATTAACAGTGGTGCATTGTTCCAAGTTGTAGTACCAGTTGGTCACACTCCCAGGTGAAGTACATGAAAGTGATTATAGGTAATAAATATCTTTTTTTAAAAAACTTATTGCAGAGGCAGTTTTTCCACTGTTAATGAGGGTAATTTGACTTGGTTGAAGGATTGCAGTTCTTAAGAATTAATGCTGCAATCCAATTCAAAGATTTAAAGAGATCTCAGATTTTTCACAGGTCGTGTGTTAGGGAATGTGCTACTATCGCATAGCAGCTAATGGAGTCTAACAGCCGTCTGTCATTTCGTGTTTCTTCAGTGGATAGCAGCTTTGCCCTTGATAGCAAGTCTACTTTCCAAGCGATGCAGGTTATTTAGTACTCTGGTATATTTGTAGCACTTTTAAGAGAGAGTATCCTATTTCTAATAGCCCTAATTACTGTATAAAGCAAGGTTATCTTTCTTAATTACATGTTTGAATCCGAATCTACTATACAGTCTAAGGAATTTCAAGCTGCAGTTGCTGCTTTCTTGCTTTTTGCTTTTTACAGGGGTTTGCTTTTTTAAAAAATTTTAAACTAATTCATGTATCATTGTATCAATGCACACAGGTTAATCGCGTGAATACAAAGGTTACATGCCTGGCATTCATAACTTTCCATTATTTGTAATGATGCATTATTATCAGCTAACAATATTTTGTAAAGGCTTATTTGTAAATGATGTTGGAAATGCTCTAATTTCTCGATCCTATTTTGTTCCTAAATATTAAAAATCCCATTTTAAGGCAATTAGAAGCATTTACTTCTATTTAAATGTGTGTTCTCTAGACAGTGTCACTCTATACCTTGCACAGAAGAACCTTTGTTCCTTAATTAGAAAAAGGACTAGAGCTCATTAATTGTGGTTCCAAGTGGTGTCTGCACAAATAGTGAGGCAATAATACATTAAAAAACAAAAGATTGAGCTTAAATCTGTAAGCCTCTTGCAATCCTGAGGACTGTTAAAAGATAAATAAACTGAAGGTTCATATTTACAGGGTAGTCCTCCCGTCACCAACTGTCTGTCCTTGAGAGAATTGGCTACTCATCAGTTTAAGAGCCAAAGAGATGGTTTACACACCCACAGGAAGAGGAAAGTGGAGAATACACACCCAGTAAAGAAATCTAGAACTTTTCCTGTGATGAAAGCTCATGACTTCCAAAGTCAGGTCACATATCTCTTACAGGTCCTTCGGTAAGTTAGTAGATTCCAGCCAGATGGGCTTAGATTTTGATAAAAACAGACGAATTGTTGACAAACACGATAAAATATAGATGTCATAGTGCTCAAAGGACTTCACTTATAAAGGCAAAATGAGGAATGCTTCTTTCCTCTGCTGGCTCTTTGGAAGCCCAAAATGCTAAATTCTATTGAAAGGCCCACATGAATGGCAGACTTGAGGCCTAGATTTTTATGTGTGAAATAGGCCTTTCTCAAGACCCGAAGGAAACTTGAGACCTCCAGTGTCCCCAGTAATATCAATATTGTTGTTTATGGACCTGTCCTTCTAGGCCAGCTAGACCTTCCCCCTGAGACAAGCTCCCTTGGTTTTTCTAGGGGAAGGAAACAAATCTAACTCCCTTAATGAAATACTCCTATATGGTGCCTAGGTGGGAAAAAATATCAGGAAAATGGGGAAAAAATGGGAAAAAAATAAATTTGTACAGAGAATAGCATCTTGGGCAGAGGAAATGTGGCGCAAAAGTCAGAGATCTGGAAAGCAGTGTAAATGGTTGAAGGGTTTGTCAAGGTTTCTTCTGGCATGTTTTTGTTAATCTAATAGGGACCTCTTGATGGTATTTAGTGCAGACTCAATCCTGTAACATTGTGGGGATCCACCCCATTTCTTTCCTTCCACTTTGGTCACTGAGTCAAGATAAATCGTCCTCATCTTGCTAATGCTAATGGAAGACGTTATTAACAAAAGGGGATGTTTCTTAAGTGAAGAATAGGACATTTGGCATGTGAAGACACGGCATCATTTTTTCGTATGCTAATAGTGGTATGATTCAGAAATTGTGAATGTTAAAACCAAGATCCGTTCCCTAAAATGTACTGTTGTTTAAAAGCCTTGTCTAGCCAGGAAAATATTTCCTAGTCATCTTCTATGTTGTATTTCTGTGAGAAAGAGAAAAAAAATAGATTTTAAAATGTAAAAACCTGTTCTTCAATTGAGTATGCAAAAATCTTATTGCAGTATTTATTCCAAACCTGCACTCATAATGTTCAGTCAAGGAGAAAACAGCAAAAAACAGTTGTTGATGGACTTAGCCGAGAACTGGATTAAATAAGCATTAGTCTACTGGAGCTGATTACAGGAATATGAAAATGCAGTATCTTAATGGTACATATTTTCATGTGGCAGCTAAGTTGCCTTTCATTTTGCAGCTAATATGTCTATTCTTATGAGTCATTTACTTCTTTAATTACCTTTTGCAGGCAAGGCACCATGGTATATTAATGTGAATGATTTTTACTGCTAGTTTATCATACAATGCCCCAGAAGTTGAAAGGCGTAATTGACTTGGAAGAACAGCTCATGAAGGAAACAATATTTAGTTGACAGTTTTCCTTGTACTCTCTGTTGACGTTTATGAGTTTACACTGTGCTAAAGGAGTAATAAACACAATTTTCTTTCAATAACAGAAAAGGGTAGCTTCTAAAATACATTTGTGGAAAACAGATTTGTTCATTTCTTGAATAGTATAAAAATAATACATTTCCAGTGATGAGACCTATAAGATTGCCAATTGAATTAAACCTTTGAAGGTGCGTTTATAACCTGTCTCAGAGCATTAGGAGATATTAGGGTTCATATGGATTGAATCAATTTAATGAATATTTAAATTATATACAGATTTGGATAAATCATATTTAAATCTGGGTGTTAGAGTTAGAATATTCGGCTGGCTCTTCCAGTCTTCCAGAGGGATAGCAGGGAGGGAGCTTGAGAGTTATGCAAAGCAAGATTCTGTCTTTGCAGGAGAGGGAAACCTCTTAAATTATATTTCAGGAAAATAAAATAAAGCAGGTACTTTTTGCAACTTCTCTAAAGTTCTAGGCTTTGAGAAGTCTGTCACGATTGCTTTTGCTATGGGAATGATGCTTTTATTCATCTGACCTTGTCAGATCGCAAATTCTCTTTTTACATCTGATGGTTTTTGTGTAGGTTTCATTAATCATCCAAAGGAGAGTTAATTCAGCCCTGAGAATCCTCATTGCATATCCCAGGCCCTCCACTAGAGCCAGTCTGGCACATGTGTGTGAACTCTCTTGTTTCGTTGGTTTGGAGGGAGTTAAACTTTTCACAGTTTTCTGGATTGTTTGCAGTTCAGCCCTGCGCAACATAATGAAAGTTTTCTAGCCATCTGTTGTTAAGCTGGCGGTGAGCAAGGCCAGTATATCCAAACAAAGTCCTGGCCTGCTGTAAACTGAACCTGTCAGTTTAGCATAGCTGTGTTGACCTCCCAAATGTGCAGGGCAGGCTTTGGTACCAGGCACTGACTGCCTAGAGCTTTAGAGGGGAACCAGTTGGGGGGGGTGAGGGGGGACCATGTTTACCTTTACCACTTAGTGTTCCTACCACTGACTTGTACTGGTTTATACTAAATCTCTACATTGACAGGATTTTCTTTCTTTTTCTTTATTCCAAACTTTAATTTTTGTTGGGGGGGGGGGAAGGGAGAAGGGGAAAAACTTGGCTGATGGGAATTATTGATCTTAGGAAAAGATATTTTTGAGGGTTTCTTATACATACACACACACACACACACACACACACACACACACACACACACTCTACCTTTCAATGGAAAGGCAATAAAAGTAACTTTCTTGCCAGGTAAAATTTCTTTAGACTGGCTATCATACTTATTCATCTACTCCCAAGGCTGGGTATTAATGGGACAGGTGACTTTGTGTACTAATGGACCATGTGAAAGAAGCTCTGGGTTTTTTGCTAATGATAGTTTAATAATTATGATAATAATTAATAATATACATGTATATAGCATGTTACATTATGAAACATGCTTTCTTTTTTCATGTATTCATTCAGTAAGCATGTAATAAAAACCTGTTGTATTCAAGACACTGTTCTGGGTGCTGAGAATACAAAGGTTTAAAAAAATAGAAACAATATCTGCCTTCGCACTTGAATCTCATGTCAACATTTTGAGGATGTTAGTAAAACCTACAGAACAGATAAAAACTACCCTTTCACCCTTTCAGGTTGCTAATATTGTCTCTACTTTAAAGATGCTATTGTTAAAAAAATGCTCTAGTATAAGAATTCTTAACCTGGAACCATATATATGTATATGTGTGTATGAATATGTAGATGTAGATATTCTTTAGAAGTCTTAAGAATATCATATGAGAATACAGGAATTCATATACATATATATATGAATCCTAAAGAACTTGTATATGTATACATGCATATATATATGTGTATGTGTGTATATATACAGGTGTATATATGTATATGCACGTATACATGTTTGTGTGTCTAACTATATTTGAGTATAACTGGTTTCCTTTGTAAGCCTGTATGTTTTATTTAATGCATTTAAAGACATTCTTCTGAGAAAGCTTCCACACTCAGCACCAGATGACCAAAGAGATCATGACCCAAAAAGGAAAAGAATCCCTTCTAGAATACTTTCATGGTGGTTTGCCTTGTTTAATTGTACTGTGCCTTTAATCAACAAGCATAAACTAAGCACCTACTATGGGCTTGCCATTGGGATATAAAGACAAACATGAAATAGTCTCTGCCTTCAAGGAGCTTACCTTCTACCTTGAACTAAAACAATAATTTTGAGGTTTCTCATAGAGAAAAAGTCCAATAGCTATTGCCTATGATTCCCCAGTCCTTCTGATGAGTGTTAATTCCTTTACGAAACCCCCCTCCCAAAAAAAAGAAAAAAAAACAAAAAAAAAAACCTCACCGTTTTAACTTGGCTTTGTCTGAATGTAATTTTACTCTCTCCTTCCCTGAAGAAATTTACTCATTAAAATCCTCTCATTAATTTTACTTATTAAAATACCTGAATTGTGTTTTCTGTTTATACCAAGAGTTTTTGCTTTATGTTCAGATTTAGGTTAAAAAATTAAACTAGGCCGTATTCCCAAATCTTTTCCCCATTTTTTTTTAACCCTACTCAACATGTCCTACACATTTTCTTTTTGTTGGTCCCATATGCTTAGTACCTTGAATCTTTGACTTCCGTGCTGCAGTATTCATCTCTATTTTAATCTAGTTTTCCTAAACTTACCTATAGTTTTTGGGGATATATTTAGCAGCTGACTCTTGGAAAGCAATCATTGGACCTCATTGGCTCCTCCCAAAAGCTATCAGGTCATCAAGTGATGAAGTGATGAAGTTTTCTCTCACCCCCCTCCATTTTTGAATGGTTCATTGTCTCTCCTGCTCTACACAGCCAGCACATATAAATGAGCAAAGATTTATTGAGCTCTTGAAAGGTGTTAGAGGGGGGGAAAGCATCCAGGAGGGGTGGATATTGGGGGGAAGGGGCAGAGATAAGACATTGGATAAATCCCCAAATTACCAGACATCATGCTAGATTGTGTTCAGTGTGGTAAACATATTTAAAAACGATGTGAAGGCATTAAAAGCTCAGCCTCAGTTACTCATGTTCTATTCAGCCATCATCATGTAGCCATTCAGTACCGTCGCCCCAAGATTTATTTGAGTCTCTGTGAGATATCAATCAATCAGTCAGTCAGTCATTTACTAAGTGCCTACTACGTGCCAGGCATTGTCCTAAGCATTGGGTCAGAAACAAAGGAAAATTCAGAGACGAGCAATATCCCAATCATGGGTTTAAGGAGCTTACAATCTACGGGGGGACGAGGAAGAGCAAGAAAAGCATGAAAGCCATATGTAATGTATCCAGTGCCATCAGAGAGGGAAAGACCCTTAATGATCACTCAACTTCAGGCAAGGGATTTACCTTCACCTTTCACCCAAGGCTGGGGATTCCACGAGTGAGGGACTAGAGAACAGTCAAAAGAACAAGGGAGAAGGTTCCCTCCACCTTTGGGGGATAGGAGTTTTAACATTTTCTGCAGGATGTTAGGAACAAGTAGTGAAATGGAAGTAAAAATGATTCAATTTAAAATTCAAATGAGTGCACTTACTAGGAAATCCCATACAGCCATAATCTGTTTGTAAGGTGACTGACATATAAAGTGCTTTTTTTTTTTTTGTTTTGTTTTAAAGTAAAAAAAAGAAGAAAAAGTCGGTATAGAGTTTCGGGTGTAAATGTCAGGTGCAACGTAATGTGTGCTCACTCAAAAAGTCAAGCAGATAACCTTGGCATTCAGGACATCACCTTTTACCACATGAAATTGTATTTTGTTGTTTTTTTTTTTTTTTTTCAAAAAGGACTACATTAAGAGGTCACCTATTAGCTGTGTTTTTGCTGTCTGAAACCCAGCCCTCCTGTCTATTAAAATCAAACCACTGTGTAAACATTCTGGGGTCGTTCGTTCTTGGGCTCCACAAGGGCCGAGGGGATCAGGTTTCACCTGCCTGCACATCTTCCAGAAATTGGAGCAATTAGCGCGAAGCCATTTCACATTCAAGGTCTACAGTGACATTCAAGTCCAGAAGAAATCTGAGAGGGAAGGGAGAGACAGTGGTGTGCTGTGGCTACTGGCAATGGCCACCAACCAATGGTCTGCATTTTAAAAACCACCGCCATTTGAGGAGGTGACTGAGAGGCTCTCATTTGATATCCACACTTGGCATTTCCTGGGAGGGGGCTTTAGGGGTGGGGGGAGACACAGCAAACATTTCATTTCAGTAATTGAGCTCTGTATATACATGGCATGTAAATGCAAACCTGGTTTTTAAATGGTCCCATGAAACAAAGTGATGTTAATCATCTTACCCACATGTTGGTGACATCTTCTCTATATACAGAAATAATGTGTTTTCTAATTTATATGGGAATTTATATTCAGTGTTTACATAGTAAATCTCACCAGTTCAGGTAAATGTATCCATTACAGTGACATCCTGTATTTAGTTTGGAGATTCTCACTGCAAGTCTTTGAAGGCTGCTATTTCTTAAAAGGTTGGCACAGATTAGTGTTGACCTTAACAGATTAAACTAGTACAGTGTAAAGATAAATAATCAGCCTTTAGCACATTAGATAGCTGCATAAGCATGACAGAAGGTGACTTTTGAAAGCAGTTTTTCAAATCCACTCTGCATTTTTACATTTGTAACTTAGCTACACAGGAACCTGTGTTTTGCAGAAAGCAAACCCTAAACTGATTACAACTCTTTAAATTGGTTAATACATTTTTAAATCCACATTTTTCCTGTTGGTTTATTATGCAGGGGGAAAAAAAGGCTAATTTTAAAAGCCATGCCTGCTGTAAAAGAAGATCTTGCTTTGGTGTCCCAGAGGGTGTCCTTAATCAGAAATAACCCGCAGGCGAAATTATAATGTGGAATTCTGCTGCCCTTTCACCTAACACTGCCTGTTCATTCAGTGTTTGTTAACAAACAGCTCTAAGTACAAAATTGTTTGAGAATTACTTTTTCATTATATGTACTGACTTTAATTAAAATAAGAGGCTTATTTTTAAATGAAAAATGTATGCATTGTCTTAGAAAGTTTTTGTGATTATTCCTTTACAAATTATTCTAGTCAGCTAAAAAAAAAAGCAAAAAACCAACTTCTGGATGCTGGATGCAGATCAGTGGGATTCACGAGCTGGTACTTTCTGTTTTTGAGGGAGAGGACAGAGCTTTAATGTCCATCTAATAACTAGCTTTTTTAAAGACTTGAGCCTCTGAATGTTCTCCTCTCTTCCCTCATCTACAGTCTAAAACTACTTAGAGATCTCAGGATGAGAGATGCTATTTTTCCTGAATGCCTCGTTCCCATAGTGCTCTGACTGTTATCCCTTTGGATACTTCATTAAAACTAGCAGAGACAGGTGACGGTAATAAATTTCAGTATGGGGGGGGGAGGTACTAAGCAAGGTAAGGCACTACCCTCTCATTTTCTTGGAAACACTTGATGCAAGGGGGTTGTTCACAAATTAATTGAATTGCTTATAATTGGAAGAGCTGAGTTGGAGTAGAACATTTACATTGGATCTCCTCCTCCTCCCCTCCTCCCCACCTTCCCCCCAAGTTTACATGCTGGAGCGGAAACCTTGTGGTACTCGGAATGAAGGGGATGCCTCCTCTGTAAAGCAGATATTTCCTATTTTTCCCCCTCGCCTAGTCTTCTGTTTCTATGATCTGCCTTTTGAACTGTTTTTGTGGCTGATCAGTTCCACCTAATATGTCTCTTGATTTCTGCTATTGTAATACTCAGATGACATGCTGTTCTCTTCATTTTTATAAGCTTTAGATGCTCCTGCCTGTCATACTCTGGCGGTTTATCTTCAGCGTCTGGATTTGCTTTCAGACTTGAATGTCTATCAAGCTGCTGTTGCTTTGAATGTGAGATCAAAAGAAGATGAATTCCAGTAAAAAAATTTCCTTCTATGAAGAAAAGATTGGGGCCTGTGTAAACATCCCACTGACAGCTCCCAATGAGTTATTTTAGCAGAGCATTAGCACCCAGAATGACAGACAGTCCAAGACTCCATGCTAAATAACAAATCAGTCCCTTCAGTGGCAGCCGCACGTTAGTTACCACAACAGCAGTACATTTTCTACAGGAATCCTGGTTCTTTCTCCACACGCCCCCCCCCCCCCAACCTCCCTTGACTATGTCTGGTCGACTGTTCATATTCTACAAGCTGCCTTACTGAGCCTGTGCTAGTTTTCTTTAGTGTCTCGGGCATGTCACCACCCATGTGACAGAAGATAGGACTTTAATAATTAGTTTGGGTAGGGAAAGCAGGGCCCAAGTCGGGGAGCCAGTCACCTCAAGATAAATAGATACTTTGGTTTGCCGACTAGAAGGAAAAATCAGAAGGGATTAAAAAAAAAAAAAGATCAGATGAAAGAGCAAATGTGTCTACCCAAAATACAGGGATGAATGTATTCTTTAGGAGCACATGGGATACAGAGCAACCAAACTCTGCAGCATCTCAAAAAAAAAAAAAAGAATTAAAGAAATCCCACTTTTCATGTGTAGACAGTGTGACAAAAACGTTTGGGGATGCAGGTTCCCTGAGACCGAGAAGATGTGTATTTGTCTGCAGAAGTGAGCCGTATGTAGCATTTGGCTGCTGTTTGTCTGTTGGTCCAGTTAAGGCATAATTAGTTAGGTATGTTGCTGCTTGTAGACCTGAAGTGATTTAGATATGTGCCGAATTAGAATTAATAGATTTCTTTAAGTGCTCGATGCCACTTTGAAATTACCTGCCAGCTCCAACGGCTCTTTCAACTTTGAAAGAGGAGAATTACTTGAGGGATTCTTGTGGTTTCTTTGTCATTTCGAAGGCATTGCTACTGTGGAGGCAAGCCTCTTGTTGGCTAGAAAGGGCAATGTTCCAGGGTGTTTTCACTTCAGTGTGTGCTCCAGCAGCCCGGCACTTCCTGTTTATTCAAACATCTTTTTACCATTCTCCAACCCCCGCTTCACAGAAACAGCCAGAACACATCTACAGCAAGAAGACGGAAATCTAACGACAGTCAGAGCTCACCCCGTCAAAGTCTTCATTTTCTCTGTAAGTGTTCAGAGAAAAGGGAACGCTGGGCATTTGGTTAAACTTTGAAACTTGCTATCTCCTTCTGTGAATGTATTCTTCGGAGGGGAAGGAAGGTTTCCTTTCTTTACAGCTTTCAGAGCAAAATGACATGATTCAATTTGTTTATTGCCTTTTTTTTTTTTTTGGCCATCAAAGGCACTTTAAAAAATTGAAAAGAAAACTGGCTCTTTCTAACTCCTGTTCAGTTCACTGTTGCTTTCCAATGACTCTGGAGTATCAGTTAAGTAAGCAGTTGTTTGTTCTCACTAACATTTATTTAGGATTCGGAATTTAGATGAGAGTGGGGTGTGTGTGTGTGTGTGTGTGTGTGGTTTTGTGGGCTTCTTTTGTATTGTCACTAGTGAAAAAGTGAATGTAACAATTGATGGGGGGGTGGGGGCTCAGAGTTAGGGGGTGGTGAGATTGTAGGATCTTTAACTGTAAAACCGTCCTTCCCTGATGTTTGCATCATGGCACCGTCATCATTTGCGAACTGGTCTTGATAATATTTGTACCAATTTCATGCCAATAAAAATCAGAGTGCTGAAACAAGCATAGCCATTATCTCATTCATATGACCATTGTTTAAACGGAGGCTTCTGCAAAAGGGAAGGAAAAACCATGCTTACTTTCTGTGATGGTTGTTAACTTTCATGTTACAGGATTCTTTTTCAAATGTTTCATTGTTAATAATTGGCATGGCAGGTAAAGACAAGTGGACTTCACGTGGGAAAGCTTTCCCCTGTAACAAATGGGGAAATGGAGTTGCTGTTATTTTTGTCCTATTGAAATGAGGGGATTAACCACAAATAGTTAAGAATTATTTTCTTGATCTTTACTGTTTCATTTAATCTTAGACCTCTCCTTCCCCCCCACAGGGGGGAGTGGGGAACCCTTCAGTAAAACTTGCATAAGGTTATCATTTCTGCTGTTTACTGGTCAGTGAGTAGAGGAGACATGGGAAGATTACCATCTTGATCTGGGGAGAACTGTTCTAAAGCTTTTCTATCACTACCCAGACTTAATGCCCTTAAAATATGCTACAAGGTAGTGTCTCTTAGGACAAGCAGGGAAATCAAGCAGTATTGTCATTCAAACCTCAAGTCTCAAGTACACTAAAAACTATAGACATCTGTATAAATTTGTCTATACATAGATGTTTGTATTTACACATGTGATACACATATGTGTATTGTGTGTATATACACACATATATACATACCTGCATTTTTCTAGGCTGGCTTTTTAATGCTCATAAGTTGTTCTACTTTGTAAGGAAAAAAATGGTGTTTGCAAGTGCCTTAAGGACAATTTGTTTAACAGTAGGAGTAATTGCATGGGGAAAATGGAAAGAGTGACTGAAGGTATTTACTCAGATGGTAGTGTAGGTGTGGGGCACAAAACTCACTGTGGGAACAGTGGGCTGCTTTTCTTGGTATCTCAGTCTATTTGATGACCATCAAATTTCCCAGCTCGCTGGGTTTGTTTTTTCTGGATGGCACGTTTGATTATTTATCAGAAGGGAAAGGGAGTAGCTGAAGCAAATAAACATGTGACTGAGTTCTGTTTTGTTTTCCACTCAGAAGGCCGTGCCCTTTAACAGATATACAGAAAATAATAAATGCATTGTTTTATGATAAAAGGAAATTATATGGGACTTTTTTTAAAAGCAAGTGAGTTAACTCTTTCGGTTCAAGGACTTTTTTTTTAATCTTTTAAAAACTCACAAGGTTTCTCACTGGGAACCAATCCATTTTCTTGGATTCTCTGACAATAGATCTTTCCCATGGATTGCTGATTTAATTCTGTGCCTTTTCTAGATCTATTATATACATATATTTGAGCTATATATGTATGTACATATGTATACACATAAACATTCACACACATGTGTCTTTGTGTTTGTCTATGCTTCATCATAACCTTTTTAAAGGCTACTGAATATAAAATGCACCTTGCCTCAGTTTATCCTTTTGTAAAAGGTTATTGAATAATGGCATTCATTGGCATTTTGGCAAAGAATAGATTCTGATAAAAAAATATTGGCAGCATAATGAGAATGTGGTCTTTCTCCTTCTTTGTACTCATGTTTATGGGAGCTGCATTTCATGCCTCACTGTACAGAGTTTGTGCATAGGTCCTGTGTTAGTGGAAATTGCCTTGTTCGGTGTCTCTTTGTCTCTCACAAGGCATTCTTCTTTCTCCAGGCACATTAGCTCTCCTGTCCATGATGCTAAGTGACATCCTAGTGTACCTTTCAGCCTATTATTATCTGAAGTAGAGCTCATTCGTTCTCCTGAGGACTGAAATAAGGCTTTTAACCATGAGCATAAGTTAAGAATCAATAGCAGCAAAACCCCACCATCAGCCCAACCAAAATTTGGCTTTTTCATATGGTGTGTTGTATATAGGTATGTAGATACACTTATCTATAATGAAAATATACACACAGGCCCTTTGGCCTTTTTTCCTTCCTTGTCAAGAGGATGGATACCTTGCGGTGTCCTGCCAGGGGAGATCTGTACAAAGAACAGCTACGAGGTAATGAGATTGATTACCCAAAGTGCCACCCTCAGAAGTGGATTTCCCAGCTTTACAGGTGAGTGTGTAGACCTCTGAGCGGGTTTTGCCTGTAGTGGTTTGGAATGTGAATTTACAATACGTGCCCAGGAATTCTCTTTCATTGCCTATATAAGGGAACGGTGTAAAGTGGCACTCTGGGCTGGATGTATTGCACGGTGTTCTCTCACATAGAGAGTCAGCCTTTACCAAAAGTTCTCTGAAATGCTTTAGGGAAGTTGCTTGACCTGTGAAAAACCTACACATGAAAAATGGAGTTTTTCTTCAGGGCCTTTGTTGTTATGTTGGGTACATCTCCAAGGGTTCAGTAGTTTGGTTGGATAATAATGGTGATGATGATGATACTGATAATAATACTTTGTACTTATATAGGGGCCCTTTGTCTGAGGAAATCAAAGTACCTTACAAACATTAACTCATTAAGCCTTAGAACACCCTTGGGGCATAGGTAGGCTATGAATATTATCCCACTTTTGAGGTGGGAAATATATCCTGTTAAAATTATTTACAATTTCCGGATGTGCATAGACTTTAATGGCTAGTTTGAAAACTGGAGCGCCATCAGAAAGGGTTGTCCTGGGATAGCAGGACAATAACCTAATAGCATGGGCAATGGTATTAGAAAAAGGAGCATAGACGAGCTTGTTTGGTTGAAGTAGCAAGTAAGCCTTGAGCATGATCAGGGCAACCAGTTTTTAGTATTTTCATGAAAATAGGGCAGGTGTTTTGTTTTGATTTGGTTTGGTTTGGTTTTGCTGTTCAGATAGCTCCTCAGCTGGGAGAAAGGAAGGGTTTTATGGAAAAAAAAAGTGATCCATCTAGAGCCAAAAGAAAGGGCTTTGTATCCTGTCTCTCCTACTTACTATGTATTTGACCTTAAGGAAGTCACTTCACCTCTGAGACTCAGTTTCCTCATCTACAAAATAAAAAGATTGGACTAAGGGACCTCAGAAGTCACATCTAGCTCTAAAGCATGGTACTGTGGAAAGAAGGCTGAAGCTAGAGTCCTGAGACCTAAGTTCAAATTCCAGCCCTACCATTTCCTAACTCTTTAACTTCAAGCAAATGCCCTAACCTCTGTGGTACTTAATTTCCTTCCACGGACAATGAGATGGTTGTACCAGATGACCTTCAGACCATTTCCAGCACTAGATCTGTGATCTGAGGATCCTGTTTTTAAAATTGATATGAAGCTCATAATTTAGGACAGGGCTGTCCAACCTTAGGTTATCTTAGGGCCACATTAAATAAAATAATTATTCGAGGGCCGCACCCAGAATAAAAAGTACAGTACACTAATAGAAAGTGGGGGAACGCACATCATCAATATGACAGGCGAAGGCGCGAACAACAAAGCAACGACACAACAGCATAAAGGTAGGTGCATACTGACTAGTCTGCATCGTACAGACGGAACAGATCCCATAGATCAATTGAATATTCCATGCAATATGTTCCGTCCGTAATACTGCTTAAAAACACCAAAGAAAATTAATATCAATGAAATTATTTATTAGTGATGGAATTTAAAAATCCAATATGCATTCCATGCAATTTATTATTTTATTTGTTCACTTGTGAAAATTAAAACCCACAGGCGGGCTGCATAAAATCACCCTGCGGGCCACATGCAGCCCACGAGCCATATTTTGGACAGCCCTGGTTTAGCATATACATGTGATTAGTTCACTTCCAAAGAAGAGTGAACAGTCCTAACTATTCATTGCATATGTAAGGTAATAAGATCATACATGTAGAGCTGGAATGGACCTTACTTAGCAGCTATTACATCTAACCTCTAATTTCACAGATGAGGAAACCGAAACATGGAGTGACTTGTCTAGGGTCACAGAACTAGGAAATGTCTAAGGCTGAATTCGCACTTGGGTCTTTCTGTCCTTGTAGTATCAGGGCCCCATCTACTACATAACAGCAGTAGTAATTTAAAAGTTGCTTATTTGAAAACACACACACACACACGCACGCACAAATAGGACTTAAAAGACTTCAACTGTCACAAATGGAAGGCATAAATTAGTTATTTGTCAACCCCATAATGACTTGGGTCTCACCCTGAATTTATCATGCTTAGTTAAAAAAAAAATGAAGTAGCATTTGATTCTGAGTTTTTTAAAAGTAACACTTAGGTAAATGAAACACTGTTGAAGTTTTTATGGTTTTAGTTGATTTTGACATTATTAAGTTTGGTTCGTGTGTGTGTGTAGAAAAAATACAGAAATAGAGCAGAAAGAAAAACCTGATTCTTCCTGAGAATTTGACCTACTATAATTCTCCCAAGGCCAGTGTCTCCAGAAGTAGAGGCTTCTCCTCTCCAGAGTTTTCTCCTACTTTCCTATTCCGGATAAATAAGTCTTTAGCCCTACCAGTGGTATGCTCCCTTGATTAGCAGTAGATCAGAGTCACTGCCAGCCATCTCCAGTGTGTAGAGGTTTAGTAGAAGGGGTAAGGAAGACTATTCCATCTCCCTTCCTATTTTTATATTCTGTGTCACCCTTAAAGAACAAAGGGTCCTCCCAAGGATGTGCACATTGGCTTAAGGCCTTCTATGTTGAGTCTGTTTGTGTACACTGTAACATAAGGCCCATCCTCAAGGCAACACACAAGGAGGAAAGCTGTTCAAAATCTGGATGGGGGTGGGGGATGAGGATGATAATGATGATGATACTTTTATTTGATTACAACAAGCATTTGTTTTATTCGCCTTTAAAGAACTCTAAGGAACATAAAATAAAAAATAGAAAAGAGTGGAATAGCAGCCCCTGCCACAACTGTTTCTATCTGAATGCCACTGCCAAAGATGAGATGAATGAAATCAGTAGTAGTAGTAGTAGTAGTAGTAGTAGTAGTAGTAGTAGTAGTAGTAGTAGTAGTAGTAATCATAATTATAACTAAAATTTATATGAGGGATCATTTTCAAGACACTTTACACATATTACCTCATTGCCTGAAAACAAATCAGTAAAGTTGGTACTATTAGTATTATCACCATTTTATAGATGAGAAAACTGAGGCTCAGGGAACTTAAGTTATTTAGGACCCTCAGCTGGTCAATGTTCGTTTTTTTAATGCTGCCCTTCCCGAACCCTGGAGCAGCTAGAATTCCAGACCTGGAGTCAGGAAGACCTGAGTTCAAATCCAGCCTCAGACCCTTACCAGTTATATGACCCTGGGCAAGTCTCTTAATCCTGTTTGCCTCAGTTTCTTCATCTGTCAAATGAACTGGAGAAAAAACAATGGTAAACCACTCCAGCATCTTGGCCAAGAAAACCCCAAATGGGGTCATGAAGAGTTGGACACAACTGAAGAATGGCTGCATAACAACCCCAACCCATGGAAATTCCTTTGGTTTGCATTTACTTATCTGAATAAATGTCATTCTCCCCTTGCTCTCCCCCTCCCCCATATA
Organism: Phalanger gymnotis; assembly: GCA_028646595.1. Lineage (NCBI taxonomy): Eukaryota > Metazoa > Chordata > Mammalia > Diprotodontia > Phalangeridae > Phalanger > Phalanger gymnotis. Next base: position 351,000,168 of record CM053624.1, read on the forward strand.
AGTTCCTTGAAGGCAGTGATTCTTTCATCTTTTTCTATATCCCTGTCTCCTTAGTGCCAAGCATGCAGTGAGTATTTAATAAAGTTCAGGCAAGAAGGGATTTAAATCCAGCTTTTGTTGTTCAGTCATTATGGTCCAACTCTGTGTGACCCCCATGAACTTCATTCATAGAGTTACCTTGGAAAAGATCCTGGAGTAGGGTTTCCATTTCTTTCCCCAGTGTCCCCATTTTACAGTTGATGAACTGAGGCAAACAGTGTTAAATGACTTGCCCAGGATAGTAAGTGTCTGAGATTGGATTTGAACTCAGATCTTCCCGACTCCAGGCCTGGCACTCTGTCTACTCTACCACCTACCTGCCTAAATCCAGCTTTACCTGGCTCCAAATACAGCCTCTATGCATAGTTTTGCATATGAACTAGCCTCCACTGCAGATAGTTTTATATTTGTTGTCAGTCATCAAATCCATTCAGGAAATTAACATGAATTGAGAGGGAAGTGGAGATTTGAGAAAAGGCTCCCCTAATGAATGAGGAAGGTTGTGGGATAGTGTGTCGTCCTTACTCTGTAGTCAGAAAACCTGGGTTCAAATCTTGTATCTGACAACTGCTCTCTGGGTAACCTTGGGCAAACCTGGAAAATTCCCTTAGGTTCTTCAGTGGTACAATGAGGAAAGCAGTTATATAGATGGCCTCTGAAGCATCTGACAGTGCTATACCTATGTTCCTATAATCCTGTGCTTCTGTGAATTTTCTTATTCAGGCTTGACCCTGGCAAGTAAAAGTAATGACTCTGGCTTTGGTGGATGTCAGGATGGATTGTATCTCGTAGAACAGAGAATCAGTGAGTCACAGATGAACTCACAGGTCATGGAGTCTGACTCCTAGCAGAAATGTGGATCTCTAATGTTCTTCAAGCCTAGCCTCCACTAGGAGACAACCTCTGTTGTCAGAGACCTACATTACCTACTAAGGAATACTTTCCATTTTTGGTCAGATCTAATAATTTCGGATGCTGTGCAGGCCTCACACGGGACAGAAATTTTAACAGAAAGATATTCTTTGAGATATGTTACGGCAATCTTTGGCTCTGACCTTTCGGCATGCTTACTTTCATGGTCAGATGGAGGCAGGCATCCTCATCTGTTGACACAGACACTTGCCTGAAGTTACAAGGTAGTCTTACATATCTTCAGAGCTCTACATTTCTATCAGTGAACATGCAGTGGTCTCAACCAAGCTCAGAAGTGGCTAAATTTTTGTTTTGTTTTCATCAGTCATCAACAGCTAATATTAATCAAGTGCCTACTGCTTTTAGAGTTCTGGGACTGGGTGCTGGAGATGAAGGGAGGTATAGGCAGGCCATAGTCTATGCCCTTAAAAAGTGCAATCTCTCTCAGGACACATACATAAGAGATAAATAACAATATGTGGTTCCCTGTGAGTAATTGTGAGAAAATGACCCTTTTTGAATGGAAAAATAGTCTATGTGAGAAGTAATTTTGATATAGTAAAACTGTATTGGAAGGAACTAGGGTGATTACTAAACAGGACCATGGTGGTTGGTGGATAGGTTATATGGGGAGGTTGGTTGTATATCAAAAAGATCTTGGGGAAATATCCAGGGGTGGTAACATGACCTTGCTTACCGTAATCATCACCATTATCATCGTCATCATCTTTATCATCAGTCATCACACCCATTCTTTCCATCTTGTGTTCAGATAGAAATAGTCCTGAGACAAGTCACTATCCTTTATTCTTCTCCGTTTAACGTGGATCAAATGCCTACGTTTTGTCATTGAGTAAACATCTTGGATATAGTTGCATCCCATGTGGGCTCTAGCAAAGCAACTTTGGAACATCTTCCGGTAACCAACAGGAAGGCATGTCGCTCAACCTGTTTTCCCATAGTTTGGGTCTATTCCCCTAACATTCTATATTTTGAGTCCTTCATTGCACATAATTTGGAATGACGTATCCTCAGGATGATGATATCTGTTAAAAAAAAAACCAACTCTGTTCTTCACATTTTTATGAGTCAATGTTATATGCCAGGGAGATTGTGTACATCAGCTTTGTCTGTGGGAATGGACTGACTCCAGAACAGGTTGCCTCTTGAATTCTCCAGGCTGTTTTGGGGTCTGTGATAGGAAGATTTCTACCTGTTTGTTGATGGAGAATAGTGAGATTCTGGTGATTCTTGCCGGCTGAGCTTGTCTTTCTAGGCATTCATGATAGGCGCTGTACTTTTGCAGCCCGTGCTATTATGGGGCACTCTCCCCATTTCCTTGCATCGTCTGCATTGATTGTTAAGTCTTGACTCATTGACAATAGCTTTATGCAATGTCTTCTGCCCATGACCTGTTATGCCATTTTCATGGCTTTCCCTTCCCATGTCTGTCACTGACGTTGTTATTCGTATTGGTATTGTTTGCTGCCTTTTGCAAACATGACGTTTTCCGATATTGCTCCCTGCCCCCACCCCCATTGAACCTTACCTCGTAACAAAGAGGAGCAATTAAGTACAATGGACTGATGAAGCCACGTTCCACACGCCTCTGTGGAAAGGACGGGTGTTCTCTAGAACCAAAATCTATCACTGCAATTCATCTTAGTTCACATGTCTTTGAATGTTTTCATTTATGCTGTTACATTATGTATATTATCTTGATCACTCTTTGACCTCAATAATTCCGTCAACAAACAACAGCGCTATAGCATGTATTTATTAACCAGCTGTTCTGACAGGTATATGGTGTCACTTTGGGGGTGGGGAGTGGGATAGAAAGAGTTATGTGACATATTCCTTTTTTTCAAGATTCTTATAATGTAATATAAGGAAAAAAACATATACACAAATTAGAATATAAACTCCTTGAGGACAGGGACTAAAATTTTTTTTGGAGAGGGGAAGGCAGGGCATTTGGGGTTAAGTGACTTGCCCACAGCTAGTAAGTGTGTCAGGTGTCTGAGGGCAGATTTGAACTCAGGTTCTCCTGACTCCAGGACCAGTGTTATACTGTCTGGGCCACCTAGCTGCCCCCAGGGACTGTTTTTTGTCCAAATTTTGTTATTGTTATTCAGTCATTTCCAACTCTTCATGGCCCTATTTGGGGTTTTCTTGGCAAAGATAACTGGAGTGGTTTGCCATTTGACAGATGAGGAAACTGAGGCAAACAAGGTTAAGTGACTTGGCCGAGGTCACACAGTAAGTGTTTGAGGCTGGGTTTGAACTCATGAAGGTGAGTCTTCCAGGGCAGATAGGTGACATAGTGAATAGAGAGCTGACACTGAAGTCAGGGAGATTCTTTCCTGAGTTCAAATCCAGCCTCAAACACTTACTGGCTGTGTGACCCTGGGCAAGTCACTTAACCTTCTTTGCCTCAGTTTCCTTATCTGTCAAGTGATCTAGAGAAGAAAATGGCAAACTTCTCCAGTATCTTTGCCAAGAAAGCCCAAAATGGGGTCATGAAGAGTCGAATGTGACTAAACAATGACATAATTTTTTTTTAAATTTCCTCCTAGATCTTCATAGTACTCTCCCTCTACTAATACCTACGTGATAACTTCAAGTCTTAAATGATTTCCTGAGACCCTGAGAAGTTAGATCACTTATTCGGGGTCAAACAACCATTATGTATTACAGATGGGACTTGAACCCAAGGTTTCCTAGCTTTGAGGCTGGCTATCATTATGCCATATTCCCTCTCCTATTACATAATATCTTGTACACTAAATGTTAATAAATGTTATCCTCATCATCCCATTCCTGGACTACTATAATAATCTGCTGGTGGCTCTGCCTACCTCAAGTCTCTCCCCACTTCATTCTGTCCTTCATTCAGCTATATTACAAAGTGATTTTCCTAAAACACAGGTCTAACCATGTCACTCTTTTGCTCAATAAACCCCAGTGGCTCCCTATTACCTCCAGAATCAAATACAAAATCCTCTGTATGTTGTTCAAAGCCCTTGCCAGTCTTATATCTTATGTACCTACCAGTGACACAGCCTTCTGGTTGTTCCGTCAACAAGACACTCTATTTCTTGTCTCTAGGTATTTCCTCTGGCTCTCTCCCAGGCTTGGCGTTGTTGTCCTTCTTCATCTCTACCTACCAGCTTCTGTGGCTTCCTTTAAGTCCCAAATAAAATCCCATCTTCCACCTTTCCCAACCCCTCCTAATTGCCTTCTCTCTGTTAATTATTTTCTGTCTATCCCATATATAGCTTGCTTTGTATATATTTGTTTCCATATTGTCTCCCTCTTTAGACTGTAAGCTCCTTGAAGGCAGAGACTCTCTATTGCCTCCTTTACTATCCCCAGTGCTTTACTTGGGGCCTGTCCCATAAGAGCAGCTTTTTGAATGTAGATTGATTAATTAATAATGACAGTGAAGAAGTGGGTAGCAAGAGAAGAATTCTTTTAAAGGGTATGTAATGGTCTTATCAAAGAGCTCAAAGTATCCAAAGCACCTCTTTTGGGGAACTGCTAGCTAATTTTGTTTCTGCTTTGTTAAAGAACCAGGGCTCAGGTAGAAATAGGAATTTAGAGTATGGTCCAACCAAAGGTATCATGTATTTTGTAGCTCCCTGTCTCACCCAGACTTTAAATGTAAGGACCATTCATGGGCCCAAACCCACTGCTGATTGGCAAGAAAGTTTTGACATGTTCTTTGTCCAAGCTAGGTCAGTTTGCCCCCTGTTTTTGCCCCACTTTTCAAACTGAAGTGAACCAACAGCCTTGCTCCTCTGTCCCCGCAACCCCCTAAACAGGTCAGCCATGTGCCATCACACCTAGCACATGTCAGCTTTGAAAGCAAAAGAAATGAGAAGCCTGCTTCTGAAAATTGGAAGAAGCTGGTGTGATATAGACAGGCTCCAAAAAGGAATCGTGGTACTCCCCATGGAGACCACATGGCCATTAATGAGACTAGGCATAAATGGTAGTTTAGAACATGAGGTGAAAAATTAAGGCACTCTGAGAAGAAGAATGAATATCAACAGCTAGGCAATGAATATCCTCAGGTCAATCTATGGCAACTGAGAGAATTCTGGATTACAATGAGGTTAAGACTGTCCAGAACCCAATGCCACTGAGGCATGGAAACAGCAAAGAAAGTATCCGAAGTCAACACCGGCTTGAAGCCTAGCGGGGGATTCTTCAGGAACCTCCCTCTTTGAGAGGGTTTAGGGTTTCTGTACCTTTCCCTACGGAGTGCAAATGCTATCAAGGCCAGAAGAGATGACTGGAAGGCCTTTACGCAAGAAGATGACAAGACAGTTCTACATAAAATCTAACTTTATAAATTAGAAATACAATAGTTCAGAATGGGAAGAAAATCCTGGGCGCTTGTGCATCTGGGAAAAGTTCTGTGCATAAATGATGGGCCCTGAATCATGAGTACAGAAAATTTTGAGCACGATCAACAGTACCAACCAGGACAGAGACTGCATTGGGCATATTGAGTTTGGGAGAAAATGAGTGGACTGATTTTACTGGGCAAAATATGGCATTTAAGAGTCTTGTAATTCCACGATGCTTTACACACACCTTTCTCTCCAGTGATATTGCCACCACCCTGGGGCCCTTGTTACCTCTCACCTAAATTTTTGCATTAGCCTTCTAATTGGGTTCGGAGCCCCACGCATTTCAACTCCATCCTCCATATAGTTATCAAAATAAACTGCAAAAAGATCCCAGGATTTAGAGTCAGAAAACTTAGATTCCAGTCACATCTCCCCCATTTAGTAGCTTTGTGACCCTAGATGAATGACTTGAAACCTCGGAGCCTGAATTTCTTCATCTGTAAAGTAGAAAAGTATACATGCACTTCTCATCTACCAGGGTTGTTGTGAGGACCAAATGGGATAATATTCATACAGCTTTTCATGATTGTAAACAGTTTTGTTATTGTTTCTCTCAGAATATATAGCATATGATAATAGCAGGTATTATTTAATTGGTCAAGTATTCATTAAGCAGTTAGGATGTTCGTTGTGTTAAGTGCCTGGGATACAAGGAAAGGCAAGAACATTGCCCCTCCCTTAAGGAGCACCCTTCTTAATGGGGCCAACAACATAGAGCCAACCATGTGCTGCTTACATCATACGTACACAGTGTGAATGGAAGGTAATCTCAAAGGGAAGAGTCTTGGGATGGGGGAGGGGAGGTAGCTTCATGCAGAAAGAAGACTTTAAGATGAGATTTGAAGGAAGTCAGGAGATGGCATTGCGGAGGCAGAGCATCCGCAGGTTGGGAAACAGCCAATGAAAATGCACAATCATGAGACATAATGTAATATGTGAGGAACAGCAAGACCAATATAACATGATCATAGGGTGCATGTAATGGGAGAATCAAGTATGAAAAGATTTGAAAAGTAGGAAAGGGCCGTGTTGGGAAGGGCTTCATTAAATGCCAGAGGTTTTGTTGCTGTTGTTTCAATAGGACTTCAAAGTTTCCAAAAGTTCTTTACAAAGCCTTCCTTATTTTGATCTTCATGAGGAGTCTGTAAGCCTTGAATTTACAGAAGTGCATGATCATACAAATAGTGTCAGAGACATGAGTTTAAATCCTAGCCATGTGACCCTGGACAAGTCACTTAACTTCTGTTTGCCTCAGTTTCCTGACTTGTAAAAATGAAGATAATTATATAGGACCCACTTCCCAGGGTTGTTGTGAGGCTCGATTGAGATGATATTTGTAAAGGGCTTTGCACACTTTAAAATTGTCGTCGTCGTCATCATCTTCCAGAGCTGGACCCAGCCCACTCTTCTTGACTTAGCATCATACTGGGCATCTGGAATATGGACAGTGAAAAGTAAATAATTAAAAATGACCCTGTCTATGAATCTATTGGAATAATAACTCCTATCAGAATAACCAGTGAGATCATGGAAATCCTCTATTGTTTCAGAAATGTATTCAGATAGTTTACATATTTTTAAAAACTTATTAAGTTTTGGAGGCATACAAAAAAGTGAATCTACCTTATTCATAATCATGTCTATTGCATGGCCTCCTGGGCCAAAGGGCAGCTGCAGACAACAGTGGGTTAAGAGAGAACTTTTGACTTTTCCTTAGATTCACCTCCCTTATTTGGCATGTGTGTTATGCAGTGAACCTGGAAAGAGTTGGATTGATTCTGTTTTTTAATAAGCACTCATCTTGAACATGGAATAAAACCAAGCTTTGGACACTACCTCTCCAACTCAATATTTTATACATTTTATAATAAACTTGAATTGTGTTTCAATGCAATGCTAATGTGGCCTGCAGCCATAGCACCCCAGACCATGATCTTGTCAAATCTCATAAGCTAAACAGGCTGAGGCATGGTCAGTACTTGGATGGCTTACTGCCAAAGAAAACTCTGGTAGTACAGGAATTGGTGTTGGTGATTCAGCGTCTGGCACTTGCTCCATTAGTGAGTAGTGAAGCAGTGCCCCAACATGGTATTATGGGGCAGTGTGACTCCTCGGAATGGTGGGAGTCTCCACCCCCACCTCACCCTCCACCCTTTGTAAGAGACTTCAAACAGACTTCCTGCCTATTTACAGCTATTAAACCTATTTCAGTTGATTTTGCAAGAGATGGAGTTGTCTTTCTTCTCGTGAAATTTCCTGTCCATTGTCTTTCTAATAGACTAAGATACATATATGTGTATGTAAGTGTGCAATGTGTGCGTGTGTGCATGTATATTAGGAAAGTTTGTTCTGCTTGTCTAAGAAGACTTTCCTCATCATCTCAAGTGGTTAAATAATCCACTTGACCCTCCGTGGGCCCCTAGGTTTCATTTTGGGTTGGTACACATAGCACAGGAATTACAACTGTCTGTAGGTTTCTGATATCCTTGTGGAAGCTTTTGCATAGTATGAGAATCTGGCCCCAGTTGTCAAGGCTTACAAATCATGGCACAGGGCCTGAGCATAGTTGCACAGTTCAGTCTTCCCCAATGCTGGTGTTGATTTTGGGGAACCTTTTTTCACGTAAGCAAGGAACACCCTAAAAGACAAAGTGAAAAATACTTGAAAATAATCTGAACACCCCTCCAATACAGTTCAGTGATCATATATTATATACCTACCATATGCCTGGCACTGTGCTCATTTCTACAGATGTGGAAAAAAATAAGTTGTCCCTACCTTCAAGGAGTTTGCACTCTAACATGAGAATCCATCTATGTTCCTGTTTTTAACTTATATTCCATTTAAAAGTAATAAAAGGAGAGAATGCAGATAGCATCTCATCAATGATAGCCAATTAAAGTGTTAAAGGGAAAACATTGCTTTTGTATCCCAGATATGTAAAACCTAGGACCAGAGTGAGATCCAGTAAAACAAGTAAATTCATTATATTGAAGCATGAAGAATCTAGTGAAACATTTTATCTTTTTCATGGAAATAATTTTTTTATCAGGCATTGTTCTCTCAGCCACACCCACACACCCAGGAAAACAATTACCACCAGAGAAGTTGTCATATACAAAGGACAGCAATGACGATAAGGAATCTAACTTTTCTATTTGCTGTTCCTTTGATTTCAATTTTAAGTCTTTAACATTACATCGATGTTGATAGGTAGGGAGTGGGGAGGGGGGAATGTAGAATTATCCAATTTATCAACTTACCTACATAGAGACTATATTTAAAAATAGCTTGAAAAGACTGCAAGCCATTTTAGGATCTTTACATGAAATACCGTCCCTAAATGTCAGTTATTTGTTGAATGCCCCTAAAATGTAGGACATTTTCTTTAGCTATCTGTCAAAACTTAAAGACTGATGGTAGTGCATAGAGCCTTTCCCTTCTAGGTCACCAGTTCAAATCTAATATTCCTGTTGACCTAAAGGTTTTGCTGTCTCCTGGATGCCTTGTGGACTAAGGAAAGTGAGTGGTAGAGTCTACTACAATGGCCACTGTTGACATTCTTATTGGCAGTCTCTAAAAGTGAATCAAGAATTGGATGGGCCAAAGAGATGAAATATCCTCTTATGTATTTGGTTGACCTTTACACATCAGAGTTGACATATCTTAGAATTTCATAAGGAGAATATGTTCCTACTGCTTTGCATGTATGCTAGTTTTATAGAATTTGGAGGCATTTGTGAGATGCTGGGATGTCTCTCTAGCAGATAGACCACCATCAACCAGATTGAGTTGATAAGTTCAGTTTGCTGTTCTACTGGCCTGCCATTCCAAAAAAGTTTACTGATGAGAATTTATGCTGGTTTGTTTTCATTCATAATGAAGTCAGAGGGCTACCTGGCTTTTGGTAGGTGAATTACTATAATTTCTCTTTAAGTATTTACTCAATTCTGACATTTACTGGGTTTTTTGTTATTGTTTGTTTGTTTTGTTTTGTTTTATTTTGGTTTTTTTTTTAATTCTGATCCTCAGACCTGGAATGATTGCTGGGTTTAAAGAAAAAGGGTGACAGAGTTTCTGTGCTAACTCAGTCTTGTTTCTTTCTACAGAGAGATTGTCAAATCATGCTCAGTGATGAGTGCTGATGTTATGATGGTAGCTGGTTGCTGGGTTTGAACCAACTTCAATAAATTCATTTTGTTCTTTTTCTTTTTTTAAGAAGGTAGACCAGATAGACTTGATGTAGAGTATAAGAAATAAAGAAGGGAATGAGACTCCTTTACTACTTAGCTTCCTGTTTCCTCTCCACCCCCCCCTTTTTTTTTTTACTAGATTTTCCTCCTACCCCCATGACACAATGACTGTTGATTAGCCCTTGGAATTATATTAGAAGCAGGTTTGATCTTGAGAGTTGGGGAGAGCCTCTGAAAAAGAAATTAGAGGAAGGGTGAATGACTCAGACTTGCCTTTATTCTGAAAATGTGACAACTACCAGGGCAGACTTGCCAGAACCATTTCTCTTGACTCTAATAATAAGGGACCTGCTACGCATTAGACCCATATTTTATTGGGCCTTCTCTTCTTAGTGTTACAAATTACCTATGAGAGGACACTTCTCTTATGCCAGAGATTTGAGGGAAATCTTGGTTATCAGAAAATAATCTTTGCTAGGAAAACAAAAGAATAAGTATGTGCTATATAAATAGTACAAATTACTTTTCAGAAAAATAAAATTGAGTTCAACATCAGGGAGAGCTGATAGGTGGGCAGCACAGTCTATACTCATTTTTTAAGAAATAGATTTTATTGATTTTTTTTTTACATTTTTATATTATCTACCTTTCTCAATACATCCTTCTCTTCTTTAAAGGGAAGTTTTCAGAGAGCCATTCCTTATGACAAAGACAGAAAGAAGGAGGAAAACACTGTTCCGCAAAGCTAACTAACATTGAAAAAGCCTGATGTTCTATGTAGTCATCCATACCTGTCCTCTCCCACTCCTATAGAGAAGAAGGGGGGGGTGCTTTGTCAAGTTTGTTAGTTATAATTTCATATCATTCAGTTTTATTTCTTCTTTTACAGTTCTTTTTCCCATTTGCATTGCCGTGGTCATTTTGCCATTTTTTTCTTGTCTTCACTTTGTATCAGTTGATATAAAGATTCCCATATTTCTCTATATTAATCATAGTCATCCTTTATTTTAGAGCACAGTAATATTTCATTACATACATGTGCCAGTTTGTTTGAACATGTCCCTGTTAGTGGACATTGATTTTGTTTATAAATCTTTGCTATTATAAAAAAAGGCTGATAGAAAAGTGTTGTTGTATGTGGGATTTTTTTTTTGTCATTTACTTTCTTGGGGCATATTTCTTGCGTTAGACTCTCTAGGTCAAAAGATATGGACGTTTTAGTCATCTCATAATCTCATAATTCCATTTTTTTTTAGAGTTGGGCCAATTCACAGCTCTACCAGTGATGCATTTGTGCACTTTTCCTTCCATAATCTATCCAATACTAACTACTCCCATTATCCTCATTTATTATCTTTGAGAATTTGTTAAGTCTGAGTTAAGATCTAGGAATTTTGACTTACATTTCTCTTAGTGTTTTCTTCCATATAGTTGTCAGTAGTTTGCAGTTCTTTTAAGAACTATTATTTCATATCATTTGACTGTGTTTATTGGCAAATGTCATTTTGTCATATATATTTCTGTTAGCTGCTTATTTATTTTTGCGTATCAAATCCTTATCAGAGATATATTATACAAGGGAAAGTATTTTTTTTACCTAGTCAAGTACTTCTCTTCTTATCTTACTTTAATTAAATTTGTTCATTCTTTTTTACTGTCTCATATAATTGAAATAATCTATTTTATCATTTGTAATTGCTTCTATCCTTTGGTTAAGAATTCACCCCATAGGCATAGCTACAAAAGGTACCTAATCTGACTCTCCTCTAATTATTTTATGGTATGAGTTTTAATATTCAGATAACATATTCATTTGAGTTGATTGTGGTATATGGTGTAAGATATTCTTCTAAAACTAATTTCTACCAGATTGCTTTCCAGTTTTCTCAACTGTTGTTATCACATAGAGAGCTATTTCTTAGATACTTTATGTATATTCAACACTGGATAATTGGATTCAGTTATTTCTGATTCTTGCTCATTTACTTTTTCTACTTTGTCAATGTTTAACCAGTACCAAATATTTTTTGATGATTGTTGTTTTATAATATAGCATAAAATCTGGAAGAAATAGTTCTCTTTCATTCCTACTTGATTTTTTTCATTATCATTCTTCTAGATCGTTTTCAAATGAATTTTGTTATTATTTTGTCTAGTTATATAAGATATCCTCTTGGTAGTTTAATTGTTATAATAACAAATCTGTAAATCAATTTTGTCAGTACTATCATTTTTAATTTATTGGTATGCCCTAGTCATGAGCACTGGAATATACTTGATTTTTAGAGTCTGAACTATTAATTACCTACTATTTTGCTAAGGCCCATCATTTTAAATGGGAATTGAGCAAAAAAAAAGTCTAGACAAGGTACACACAGGTAGAGATTGTATCTTAATTATTTTTATATCTTCTCTAATGCCAAGGAGAGTATATCATACCTATTGAATCCATAATAAATATTTAATGAACGAATGAATGAAGTATATCTAATGAGTTGTTATAGGGCAATAAGTAATTTAAGTGTTTATCATGATTCTGTAGACCTTTAGGAGAATAAATAAGATTCCTTGATTCCCTCAGGTCGCCTTACTAGCATCATGTGCCAAATATTTGGCGCATCTCTTATAAATGAAGTGTTGCTTCAGTCCAGTCCAACAAACCTTTCACTAAGAGAGTAAAAGGCCTTCAAAGTTTGAACCACATAAGTGATATGTTTTATATATGTATATATAATTTTTATAAATATATATTTATGTTAATATATAATGTGTATAATACATGTACATGCATATATTATACACATATAATACATATTATAATATGTAGAATATATACACACACATATATTCCTTATCCATTAGAAAATCAAGGAACATATCTGTCCTATCAAAATTTTAGATTCAAAAGAACTTATTTTATCTTTAACTCAAGTATCTCAGAAACCAAACAGTAGAAATGATCATTTATAGGCCTGATTGTGGAGCTCTGATGGAAATATTAAGCATCTATTTTCACGTCCAGGCAGTTAGGAAAAATACATTAACTTCGATTTTTATTTTAGATGCAACAGTTTGTAAATAACCAAATTGTGAGGGGTTCATTTATGTGAAATATGCACTAAGCAACATGCCCTTTTGGTACCACTAAATAGCTTGTTATTTTTAATGGAGGTAGGCATGCAAAGTGTTATGCTGCTCATCACAGTAATAATTTGGAGTCAGAAGACATGCACTTCATATGCTAGTTCTTTTATTTCCTGTGTGACCTTAGACAAGACATTTAACCTCTCTGAGCCTCTGTTTTATCATCTCTAGGGTATTGGGACTACACTAAATGGCCCCAGCAGTCTCTACCCACTGTGAAGGTTTTGATCTTTTAATAAAGTTGACCTTTTGTTTTCTACTTCTGTCTTTAAGCTTAGCTTCATTGGACACGAGAAGGATTTATGGTCTACTTCTTTTGGAAAAAAGTAAATGAATAGCATTTTACCACCTGGTATAGTAGAAAGAGCACTAGCCCTTTTAAGTCAGAGAAGCTGTGTTCAGATCCCATCTTTGACATTACTCAAGTGACCTCAGAACTCCAGATTTCAGTTTCCTCCTCTGTAAGAATGAGAGGAGTAGACCAGAAGGCTTCTGAAGCCCCTTGTAGATCTGTCACAGATCCTGTGACGCTATTGTTGCTATGACTCTCAGGGGCTTTTTCAGGTGGTGGCTTCCTCATCACTGAAAGTCTTCAGACAGAGGCTAGATGACCACCTCTTCTATTTGTTATCATGGGGATTCCTTTTAAGTATGGGTTGGAATCAATAGCCACCAAGGTCCTTTCCAACTCTAAATTCTTTCTATATGGTATGTGTTTGCTTAAAATTAACTGATAGCTTTATAACTCTTACTAAAAATCGAAGGTGATTTCATAAAGTGCTTTATATTTTACATAGCACTTAACAGCTTACAAAATACTTTTATCGTTTCTTTTTTCTCAATTCATCCTGACAACAGTGCTTTCTAGCAGCACGTAAAATAAAGAAATTATGGCTTACAGCAGTTAAACAATGTTCAGAAGGTAATAGAGCTAGTAAATGGCATAGCTAGGTCTCTGTCCCAGGTCTTCTGAAGACAAGTCCAGTGCTGTTTTCACTCTCTCATGCTCCTAGGCGATTGGTTGGTACATTTCTCTAGATTAGATTCTGTAATTCATGTAGATTTGTCCTTGTGGCATATATGCCTTTTGAGCCACCTAAGGTACTTCTGATCCAGGAGGAAGTTTATCAGTGAACCTGGGTGATTTACTGATGGGAATAGTGCTAAGCTATTCAGTCTGAATTTGTTAATTCTCAGGATCTCAGAACAATTTTAGGCAAGTCTGTTTTTACATATATTTTTGGTACAACAACTAGTCTTAGTGATGTAGCTATTTTAGTGATGAATTTTGTCATCCTGTAGTAAAGAGATAATTGGACAAGGAGTAAGGAGACTTGGAGTCTCTTTTCTTCAGTCTTAGTAATTCATTGTGTGACCATATTCATTGTGTGATCTTAGCCTCTCTACACCTCACTTTCTCCATCTGTAAAATGAGGGATTTTTAAGGTTTCTTCCAACTTCAGAATTCTCCGATTGATTGTAAGTTTCTTAAAGGCAAGGACTCAGTTTTCCCCCTTTGTCTTTCTGTCTTCACATATACTTAATAAATGTTTATTAGAATAAATATTGTCCTCTGGTTCTGTCTTCAGTGATGTGACTAGAATTGTCCTACTTCTCTCTAAGTTCTTTAAACTTTGTCTGACCTGGGAGTTCCAATAGAGAGAAATATGATTGGAATTTTATGATAATTATCCAAGCTATATGATAATGTGACTCATTATTTGACATAGAGGGTCTGTGTAGGTCAGCCTTGATCTGTCTGTAGCTCCGGACTTTCATCTTCATCTGTTGAAATGACCTGTCCTCCTGGATTTCTCTCTAGCACCTCAGACTCAACATGTCTAAAATTTAGCTTATGGTCCTTTCCCCCAGTCTGGCTCCTCCTTTGGCCTTTGCTGTTTTAATCACTGTTACTGCAGTTCACTGAGTCTTTATGGCTAGAACTTTGTGGTTGCTTTTCACTCTTCCATCCCCTTTGTCCAGTGGAGCTCTGTTGTTTCAACCTCTTCAGTATCTTCCAACATCTTTCACATTTGTTTCTCCTTCTCTCTCATCCCATTATATTCATCCCCCTCTTGACCCTGTCCCCGCTTTCTGGACTTCAAAATCATTCTTCTACTACGCTCTTATCTTGCAACTTCCCTCTGTGCCTGGGGGATTCTCATCCAGGTACATCCTACCATCCCTGAGGCCTTTGCACCCCAGAATGTCCCTATACAAGGCCTACCACCCTACCTTTCTCCCCTTGGTGAATTCCTCTTGGAGTCTCCATTTTGCGAAAAGAACCCAGTTTGTTCTGCCTACATTCTCCTTCTGGCCTTGTTTCTCTTGTTCTGGATTTCAAAATCATTCTCCTCTATTGGGTGCCTTCATACCTTTCTCATCCCCTTCCAGCTTCCTTTTGCGTATTGTCTTCCCATGGTATAATTTCAGCTCCTTGAGGCCATAGTAGACATTGACCATGTTCTTTCTGCTTAAACTTTTAATCTACAGTGCTTACCATAGTGTTGATACGGAGCAAGTGTTCAGCAATGCCTGTTTCCTTCCTCTCTTCCTCCTTTCTGTGCTACAGATCAGGGCTAGTCCTCATTACCACTTGTTGATATTAATGCTCTTGCTTCCACCCTCACCATTTCTATTGCAGAACTAAATGCTTAATATGTATTTTTAAACTGAATTGAATTCTTATTCTCCCTTCAATTATGTTTTTAAGCTCTGAATTTAACAAAGGCCATAAAAACAAAATTCCCTTCTCTAAAGTAGATCAGAAAAAGAGGATTATATATGAAACCACATATTTCTGTTAAATGTAGCTTTTTTTTTTTAGTATATAGTACATTCATGGTTAGTTTCAAAGCTATCCTGTTTATCTTTGTTTTCTTCTGGATTTCCTTTCTGTTTTCTTCTGTGTATTTTTAAAAAGTGCATCAATGATGGGCTGTTTCCCCTTCAAACAACAAGAACAGAATATGTCTTTATTAATCTCAGAGTTTCAGGACTGGAAAGGGGAGGAGGGAATAAGCATTTATAAAGCCCTATTATGTGCCAGGCATTGTTGTACTAGAAGGGACCATAGAAGTCTTTGAGTCTAGTACCAGGTTCCCTACCCCTGACCCCTTCATTTTCTAGATATGGAAACTGAGCCCCAGAGACCATAAATGACTAGAACCATGCTTTGCGCTTCAAACCGGGGTCCCCGTCCCAGTCTTATGCCCTTTTTATTGTACCATCTCAACTTTTGCCTTGATAGTCACGTGCATATATGATAAGCACTAAAGAAATGTTTGTTTTAATTTCAATTTTATGTCTTCTTTAGTTAAGTAACACGAGTGGAGAATACCACCACATGTGAATAATGGAGCCTCCATTGGCCATGAATGTGTTTGTGACACATGCCAAGTCACATTCAGCATTGAAGAAAAAAAAAGATTGGAAGCTTGCTAACTAGAAAGGCAACTTTTTGGTGTATGTAGTGAGCCCTTTTTACGTGGGCTAGTCTTGTTTGAATTTGAATATAATAGCCCATTTCTGTAGTATTCTAATGTGCAAGAAGTCCTTAAGTTTCATAAGTCTGGGACAAAATTAATACACTTGTTTTGCAGATGGGGAAAGTGAGACTCAGAAAAACTAAATTATTCAGCCTAGGGTCAAGTAGAAAGCAGGTATGAAAGCCCTGGACTTGGAGTGAGATTTTCTAATCCCAAGATGAGGCTTTCCCATTATTCCTTTAGCTTAGCTAAGGGAATACTTAGCTTTTTGTTTTCTCTTTTCCTCTAAATATTACTTTGGCCCACCTACCTACTGTCACCTGCAGTCACTTCTTACCTTTCTAACTAGTAGCCAGATTCAGTTTATTGATCTGAGAATTCTAAATTTCATTCTTGAAATTTGTAACACTTCCCTTTCTTTCATGAAAAAACCATAAACCCTTCAAGATAAATAGCTCAGGATACATATAGAGTAGCAACAAAGGCTTTTGCTCCTGCAGGCACCTTGCAAAGGGACTATTTTTCTTATGTGATATAAATGAAATCTTCAGTCTGCCCACTTTTACACCTACGCATGTACTGAACGTCTCCAAGGAGACAAGGAAACCCTAAGTCCAGCCATGGTGAATCCTCCAGTGAGACAGCAGGCTTGAGTCTCAGGCAACTCTCCCAGGCGTCCCGGCTTCCAGATGTCCCTCTCAGACAGCCTTTTTCTTTAGGCTCTTGCAGGCAGACACTCTCCAACATGTTTCTTTCTTCACAGCCGAGCTAGAGTGTCCATTCCATCTGAAGGGCCGGTTGTGGTGAGTGCAGTAGGCAGTAAGCCTTCGTGGGATGAGGGGTTGTGGGGAGGGTGGCTAAGTGGGTGAGTTCTTCCCAT
Source organism: Phalanger gymnotis (assembly GCA_028646595.1). Taxonomy (NCBI): domain Eukaryota; kingdom Metazoa; phylum Chordata; class Mammalia; order Diprotodontia; family Phalangeridae; genus Phalanger; species Phalanger gymnotis. Next base: position 351,017,242 of record CM053624.1, read on the forward strand.
AATCTTTTTCCTTTTTCCCCATTCTGGTAATTTTCTCTGTCCCTTTCCTTTCCTATTTTTCCATAAGGAAACCTCCACTGAACCTTATACCAGACCTTAAAATATCCTTGACTTTAGCACTCCAATAACAAGGCCTAGCTGAAGATCCTGGCCACAGGTTAGAAGGTTTATTTCTTGTTGGCCCCACATCATCAGGTCACTCAATCTGGGCACAATTCCTTCTAACCAGTTCATACGTATCTTTTCCCTTTTGCTTGGCCAACTACGTGTGGATCATGAAGCATTTTTGCCATTCCAACCATATCTCTTCTTATAGCCATTTCACACCTCAAGATGTTGCACACCAAATAACATGCAAGTGTCTTCAGAATAAATAGTGATACATGCTTTCTCAAGTGTATGATGACACCACTCACTAATATAGTGGCAGCATCTATCAGTGTAATGTTTTAAAGTCATACGACTGGCCAGTTCAGACAAGCATCCGCGCGCATATATATTGGTCTCCTGGTCAGGTCAGTCAACAAGCTAATTCAACCAATTTTTTCCTCTTGATTTACCACATCAGTTCTGGTGGTTCGGTTTGGTTTTCTATAGATACAATTTCTTCTATATTCCTAATGGAGTTACTTTGCATTTTAGGCTCTCCCCAGGGGCATTATATAGGAAAAGGTCATGAAATAAATATATATATATACATATACATACATATATATATATATAATATGTCATGAAATAAATCCATGATCTAAAAAGAGGATGAACTGGTCACATGACACATGACAGGGTCAACCATACTCTGTGTTCTCCAATGATATCCTTATGATGTCAAGAGAAAGCAAGGAAAGAAGGCACCCAGTTGGCTATATACCCTTTTGTGAATTTACAGGAGAATATGGAGAACATGGCATGGATGAGTTATTGTTTGCCTCAGCATCTTTGGAGAGAAAATGTGCATCAGTGAGGTCATAGCTCTGTTTTATGGCTTTTCTTCTTCTAGGTATAATTTCTTGGCTCCTGGATAATTTGACACAGAAAATATTATCCTTTCAAGTGAATTGCAGTCAGAATCTTTTGTGAACTTTTATTCTCTATTTCTAATGTCACAGCCTTGATTATCATAGAGGTATTTCTGACTCTTCCCGTGTGTTCTTCAAAAAAAAATCATAATTCCTTATTAGGAATTTTTGTTTTAGATATGTTGGGGGACACCCACACATATCTGGGCAAGCCCTTGATTGACTCTTTGAAAGTCTAGACTTGAGGGTGTTTCACGAATATTCCCATTTCTATTTGCTTATTTCAGCATCTCTGATAAGTAGATTCAGTTTGTCCTGTTCTAATGTAGTTAATTCTTCACTGTGTCCAGTCTTTCCCAACATTCAGTGGCTTGACTTGTACCTGAAAAAAGCATATACTCAACTTTTGAAATAATCATTTAACATCATTTCCTTTCAATAGATGTCAAGGAAAAGAAAATGGCTAGATATTCATTGATTTCCTATTTTCTATGGGCTACCCGCATCTTTTCTGCTATGATGCTTCTGTTTCTATCTTCAAATCACAAAGTCATCTTAGTCAGAATGGGCTGGCTCAAAGGAATGTCTTTTATTTATATTCCAACTCTAAATGAGAATTCAAGTAAGGTGAAACATTCCGATTCAGCTAAATGGAAGAATATAATAGTAAAGGAGATAGTCTCCTGCCTGTGAAACTAGTTATTTCTTTTCTTTCTCTCAGTTGCTCCTGGCATCTCCTGGCAATATCGTCTCAGAGTAAGGCAAAAGTAATAAAGATCTAGGCAGACTGGAAGACCTTCATTGAATTCCTGCCTCATTCACTTACTGGTTTTGTGATCCTGGATAAGTCATTTGACTCCTCTCATCTGCAAAATGCTGTTAATGATAGCACCTACCACTCATTATTGTGCAAATCAGATGAAATACCACATGGGAGTCCTTTGCAAACCTTAAAGCACTACATAAATTCTAGTTATTATTATTATTTCATAGTAGATTACAGGAAAGATCTGAGTAAATAGATTTTTATGCCTTTTAAACTCTGACAAGTTGGCCCAAAGTCAACAAAATCTGGAAAAGAGATCGAGTCATTCTAGGAAGAAGTCTCATATGCTATAGCCTATTCCTTGTCATGGCAAAATCGGGATCCGCTCTTGAGGCCGACTTAAAGGAATTTGGGGAAGTAGCATCCCAGAGCTCTGTGCTAAGCCAAAGTTTTCCTTCCTTCTTTCCTTCCAGGCTCTTCAGGTGGCAAGACAGCTTCTTCTACAACAGCAACAAGTTAGTGGATTAAAGTCCCCCAAGAGGAATGACAAACAGCCAGCTCTTCAGGTAAAAAAAGAGGGAGAGGCAGGGACCCTGAGCACTCTATCATAGGCTGGGCATGGAATGTAAGACGCTTGAGGTTTTCTTATTGGTCGTTTATCATCAACTGCGAATGAAAAATGCCAACAGCCATCGTGTGATGATCTTCCAGTTATGGAAGAAATTCTGCAGCCAAGTTTCTCTTAGTAGTTTCCCCTCAAATCAGTGAAGTTATGGCTATCCCAGCATGTTAAACTTTCTTCTTGGGACAATATCTACTTTGTCATCCATGCAATCTAAAAAGGACTGCCAGTGTGTGAAGGAAAGGTTCAGTAGATGTTTCTGGTTTTAAGCAAGGATTAGGAAGTGATAGGCATCAATCAAGAAGAGATCTCTTGCTGTTTTGCAGATTTGATCATTTTTTTAAGCAATAATGAGGCCAGGGTGTGGTATTGAATAGAGAACTAGCCTTGATGCCGGAAGGATTTGCATGTAAATTTCTTCCTCTGACATGTGCTGGCTATATGACTCTGAGCAAGCAACTTAACCTCTCAGTGCTCCGGGCAATTCTTTAACAGCACAAGTCACAAAGAAGGTGCTTACTTACCTTGTTAGAGGGAGTTTCCTCACTTGGGAAGTACATCTACATATGAAATCATGGGTCTAGTCACGTAATAGTCATAGCACTTGAATATTTCTAAAGTATCCTAATAACAAACCTGCGAGGTGTGAACAGGGTGAACGTTATTGTGCTCATTTTACAGAACTAGAAACCGAGGAAGACATTAAATGACATGTTCATGGCCACATGCCTAGTGAGTTTGGGAGCTGACACTTGAACCTGGGTCTTTCGTTTCCAAGGCCAATGTTCTTCCTCCCACACCCTTCTAGAATCCTTCTGTTCTTGTTAGACAAACAAGGAAATATCATTATTTCTAAATGGATGAGGATCCAAGAAGAGGACATAGAGCCTTCACAATACATTACCGTTATGGCTTGGCTATAATTAATACCTGTTGTCCATTGCTGAGTGCCTTGGATGTTTTTGGAAGTTAATTTTATGAAACCAAGAATTATTTGCACACAGAAGTAGACTAACTTTCTCCTGTAGCTGTAATTCAGGGCCAAAAAAATATTTACAAGTAAATAAGAACTTTTACTTGGATTTCTTTAGGGATAAGAAGTTATTACAACTAGATCCTGATTAGTGGTCCCCTGAAGTGGTCACATACATTCAGAATGACTCTTTGCAGTTTCAGTTATGTAAAATTCCAACCCAATGGAAATACACAGTGCGAATTTAAATAATGTGACCACTTCAGAGGATTCTTTATTTGCACTAATCTATTAAGAGAAGATAGCTTTTGGAAAGTCATCCCAGTACCCGTGATTTGGTAAGCATTAGGTGTTTAAAATATATTTCAGCTGATACCACTTATGGAGAAAGAAAGATAATAGATAGATAGATAAACTGATATTTATATAGACAGATATGATAGATGATAGATAAATGGATATTTATGTAGATAGATAGATAGATAGATAGATAGATAGATAGATAGATAGATAGATAGATAGATAGACAGACAGATAGACAGACAGATAGATAGATGATATATTAAGGCTTACTTTGTATAGACATTGCATTGAAAATAAAGCAAGATTTAGAACTTGAGGACATGTTTTCAAATCATAATTCTTTCCCTTAGTACCTGTGTGGCTTTGGCTAAGTCACTGGTCATTCCTGGACCTCCTTTTCATCTCTGTGATTCTGTGATCTGACTAGCTGGCCTTTAAGCTCTGAATTGGTGATTCAAGGATCCTAAAATTTGAGACCAGTCTGAGTAAGAATTTGAGAAAGCACCTACAGGTTAGAAAAAAAAATGAAATGAATTTTATTCAGAATGTCAAATTCCATTCTGAGCTTGATCTGTGATAACTCCATATATTTGACTTTGGCTGGTCAGAGTGGAGAAATCCATGTCCCAAAATTATCCTCTCAGGAACTTGGAAAAGAATGCAAAGTCTTCCTCAGGGATACATTTATTCCTTTTTTCTGAAGTTGAGAAATTTATCGGTGTTGCAGTGACATTTTATTGGAACCACCAAGTCACAACATGTATTGTTTATTAACACTTCCAAAAACATTTATTTGGTAAACTCTTGCCGCTCCATATGCCTTTTAATATACTCTAACACTGGGGACATTTTTAATGAGGTATTGTGCCAGGAAGGGCCAGTGTCAGGTACTAAGAGAAGTGCTTTGTTGTGCAGATGTCTTAAGAATAGCTCCAGAGGATGAAATATGACTGTGTTGACCTTTCAGCTGTGAGCCTATTTGTCAGGATTCAAATAAGTTGAAAGGATCAAACTGAACGGTTTCCGTAGTCAGACTGGGAATTGTGTTTCAGAGGTCAACAGTGAAGGCCGCATCGCAGATTCCATAACATAGCCAATTGTTGGTACATATTGAAGTCCTCATGCATCTCCTGCAGTCAGAGACACAATTAAAATTCTAATTTATTAATGTATACAGAGAGCTAGCCTGGCCTGTCACTCACTGATTCAAATGACTGCCCATTCTTTTTTCCTCACTCCCAGAGCTTTCGCAGCCTTAAAAATACTCCGTGAGTCCTCCTGAATATAGCAGGCCCCAAGTGCACTGGAGAAATGACATTGTATTATGGTGGTGGGAGGAAACCAGTAAGTCTCAAAACACATGGTCAAGAAATATATACACATACAGATACACATATACATACATGAATTATCTGATCACAGTGCCCTAAATATTGAAGATCATTTGGAGATTTAAAAAAAATACTAAATCTTACTTTAAAAGCCGTTTTTTCAAGCATGTGGAATTTCTAGATAACTTTTTAAAGAATAAGTTCTTCTGGAGTTAAAATATGGAGTGTGTATATGTGTCTGTCTGTGTGTCTGTGTCTGTTTCTGTTTCTGTGAGTGTGTCTGTCTGTGTGTGTCTGTGTGTCTGTTTCTGTGAGTGTGTGTGTCTGTGTGTGTCTGTGTGTCTGTGTCTGTTTCTGTGAGTGTCTGTTTCCTTAAGGATATATAATAGTATTTTTCCTATCAACCATTATAAGGTTTTTAGCTAACATTCACCACAAATAAGATCCAGGGCATTCCCCTTTTCTTTTCCTCTTTGGCAAGGGCACTATCTAAGTCAACCTAACCACTTGTACAAAATTCAAAGTAGGGACAGAGGTAGGTAATTTTGAATGTTTGCCAATAAGATATTTTGAGGCTCTTTCCACAACACCCCCCCCCGCCCCACCCCCGAGTTCAGTAGTTGACAAGCAGGGAGTTTAAACTGGTTTGGAAGAATCGCTGAGTGCCTTGGTTACATAAGGCAATTTATGTCCAGTACAGAGGATCCCTAAATGACTTCTCAGTTATCCAGTCTCATTCTGTCTAATTAAGTAAGCTTCATCAGGTAAGCTGACCTGGCATAAACAGATGGGGGTAAAATTACATTGCTCTTGAGCGACCCAGCTAACATGTTATCACCTTGTTATAAAATTGTACTTTAATTCTTTGTCATTCAGTGATGAACTGGCCTTAATGTTTAAAGATGTCATCCTGTGTCCTCGATGGGGCATCATAGAATGAGTATCTTAAATGAAAGCAAAATCCTACCAAGGTCTTAGTGCTGCTTATCCCCTGCCTCTCTTAGCCTTGATAACTATAGTCAAAGACCTATTTTAGCAACTTTGAGTTCTTAGCATAGAGGAAGACTTAACAGTGGAGGGATTTGATCCCATGATACCTGATTGCTTTTTAAAAATCTCCAAATATCCTGACTCACATTTTAAGCATATTTCCCATTTCTTTGCTTTATGATTGGCAGAGCCCCCAAGTTTCACAGCCTGATGATACAAACAAAAGAAATTTGAAATTAGAAGCTGGTATTATAATTGGTTATTCAATAGAGACATAAATAGAGACAATAAAAACGTAGCAAAACTTTATTAATTCAGACAAAGCTAGAGTTCCTGTCTAAAGATAGATATGTCTGAATTATAGAAGTGATTTTTAAAAACAATTTTGATATTCTTTTTCAGTGTGTATACAAACACCAACTAGGTTAACAAAGCACTGCCCAGTAGAGACACTAAGAAGAAGATGAGTGATTTATAATCCACATAATAAAGTTGAATAAAATGTGATTCTAAAGTACATGAAAGCTATCTGTTCTCTTAAACAAAATAAACTTCCTCTCTGCAATCTTGTTTGCATTATTAACTAACACAGCTAACTCTTAAAAATAAATAAGCATTGAAAATCTGATTTCCATTTAGCTTGTGTGAATTATCACAGCTTTCAAATTAACTTAGACTGAATTGTCAGTGTTTTATTGTATAAGGAAATTTATATGTGAGCAAAAAATGTTCAAACTACTCTCTTAAGTGTTTATATACTTTTGACGATTTCTTGAACAAGTGAAATGAATGTTTAACCCTGCAGGTGTGTTTATAGCCCTGAAAATATGTAACTTCACTGGCTAAAGATTAATTTGGGAGTAGATGAGCAATTTTATTGATTAAAATTTGGAACTTTGACCAGAGTTTTTGAATAGTAATTCATTTTAGTTCTTTAGGCATTTTAGTTGTTGGCATGAGTATATAAATTGAAAGCCAATCAAATGACACCTTTTCTCCTAAGAAAGCAAAAGCCCATGTATATTCTGGCAAAAAATAAAGTTAGAAAAGAAAGTAAACCTTGTGTGTTGCTCTCGAGTGAAAGTTGGACACCTGGCTGACCACAGCTCCAGACAGTCTACGAAGGAAAGCATCATAAGAAGAGCTAACATTTGTAGAGTTTTTTTAGTTTTCCAGGTGCTTCACATATATTATCTCTCTTCTTCCTCACAATTGTGCTGTGAGGCAGAAACTGTTATTACTTCCAAATGAGGAGTCTAGGGCTCAGGGAAGCTATCTCAATGGCCCTCAAAATTATTTGAGGTGGGATTGAAACCGAAGTCTGTGTGACACCAAGTCCATAATTTTATCCATTATATATTCCAGCTAAACTTCTGATTTGTTGGGAAGGAAGGGAAGAAAATAAACATTTATATTAGTCCTACTGTGTGTCATGCACTCCACTAAGCACTTTACAAATATCTCATTTGAGGAGTGTCTCCTTCCTTCTTATTCTCAAAGTTTAGAATTATCCCTTACAGGGTAGGTCAGTTTTATGGAAGCATGGTCAAGATTTGTTTTAGTCTATGCTTCAACCCAGTTGAAGGTGATTGTAGTAACACATTATGGTACATATTAGGGATTTAATAAATGCTCTTTGAATGGGTGGTTTTAGTAGAGAACTAAAATACAAGTTTGTGTTTTCTCAGTGTCACAAAAAGTCTGTTTTAAGTAGGCTTAGGTTTTTGGTTTTGGTTTTTTGGTGGTTGTTGTGCATTAATATCACTTGTAATCTTAGTGTCTTGCATAACGTCTATGCTATTCACATGAAAAAATTTGCCAAAGAAGAAACTGTAAAAGGGGAAATACAACTTTATATTTTGAATTCAGAAATTTAGCATTTTTAAATGTCTACTTAAAAATACAGATACCTGAAACTTACAATAAAGTTTTAGGCTTTAAAATTAAGCAAGTAATTTATTTTTATGCCAAAATTATTACACATTCAACTCTTTTTTCTCAGTGCTGCTTTGTGTTTGGTATTGAAGATGGATACAAGGCTTAACCAGGCCTTAATTCCACTTCTTCTGTGGCTGATAATGGGTTAGGGAACAGGTTAGCCACCTAGTAAACTGGAGTTCTAAGCTCCAGTGGGTGAGGTTTGGCTTCATCTTGCCTGGAAACAGATCTCCATAGTACTTTCTGGCCCCCTCCTCTGTACTGGATTACACCACCCATTTTCTCTCTCTCT
>CM053624.1:351025575-351059806 GCA_028646595.1 Phalanger gymnotis
CCTGTGTGACCATTCACACGTCACTTAACCTTACTTAGCCTTTATTTCCCCATCTGTAAAATGGGGATTACAAAAGCATTTTAAGGAAATCATGTGGCCCAAATGAGATAATATATGTAAAGCACTTTGCAAACCTCAAAGTGCTATATAAATGTTATCCATTAGTAGGTAGCTGACATTTATGTGGCATTTCATGGTTTACAAAAAGCCCTTTATACACTTTGTCTCATTTGATTCCTTTAACAATCATGATTTATCCTAGTTTTCTGCCTAGGCACTATGGCAACTTAATTATTTTTGAGATATCAAAATTTCTCCTCTCTTTTACATGTTACCAATATTTTCACACATCATCGAGCAATCCCGGACACATAAACACAAATTTCAAAAGAGGAAAAAAATAGAATCTCAAATGATTTGGAGGATATTTTTATTTTAAATTTTTAATCTACCTTGACATAAGTCATCAGGTACCCTCTTGGTGCCACAGAAAGATGGTTGAACTGGAAGACAAGGGTACTGTGTTCAAATCCCACCTCTGCCAATTTCTGGCTGTGTGACCTTGGGCAGTTTATTTAATCTTTCTGGACTCGTTCCACGTGTGAAATGAGGTTATTGGACTAGATGACCCATAAGGTACCTTACAGCTCTAAGTCTCTTTTGGTCATCACATGCTGCCATTGCCACCCCCCCAAAAAAAATTCATTATGACATAAAGACTAAAGCACTTTCCAAATGTCAGCTACCTTGGAGAATGTAAACAGTGTAAGGTCAGGTATTATATCTTTTCTGATCTTTGTAACTATCCCCAGGCACTGCCATGTCTCCTTTTCCTTCACCAGCCACAACTATTGTTGGCACTATTTGTCATACAAATTCAGTATATACTTCAGTTTTGAAAATTCAGCCCCACTTATTTCTGCCATCAGGGTTCAGGTCATCTTGATAATTGTATGTCTTCCCCCTTTGTTCAGCGTCTATTTGTCTGTGTGCCTTGCAAAAGTCAGCTAGATCCCAGCAAAGGGGTTTTCTGATTCTGCAGTCTGAAGAGATCCAGTGAAGTTCTGTGAATCAGAACATGGACGGGCATGCAGTTATCATTGTGTGAAGGGTTGGGAGAATACAAAAAAATAAAACACATGAAACATACTTGACTGGTCAAAAATGTGTAAATTGCTGACAAAATGACACATGTAATTAAGAGGGCTCCTACCATTTTACTTCGAGGTTTACACCTACAGTGTTGAAAAAGAGAGTGACTCCCACCTCGCTAATTACCATTATCACTGAAATGGTAGGGTTTGAGTCATTAGTTCCATGTGCATTTAATTAGAGGAAGGCTGAAATTGGATTTAACTTATTACTTCTTCATGGATCACTTTCTTGTCATCACTTCAAATTGGATTGCAGCCCCAGGTAACTAATTATGAGAGCCACAGGATCAAGAGTAAAAAAAAGGTAATTAGGAATAACACTGTCGGACCCTTGCTGATAGTCCACTTGTGCTTTGGAAAAAATGAGAGCAGTATTTTGTAGTATTACAGATTAGGGAGTTAAAAGTATGTACTATTTCTAAGAGTCATGGGAGACTGTCACCACCCATAGTGGTTGATATGATGTACAGCTGGGTTGAAGATGTTGTATCAACATGGTTCCACAATCAGATTCTTAATATCTAGATTAAACTTGTAAAAGCAACAGATTGGTTGTAGGTATGAGGCATCTCCACAACTGTGTACTCAGGGGTCTTCATATATATGATTACTACAAACCTGTCAAGATGCTTTTGAGGCAAAGTACAGAGCATTTTCAGTAGAGAGAGTTAGAATTTAATGAGCGCATTAATGTTCCAAAAGCATCATTCACTTCTGACAAGAAACTCTGTCAGTACAACGGTGAGGCTCAGTTCTAGGACTTCTGCGTTGAGATTTTTTTTTGTCAGTTTCCAGCATGCTGAATTGTTCAGAACATCTACTGTTTGCTTCTGTGGTTTTTTCTCCATGTTGTGGATAGTTGTGCTAAGGTTCCTACCCACCACCACCCCTGAAAATACTTTAAAATGAATTGTATTGTTTCCATGTGTAGAGCAGAATTCAGAACTGTAAGCAATCAATTTTATTGACATAGTCCGAAAAAATGTTGATGACAGTTCAAGGATGTGATGAGATTGAGTTTTAAAAGTACCCGGCACTAAGTGTGGCAAAAAATTTGAAATGTAATTTCATTACTCAAAAAGTCTATTGGGTTGGAATCCACCCAGAAGTGATTACATTTTGATGGGCTATGATGTCATCATATATAACTGTTCTTTGCCTTTAAGAGAGAGAAAGGTCTTTGGTTTCCCATAGGAGTGAATCACAGTTCAAAGATGGCCATGGTTCCTTGGGTTGTTTTAGATGGGTTTTAATGTTCTTTTAATGTAAGCAAATAATTTGTGACTCAACCTTGGGTAGCTTTCAAGCCTGGGTAAGTGAGGTTTGCTCACTGTTTCCTAACATAAGGAAAGTCTAGGCCATGATGTGAAAACCATACAAAAGTGACTAAATAATCACTCCCAAAGTGATAAAAAAAAAAAAGAATTCTGAAATGATTTGTCTTTCTCATGTGCTAATATTGCAAAATAAATTTCAAGAACTAAAATAATGATCACCAAGTCTAATGTAGAAAATTGAAGTCCTTTTCCCCCTTTACATCTTAAGTTGATTTAGAATTTTTATACATAATATTCATCTGTGGTTGAAAAGGGGGCATCTTAAGGTCAAGTGATGCAGTGTTTTCCATTTTTCCATATGAGCCTCATACTGTGTGATAAAAGCAAACTCCTTTATTTTGTAAGTCTGCAGGAATTTCTGGTAAAGTACAGAGGTCACGTTTCTTGTCAATTTGAGTAGGCAGAATTTTTAACTACTGTTTTTTACCCTCTTTTGCAATTTATTCTTTTTCAATTCCTTTTCTGTTTTTCTTTCTTTTTTTTAATTTTGTCTTTCTTTTCTGCTTTTCTTCTCTCCTTTTTTTCCCCTACAAGCAAGCCCTGGCACTGCACTATCCTAACATACACACACACACACACACACACACACACACACACACACACACACACACACACACACACACACACAAGAGCCTTCCAATCTGCAACTCATTAGTGCACAGCACTGGAGCCTGTCCAGTGGTTAGAAAATTTCCTGAAGCCTAGAATAACAGCAGTTGGTGCAAGCACCATAGAACAGAAGTGACAATGAGGGGTAGTCCAGTCCACTTGGCATGATGCCCAGGCAGGAAAGCCAGCTGAGATAGTAAAACAGAGAGATTGAAGCGGTACATGTGGGATATGCTTGAAAAGTTTGGTCTTTTTAGAAATTACCTTCTGTAAATATAAGGCATCTTCTTTTTTCTTACACATATTATTTATCCAGGATTTAAGGTACATAGATAAAGAAAACACCAAAACCTCTAAAACATTAAGGAAGGAAATAAATAGGAAGAAAACATAAGGATATTTTCCATGTCAATTGCTGGTTTCCCAAAAAAAATAAACTGAACTACTTTGGGACAAATAATATTTTCATTTTCAATGAGAAACTGAGGCACACATATGTGTTATCTGAACAAACAGATCAAAGGCAGCAAGTCATTTTGAACTTAGGGTGTCTGATAGCCGTTTTTTTGCACCAACCCGCTAGCTAGACCATTGTATTTCCTAATTTGGACATATGTTTAGGAGTACCTTTGAAAAATAGCACTTGTAATTGAAATATACATTTTATATAGTGAAACGACGCTTGAGAAGGAGAGGAAAGAGGGGTATTATTCAAACACAGCAGAAAACTCTGAGAGTAATTGTCCAAAGGCTCCCATTGAAACTGAGAAGCAGTCTGGAAAAAGTATACTTTGGGGGGAAATATGTGTATCATTGTAATTACGGTAGTTGTGAGCTGATGTCATACCTAGTAACTGTTTTTGTGTTTCTCAGGCTTTTGTTACTGAGCTGTGATATCATGGGCAAACTATTATAAACATATCATGGATATACTATGCTTGTGTAACAAAAGATCAGGAACCTTTATTCAGTTTGTTTTCCTTGTCATATTGTAAAAATTTATTATGTGTACTGTGTATATTAGAAACAGATTTGGGTAATTCTGTCTAAATGAAGTCATCCCAGCTATTTCCAGACTGTCTGTTTTTGGTTGTGAATAATTTTAATACATCAGATGGTTGTCATATTTAGGAGCTCTCTAAATTTTTAAAGCAAACCTATCCCCTTTGGAACATGGGTGGACTTTATCAGTCTTGCCATTATGAATCTGTGAGTTTTAAATGATTGCCTGCGAAATTACAGAGGCTGACTACCAGTCATTTTTAAGAATTTTAGACTCCCATTTCTCTTCTTCGTAATTTTTTTTCTGGTCACAGCCGTTTTAACTACTTAAGTAGCAGGATTTCAAACTTCCAATACACAATAGGATAAACTGTTCCAGGTCTTTATCCATTTGGACAACTTTCTGTTTATGCTTTTTTGGTAAGTGCTCAAAGAGGCAGAATCCAATATATACTTGTATGTATAGTTAATATAGATTAAAGATAGATGCTTTAAAAGTTTTATTTGCCTCTGCTGTCATCTCTAGCTACCATCCTCTTTCTTACCTTTTTAAGTGAATGGTATGTGACCATTTGCTTTTTCCCACCCCTCTTTAGTCATCCCCCTGGAATCTGGCTCCCATCCCAACTACTCTTCTAAAATGCCTCTCCTAAAAGTTATCCTATTGCTAAATCCAGTGGCCTTCTCACCATCATCAACACACTGACCTTTCTGGGGCTCTGGATAGTGTGAATTGCCTCCTTCTTGAAACTCCCTTCTCCATTGGGTTCTGGGACACTGGCCTGTTCTCTATCTTTCACTCTTCATTGCTGATTGTCCTTCTTTCCCAACGTTTAACTGTGGAACTTTTCCTGAAGGAAGGGATACAGGAAGAAGTTTAAGTGAGTTTAAAAAAAAATAAAATATAGCAATAAAATTTATTTTTTAAATGCCATTCATCTTCTTTCTTCTTTATTGCCAATCTAATATTGGTCATCCATTGACTTCTTTCTGTTTTCTTTTTTTACCACAAAAATTTCTTAGCCATACTCCTTGATTCCAGAGTTTTCTTTTTCCAGGCATTCCAGTTTTTGTTTTGGTAAGAGACTAATGTTGCTTAAATGTTGTTTTCATCATATCACATTAGTGCTTAGTAGCTTCCAATAGTCCAGTATTTCCAACCACATCAAGTTTGAATCCGTCAAGTATATTCCCCAAGCTCTGTCCCCACCCCACCCCCCTTGATAAGCTGGATCCTCAGAAAGCAAAGTATCTGAAGTATATTATCTCTATATCTTCTCTTACAGAAGTAAATGCCCCCCTTAAATTATGATTTAACTTTATGCCTTCTGTTCTCTGAGTTTGATACAAGAATCCTCCATGTTGAACAGCATTCTTATCTCCGCCTCTTGGCTTCTTTCAAGACTGAGGTGAAATCCTACCTTTTTCAAGAGACCTATCCTGATCTCACTCCGCTCTGAGATTCCTTCCATCCACTCTTAATTGTTTTGTGTGTGTACAATCATTTATTTATTTTTTATCCTGTTAGAATGCTCCTCAAGGGCAGAGAGGAGTCTCTAACCTTTCTTTGTATCCCTATTGCTTAGCTCAGTGCCTGGCACATAGTAGGTGTTTAATAAATGCTTGTTGACTTGATTGACTGGCAGTGGGTAGAAGTTACAGAGAATCAAATTAAATTTGATATAGGGAAAACCCTTCTAATTATTTGTTATCTAAAAGTAGAGCTTGCTGCCTTAGGAGGCCCTCCCACCGGAGACCTCACTACAGTTTTTCAAGAAGAGGCCAAATGTCTATGGATCAGTGATATCGTAATGCAGGCTCTTGGTCGGACATGGAGTGGACTAGTTGGCCTATGAGATCAGTTCTCACTTTCTTGCCCTTTCATGTGATTGTCTCATGATTGTCATTGAATACTAGATCTAGAACTGTGAGGGATGTTAGAGGTTATCTGTAAGTCCAGAACCTTCATTTTATTGATGAGGAACCGAAGACCCAGAGAAGGGAAGTTATTTGCTCGAAGTTACATAGCTATTAAATGTCAAAGGCAGTATATAAATCTAGGTCTTCTGGTTCCAAATCTGGTCCTTTCCAGCATCCCAGGTTATGATCTCTCTTAATGAAGAATTGAGTAGCATGGATGAAATCCAGACCTTTTGAGTTATTAACATATTATAAGTGAGTTATTTATTCTAGAAATAATAGTTCAGAGGTCATCTGAATGTAGACTGCTAGTGAACCAGTAGTGATCTGTAGACCACAGTTTGAGATCCTCCAAAATAATTTTTATCTATGAAGACTGATAAATACGCTCATAACTACGTGCTCATGAAACATTATATAGAATGATGCATCACTTTGTAATTTTCTCCTGATCTTTAGGGGAGAATGAAAAAAATGCATTTTTAGCCTGGATCTTTACCCTTTCAGAATGAGAAATAGCATGCTTTTGAATATTTCATCTCTACTCATGACAGAAGAAGTATTGCCAAATGAGTCCAACCAGGTTATTGTAAGAATTAGTGATTATTGAATCCCCAAAAATATCCAAATTTAAAGGAAGCTTTAATCTTTTTTTATCAATAGCCTGTAAAATTCTAGTTTCAGTGGTGTTATTGGGGCACGCTCTTTTGTATTCCACTTCCATGCTCCTAGTAGTTGTAGTATTCACTTGGATGAGTGTCTTACTTCTTGACCTTTGCTCAAATCTGACTGATGCCTCAGTTTTTTCTTAAGCATAAAATCTCACTGCATCACCAGCCCTCTCCTCCTCATTGAGTTCCATTGGCCCTCTAATACCCCCTACAATTAAATCAAAATTCCTCCCTTTGGCATTTAAAGTTCTTAAAATCTGATTGCTACCTTTACGTTCCTGACTTTACTCACTCCCAAGTATTATACAAGCCAGCAGCACAGAACTATTTGCAGTTCCTCCAACAGAATCCTCCATCTCTTGTCTCTGGGTCTTCACCAGCCGTCACCCATGCCAGGGATGGTCTGCCTCCTCACTTCTGCCTCTTGGTGTCTTTGGCTTCCTTCAAGACTCAGATCAAACCCCACCTTCTAGAGGAAACCTACTCCCATTCCCTCCCCTTCTCAGATTACTTTGCATGTACTTTCTATGTAAATGCATATATACTTATATGCATCTGTACTTAAATGTATGTGCATATAAAATGTGTGCACAATCCACAGAGGGGAAATTTGGGAACAAGGGATCATTAGAATGGTAGGAGGAGGTTAATGAAAGAAATATTTATGTTTACTTATCTGTGTATATTGTAGGATCTTAGATTTAGAACTGAAAGAGGAGTTTGAAACCAACTCCCTCATAGAAAGGTTGAATGATTTGCCCATGGTCACATGGCTAGTAATTATCAGAAGTAAGATTTGAACCCGAGTTTTCCTGACTCCAATTTCAGCACCGTAGCCGCCATGCCAGGCTGCTTTGGGTACATGTTGTAGCTCTTCAGTAGCCCTTGAATATAAGGATTATTTTATGTTTGGCTCTTTATCCCCATCACCTTGTGTATGCCTAGAACATGTTAAGAAATCAATGTTGGCCAATTTTAATTCTTTGTCAGTCAACAGGAATTTATTAAGTGCTGTGTACATATACATGTATTTATGTATATATACAGAAACATATATACATATCTGTGTATAAATACATAGATATCGATCTACATCTATATTGATTTATACATATACATATATACACATAGATAGACAGACAAGTAGACAGATAAATAGACAGTCTCCCCTAATAGAATGTAAGTTCCTTGAGAGGAGGGAGTATCTTGTATTCTTAGCACCAAATGGTGCTTGGCACATGGGCGCTTGATGAAGCATAGTGATTGATTGACACCAGGTACAATAAAAAAGTAATTATTGTTTTTAGAGGAGGGGCAGGTGCAATCTATAATGGTGGAGGGAACATTCGCACAGGGATACTTGAAAGATTGAAGTTTGCTATTTTATATATAAATGAAATTCACACTAGCCAGCAGCTCTCCTGTTTTCATTTTGCCTTCTCAGAACTTCATACTTGTTAATTCTTTATAATTGTAACAACTGGGAAATGATTCCCTAATCAGAAATACTGAAATTGTGCTTTTCTCTAATAATCTCCCTGCCCCACTCTTCTTCTCATCCCCTTCCCCCAGAGGTGTTGGTCCTGCTTATTTGAATGAGGAGCCCCCAGGAGCAGGAATAGCTGTTAACCTCATGTGCATAGCTCCCTTGAGGAGCTATTGTAGTTTCAGTGTAAGAGATACAGATTAGAAGCCGGCAAAATGTGGAAGTCCCATGGTGGATGACAGTCTTGCCAGTGTCTTTCATCAGGTTCATGAAAACAATCATATCAACCATGAGGGGAAAATATACACTCCATCCCAATACGATTGCCAAATTTCATGATGCTAGGCACCTGCCTTTTTAAATTTGTTAATCTGTTTAAGGTACAATATTAATGGCACATAAAACTTTAATTTGTTATAAGTATAGAATATTAAAGTAGACTGAAGGCAAAATAAAGAAATTTATTTTGTGTCAAGATGAAGTTCAGTGAAGCATAGCAAAGATAGACTAGATTATTAAATAAACTTTGAGTGAAGATGGAAAAAATGTACCTAAATCTCTCATTTTGAAAAGGATTGGTTTACTTGATTATATGCAACTGTATCACACTCAGGAAAGTATAAGACAAATGAAAGCAAAACAAAATTTAATTGAGCTATTATTTTGCAGACTTTGGCTCTGTTTCAGACAGCCTAATCAAATTGTGCTTTGCTCAAATAACTAATGTTAAATGCAGTCTACCAACAGATGTTTAAAGGGAGCCTAATTGGAAAATCTACATCCTGGATTTAGTCTGTCTAGTTGAAAAAAGTTTAAAATTTATATTTTAAAAAAAGCCACCTAATGCCAAACATCCTTAGGCAAGATGAAGCTCTTTTTAGGGATATCCGAGGCTGTGTGAAATTCTTTTAAATAGCCAAGGATGCCACTCTGAAAATGAAAATCTCCTGGATATTGTCAGGCTGTGTGCTGCAGATAGCCAAGCTGAGAAATCTCTTTTATCGTGTTACGTCACTAGAGCAACGTTAAGCGCACTGGATCATGTCATGTGCTATTGTGCTGTAATTTACAAAGCTGCACTACAAGTCATGCAGTAGAGCGCCCTGATTGATGACATTTAAAGGAACACTGTCAAGGATGTTAGGTAACGAAATTGACCTTCCTTGACAATTGTCTCATTTTCTACGTACTAATACGTACTGGGCATTTTATAGTGCTTTACCTGGCTGGTGAATTCTGCTGTGGAACCTTTAATAAGGCAGAAGAGGGACTTTGCTTGAATAACAACTTCAAGGCCTTCTCATTAGCTTGGTGTGATGAGGATGTAATGCTGTAGAAGGAGCATTGGATTTGGAATTGGGGAGACCAGGTTTGAATGCCCAGTCGGTCATTTAAGTGCTTGAGCAGCCTTTGGCGAGTCAATTCACCTCTTTGGGCTTCAGTTTCCTCATCAAAGATAAAGGGTTTGATCAGAGAACCTTGGAGGGCACTCACAGCTGGAAATCTATGTTTATACTATTGTTTTTTTTTTTTCAAACGGCACTAAGTGGTTTTGATATATTCTTCTTAGCTTCAACACACATTCATATCCAGGGATTTTACAGTTTTGGAGCTCTGGTACATACTGGGTATTGTTGAGTTTGTGTGCCACCATTTTATAAAATCTTACACCTTAGCACTAGAAGGAATCTCAGAAGATTGATGGGCCCAAACCCTCCATTTTTCAAATGAGGAAACTAACACCCCTCAAGCAGAATGAATTTCTTAAAGCCGCATAAGGGAGGTATAACTCTATAAACATATTTGTTTTTATTTTGACTCTAATCAACTAAGTTTGAATCTAAGTAGTTAAGGCAGCTAAATGGCTGGGAAATGGAGTCAGGAAGACCTGAGTTCAAATCTAGCCTCAGACACTTACTAGATGTGTGACCCTGGGCAAGTCAGTTAACCTCTGTTTCCCTTAATGTGCTGGAAATATCTTTGCCAAGAAAATCCCATGGTGTGCTATGGTTCATAGGGTCATAGAGATTCAAGAATAACTGAATAAGAACAAGCTATGTTATCTTTAACAAGGAAGTCCCAACTTCCCAGAGTTTCATTTTTCTAATTTGTAAAATTAGTAGCCTGGACTAGTTGATCTCAAAGGTTCTCTCCAGTTTATAAATTAAACTGATGCTTTAGTTCTGGGATTCCATTAATTCCTCTCTTCTTATCTCCTCCCCTCTTCTGAGGGCGCGAAAGATAGACTAATTTCCGTTCATCAAAACAATAAATCTGAACTAGAGTCATGTGAAGTAATAATCCAAGGCAAGTCACATGTCAATAGAAAGCAAGTTCCTCGAGGGCAAGAACTGTTTCATTTTGTGTTTTTATCCTCGTTATGTCATGGTGCCTCACACATACCCAGTAGGTCTTTAAAACATATGCGTTGGATGGAATGGAATGGAATCTGTTTTAGTATTACGGCTGTTCATCTTATTGAATGGAATCTGTTTTAGTATTATGGCTGCCGATCTTAGGCATACTATCTCTACTGTATCATTGCAAGGCTTGATAACTCCAACAAGTGCATGCTGAGTAATATTTTTAACAGTCTCCTAAACTCAAGTTTCATGTGAATACATTCCTCAATTCACCAAACATTTGTTAGGCACCCAGTGTGTTCAGCACCCTTAAAAAGTACAGATGTTGAGATTTATATTGGGTAATAGATTTGGTATCTATTTTAGGATCAAATTGTGGGATTAAAAGCATGCAGTTAAATTTTTTCTCTCTGCGTACCTCTGCACTTCTGGTTTGGGGTAGACCAAAATACCACAGTACCCATTTTTACGGTATTTCCAGACCAGCCCAAATCAGGAAATACTGTAAGTCTCACAAGATCTCTAGCCTGATTCCCAACCCAAGTAGTTTGGATAACTTTCAGATAAGTGTTGAAGTTGGCTTGTCTTGTGGTGTTACACCTGGTTTCCAGGAGTCTGAGGAGCATACCTCATTCAGGAACTTAAATCATGTTATTTCAAATTTGGAGTCTGCATTTATCCAGCACCTTTCAGTTGCCAGTGTCAAAGTGCTTTATAAACACACTGCTATGCTCATTTTGCAAATAGGGAAACGGAGAAATGGAAAAGTGAAATTACTTACATAGAGCCAGGAAAAGGAACCTGGATTCTTGCTTCAGTCTCTGTCATTGCTACCAAGCTTCTAACCACATTAACTTGTGATGTTTCTTTAAAAGAAAAAAAAAAGAAAAGGAAGCCTCTTGCCATTACTACTGTTTGGAGTTTTAAGAGCGTTAATTGGTAAAGTCACAGCTATAGTAATTCACCATGGTTGATGAGCTGGTCTGTAGGGCATTTAGGGACAGTTTTACTTTAAGGTACTACTGGCTGTGTTAGGCCTTAATACCCACCATCTAACAGTGAGTGGCCAATATGATTTTAAAAAAAAAAAAAACGTAATTTACCAATTGGAGTTCTACAAAAGGGAGATTATATTTTATGACTTATGAACAGCAGGTCAGATATTTCAAAGAAAATTTAAAGAGCAGTAATTTTGCAAATATACACAGATGAATTTGAAAATAAATATTTCACTGCCTACACAGATCTCTTTAGAATCCTGGCATCAGGAAATGGATTCTAGGCGTCTTAGCATTTGTATAACACAGTGTCATTCCATGCACAATATATTAATGCTTAATTGAAGATAATGTAACTGCAGATCAAAAGGCATAATTAACATTTTGCAAAAACTCTTATGCAGAGCAGAATTTTGACAAATTTAGGTCCGTGTGAAACTTATTCATGAAAGAATCAACCGGGATTTCATTGGTTCACCTTAAAAGAAAACAACAACAAAAAATCCCCAACCTGAAGCCTCTATCTATCGATATGGGACTTTCCCTTTCTTCACTAAATCACCACGGAAGCCCGAGCTAAAGGGATTGTTTTGGTAGTCAGCTAACAAACATTTATTAAATACTTACTTTATGCCAGATGCTGTGCTAAGTGGTGAGGAAACAAAGAGAGAGTATGCAAGCAACAGTATTCGTACAAGACGTATATGCTGTCAATGGGAAGTAATCTTAGAGACAAGGCCCTAGCAGCAGGGAAGACTAATCAGCTGGGCATATGGGTGACATGTTCCCAACTAAGTCCTAAGAGTATCTGATCTTTTTATTGGGTACAATAGGGAATTGATTTCCATTATGGAATGGATCCTCCTTTAGGGCAAGGATTTTTTATTTTTTGTTCACAGCAATTGACACATAGTAGCTTCATAAATGATTTTCTAGCTCCTTGATTGATTATAACAAAGATGTCTCCAAAGCTGCCCGCCTCAAGAACTTTTCATTCTAGGCTTGTAAGAGGACAGGAAATTATTATCAACAAAGCTTCTCTGGGATGTTAACAAGGACAGGCAGTTAGAAATACCTTAGACGAGGACCTGCTTAAGAATGAGTGCTTCCAAAATATATTATCTCATAGCTATACACAATACATTTTTCTCTGGACAGTGCAAAAACCTTGGGACCCCGAAAGAGAATAACTTTAATGAGAAGACTAGGGAGGATATATTTATATACCTTAATTTGATTTGAAGCAAATCTGTGGTCCTAAAATGTCACCCAATATCCAAAAATACTACCCTGATCATCGGTCATAGAGCCATAGTTCTTTGATGAAGTCTTCATCATTTTGCTTCTTTATCTCAATAAATTTAGGTTTTGTGGAGTCAAAAGACCTGGGTGTGAATCCTGGCCTTTTCATTTACTACATGTATGACCTACACCAAGTCTCAATGTCTCTAGTTTTGTCTAATCATTTCTATCATCCCTTAGCAGTCTTAAATCCTGTGCTCTTACTAAGATGTTTCAGTCTCTAAGATTCATCTATTGAAATGCAAATGTCTTAGGAGGGGCAGTACCTTAGAATTATCAGTTGTTAGAGCTGAAAGGTAGCTCGGAGGTCATTGAAGTCAAACCTGGGCCTGGGCCATGAATTCTCTCAAATTTCTCTAACAAGTGGGCATCCAGCCTTGGCTCAAAGACTTTCAGTGATAAGAAACTTGTTCACCCCCAAGGTAGCCCAGGCTACTTTTATGTAGTTCCTGTTGTTAAGAACTTTTTTCTTTAGATTTAGTCAAAATGCATTTATTTGCAAGTCTGCTCCCACCCATTGTTCCTGTCCCTCTTGAGCAAACAGAGGTAGAGGGGGGAGTCTGATCTCTGGTGTACACTATCCCTTAAACTATTTGAAGACATCCATCATCTTGCCCTGCCCCATAAAAATTCCCTTCTCCAGGCTAAACACTCAGTTCTTTCAGAGTCTCATCTTCCTAATTGTCCTTCTGAATGTACTGCAGTTTATCAACATCCTTCCTAAAATGTGATGCCCCAAACTGACTGCCACAGTCCAGATGTGGGGTCTTCTCTGAGCAGAGGATAGTGAGGCATTGAGCGCCCACATTCTTACACCCCGGGGCTGCTTGTGTTCGTGTTTCTTTTCATCACACTGTATCAGCAAGGCAATAATCACAATATAGATGATAATTGTCAAAATCCTATGTGGTTCTGCTTTTACACACTGTGATTCATACTGAACTTGCAGTCTACTTAGGATATTTTCACAAGTCATATGATAACGCCATGTCTCCCCCATTAATAATAATAGTAATAGTAATAAAATAATAGCTTTTGCAGAGCCATTTAAAGTTTGTGAAGCTTTTTGCCAATATCATATTACTTGACCCTCGCAGTGACCTGTGAGATAGGTCCTTTTATTATCCCCATTTTTCAGTGGAGGAAACTGAAGTTGAGAAATATAAAGTGACTTGTCCAGGGCCATATGACTAGCAAATATCTGAAGAAGGATTTGAATTCAGGTCTTCTTGATTCTCAGTCCAATGTTCTGCCCCCAGGACCACCTAGCAGCCTCCGCTCTATTGTGATTCATTCATGATAGCAAAATCCTACCTGTCCAAAACACTTGAGAGCAAGCCACTTTGAGATAGAAAGAAGAGTGGGACAAGAAGTAGAGTCTTGGAGTGGGGTGTGAGATGGCCGGAATGAGAGAGAGAGAGAGAGAGAGAGAGAGAGAGAGAGAGAGGACAAAAAAAAGAAAACAGCAAAGACAGACCTTGACAACTTCACTGTTTTGTCACAAATGTAGTATGATCCTAAAATTGTTTTAAAAAAATTTACAATAGCTGTGGTATGGGCACAAGGATTACACATAGATCTACCTGTGTGACCTTGGCCAGGTCCCTTCACCTCTTAGTCCTTAGTTTCCTTACCATGAGAAAGTTTTCTTAGAATGCCTCTAATAACCCTTCTAGCTCTTTGTACAACAAGAACTACAATAGCATTTATATACTGCTTTAAAATATACAAAGCGATTTATGTGTATTATCTCATTTGATCCCCAGAGCAACTTGGTAAGGTAGGAGCTATTGTTATCCCCATATTACAGGAAAATGAGATTGAAGGGAGTTAAATGACCACATAGGAAGTTTCTGAAGTACAATTTGAACCCCAGGCTTCCTGGCTCCAAGCCCAGCACCGTAGCCACCGATCTGTCCACTCTGCCATCTGTACCCATCTTTAAAATGAAAGTGTTAAAAGTTTTGTTTTGCTATGCCCAAAGGGCTGTAAAACTGTTCATACCTTTGATCCAGCAATACTGTTAGGTCTTTATCCCAAAGACATCCAAAAAAAGGGAAAGGGACCTATTTGTGGGAAAGTATTTAGAGCTACTCTTTTTGTGGTAGCTAAGAATTGGAAATCAAAGGGATGGCCATCATTTGGGAAATGGCTAAAGAAGCTGTGGTATATGAGTGTAACAGAATATTATTGTACTATCAGAAATGATAAGCAGGATGATTTCAGAAAAAAAAAACTGGGAAGATGTGGATGAACTGATGCATAATGAAGTGAACAGAACCAGGAGAAAGTTGTACACAGTAACAGCCATATTGTATGATGAACTGCGAATGACTTAGCTACTCTCAGCAATACAATGATCCAGGACAATCCCAAAGGACTAATGATGAAGCATACTATCCAACTCCAGAGAAAGAACAGATATTGTTTGAAAACAGACTGAAGTATGCTATTTTCCATTTTTTTCTTTCATTTTTTTTCTTTTATTCTGCTCTTGTACAATATGACTAACATGGAATATAATTGCACATGTATAACCTATATATCTGATTGTTTACCATCTCAGGGAGGGGGGAGGGCAGGGAAGGAGAGAGGGATAGAATTTGGTACTCAAAACTTTAAAATGTTTAAAAATTTTTTTTAAGTTTTCTTTTGCATAAATGCCCTTTGTTTCTTAGCATGTGATAACTAATGCATATATTATACTAATGAGTAATTGAAGAATGACCTTTGAATGAGGCTTCTTCAAGTATCTCTGTACTTTTCTGAAGTTATCTCTTGCCACAGTATCTTTCTAGTTCAGTTGCTTAGCTTCATTTAGCCCAAAGGTCTGTATCTCTTTTCACCTCTTGAGAAACACATTGGCCCAATTCTCTGAGGGCTTCAGTTTTTCTTGTATGCCAGAAAAAAAAAAAATGTATTGGCTTTGAAGGAGTGAAGGGGGAGGGAAAAAAGAAAAGGGATTGCATTCAGAAACGAACTGGGCAAAACCAAGAAAACCGAAAATAAACAATTGTGTCCTTTGATACTTTGGTTGTTTTTATTTAGAACATACATAAAATCAAAACAAATTCTTCAAGAGAATGTTTTGCTATTTGGGGGGGAAAAAAAGCAAATAATTTCCCATGAAAATCTCTTCCCACCAAAAATTTGAACTAGCCCCAGAGCATGGCCTGTTTTTTGTTTTGTTTTAGGATTCCTGCCTTGTTTGCAGTGACCATCAACACATTGCCCCATAATGGTTCCATCCTATACTCCTGATGGCAGCCAACTGGCTCACTCTTTTCCTGTTGGTTTTCCTGAAAAGGGGGAGGGGGAATCCTCAAACCTTGTTTTCTTTCTTAGTAAATTACTTTATTTCTTGCTACTTCTTCAGAAATAAGTTTCTGATCACTCTAGGATTTCATTATCGCTTACCTCCAGTCAAACATGTAGCAAATAGTAGAGCTTGAATTAGAATACAGAACCTTTGTTTCTAAGTCTATTGTTGAAGATCTTTTGCTGTTTTTGGTTTTGTTCGTTGTTTTCTTTGCTACTGTTATTGTTCCCTTGCCTCCCTATCCCACTCACACCCTCTCTCCTCAACCCTGGTGGTCATCATGGAATTTTGATACTCCATTTCCCGACCTTGGCCAGCATAACCTTCCATAGGTAGACTAGTGATCCTCTACTCGTTGGGACTCACCACATGGATACTAGACCTAGTGCAGACTGCGAGTCAGCTTTTACTGCCTCTTGGCTCCTGAACTCAACCAATGAACCAACCTTATCCTCTCTAGCAGCAGGAACCCACTACATCCAAATGCTATACTTTCTTACTGGACAGTTAAGAGTGAGAAGCCATGGTTATTGTTTCATTTTCTCTTGTAGGAGTCCTGTGAAACAAATAACAATTGTCTATGATTATTTTCCTCACTAGATATGTGATTTTTGGAATTAGAAGTCCCGAGTGAGGAATAGCACCTACTCTGAAGTTTGTCCTCTTAGCTGTCAAGTGGCACTGAGAGATTAAATGACGTCCAGAGTCAAAGCCAGGAATGCTCAGAGGCCTAAGTTAAACTCAGGTGTCCTTGAACCCAGTGACAGCTCTGTATCTGCTATGCCATGGCTACCTCTTATAATTGACAATACTATACTTTTATGGTTTCCTAGTCATACAAAGGTGGAAATCAGATGGAATGCCTCAACTTCGAATTCTTTTTAAGACTGGATTGTGATAGATATCAGTATGTTCAGATTCCAAATGGCCCATAGCTAGGCTTGTGGTTTCCAAAGAGATCTCGTCAATTGACTTTAATCCAGTTTCATAAGCTTCCAGGCTTGGCTTGACTGATCACTGCGTATTTCATATATACATTAATTGATCTAGCCTTCTATATTTCATCGCCCTTCTTTGTGATTGGCAACTCCCTCACACTTAAATAGGTAAAACTTGTGAGTTTCTGTGGCCAATTTTATTTTAAGAAATTTACCTGGCCCAATTTCGATACATATTCCCAGGACATTTGCATTTAGGAGAGACAGCTTCCTGTCCTTGAGCCTTTGACATGTCAGATGTGGGGGATGTTATAAAACAAAACAAAATGTATTTCCACAAGTGGGCTTAATTTGTTTTACTCTGGGGAAACTGACTTGATCTATGATGGTTCAGTTAGCTCTAGCTACTGAAAGGAGGAAATATCTCTCTCTCTCTCTCTCTCTCTCTCTCTCTCTCTCACTCACTCTCTCTCTCTCTCTCTCTCTCTCCCCCTCCCTCCCTCTCTCCCTCTCTCCCTCTTCCTCTCTCCCTCCCTTCCCCCCTTCCTTCCCTCCCCCCTACCTCTCTCTCCCTCTCCCCTCCCTTCCACAAACCCAGTATTTTATCTCTAAAGGGGAAGTGACATATTTCTTAAGTATGTTTACTTTACAGTTACATTTCCACAAATAAATAGAAAAGCTTCTCTTCACTTTGTAATCTTTTACTCATCTTGCTCAATAATGTCTTTTGGGGGATGGGATATAGTATTAAAAATGATTGGCAATCAGTGTAACAACAGTAAGCTTTCTCCCAATTCTCTTAGAGCAAGTAGGGGAGTGATTTAGGCTTTGCTAACCTTCATCGCCTCTGCACTAATTTTTTTTTTCCATCACTGGTTGATTGCTAGCACCTGCAGAAGGTCCTTTCTCTCACTTCTGTATTTATCACATTGTTTACTTTATTTATAATATCAGGAAAGCGTAATATCTTCTAACATGTGGCTTATACAAACATGAACCCAGCAGCCAAAACCCTTGTTTTGCTAAGAACAGGACAGTAAGATGTATTAATGTCAGAAAGTTGATAGGACTGGAGTTGATAGATGGAGGGATAGGGTGCTTAAAGGGAGGTTCTATGAAGGTCTGATTTTTGAGTTGTTACTTCTGAAGAGACAAGGCAAGGCTAAGGGAAGCATGACTTTTGGGTGCCAGATGGAGATAGTATCAACATTGCACTCATTCTTAGAGTCAAATCTACAAGCATTTTTTAAGCACTTGCTGTTTGCCAGGCACTATGCAAAGATACTGGCATATCTCTCCAACATCACATACATTCGTAAAATCAAATCTATAAGCATTTATTAAGCACTTGCTGTTTACCAAGCACTGTGCTAAACTGTTTGGGATGCAAAGAAAGTCAAAAACAAACCTGACTTCAAGGAGCTCAGAGCTCAATTGACAAAAGAAAGGACAGAAAACTCAAATCTTAATTATGGTAAAGACCAAGAGAACCAACAAAATTTTGGATTCACAGGAGAAACAAATACAGCAGAGCAAAAAGTGAACTTTATTTCTTCATCTAGATTTGTTATTCTAATGGACTGGAAGCCTATGGGGGAATTACCTGTAGCAAAGCCACAGTAGGAGGACTGGACAGGTTAAGGTCTTAGTGAGTTGCCTGGGGGGGGGCATTGTGAGGTTTAATGACTTGCCCAAAGCTACAGAGCTTGCCAAACCCAACAGTTAGAGCTGGAGTCTGTCTTCCTTCCTGACTCTTAGGCTGCTTCTCCAGCCACTAGGTAAGAGTAGCTCCCCAAGGGAAGGCTTAGTCTGGCAGAAATCAAACGATCAACCTAGATATTCCCCCATCAACCTCCCCGATATTCATGTGAATAGAATAATCTTACCTCTATCTTGAGAATTCAACAAAAATGTTTAAGATGACACTATATAGTGGAGATGCTAAGGCAAAAATAAACTTGTCCTTTCCCTGAAGGAGCAGCTTGAGACTTGTGAGACCTCAAGACAAGTCCAGGCTCAGCTACTTCTTATTTATGATCTTGTGCAAGTCACCTAACTTTTATGGAGCTCAGTTTCTTCATCTGTAAAGTGGACAGCTTCGACTTGATGATTTCTGACTTCCCCTCTATAGGTCAAAAATCTCAGGTGAGGTTAGGGAAATGCCTTTAACACAAACCAGTTCTCTTCTAGCAATTAATGGAGGTCTCAACAAAAATCTTAGTAGCTGATTAAACTGCCCCAATTCCCACTTTTATATTATTGTAATGGTCTCGGAGACTAGTCTTCTGAAAACAAATGTATGGTAAATCTGACTTAAGTAGGAGGCAAAAAATATAATAATGTTTCACTTATGAACTTCCTCTCTTTTTTCCCTGTCTACCAGATTAAATTGATTAACATGTATAAGCAGGTATTTTTGTTTGTTTAACTTAAAGTTGGCTTGAGTTTAATATTACAAGGGTATGCTTTCCCATGTACAGTAATTCATAGAAAGTGATAGTCATCTTGCTTAGATACTTTGGCCTTAAAAACTAGACTGCTAAATATAGCGCCTTCTCATATCCATATTAGGTATCCAAAAAATAAATGTCAAAGTTCCCCCACCCACAAATTTGGTTACAAAAACAGCAGTGCAGAGTTTTTCTTAATTTGAATCAGTAAAATTTTAATTTAAATAGTATCCTGTTTTGACAAATTTCTAAACCACAGGAGTCTCAAGAGGAGTACATAAAGCTTGATGTCAGTAGTTGCTGGCAAATCTCTCCACAGGAAATTTGGGGTGAAATTCATTTGTCATTTTGTGAAATACATTGACAAGGAATTTATGCCCTTATTTGTCAGATCCGGAAAATGGTCAAAATAGCCCTGGCATGTCTTAGGCATGTTTACATTAACAGTAATCTGTTGCATAAGAGATCTCCAAACAAAACCAGCATTGTTTCTTTCGTTCTGTTCATTAATAAAATGTTTCTTATTTTGGTAAACACACATGCATGGTTAGGAACAATAGATTGCCATAGGAGTAAGGTTTCCCAATGGAGCCTTTGTGAAGTGAGTGGAACTACCTGCCATGCCGACCCTTGACATGGTTTGGGCATTCCATCCCACTCCATCCCATTCCACCACTTGGGCTCCTCTGGGCCCTGGAGTCCTTGAAATCTGATGCGGATTCTGGGGATGCCAATGACGTGGATCGTGACCTCCTTCTAGGATGTGCCTGTCATAATACTGGAGTTCTTAGCAGCTCTTAGCCTTCTCTATTTCACATGAAATAGTAGCGGAATATTTCTGTAAAGATGACCATATTTTTGCTCCACAGCCTTCAAGCTAAAGAAGAATAAACATGTTTGTAAAACACAGAGCTTTTGTTATGATAAAAGAGGTTTGCTTTAGCAGTGGTTCTTTTGCTGTAAAATTTATTCCATAAGGGCACACATAGGCGTCTTATTGTTTTCTGGTTATTTCCCAATGTGAAGGGAGACCCGAGGTTGCATGTAGGTAGAGGGGAAGATCCTAGTGAAGAATGAGAGACTGAAAATCAATGAATCAGTCACTCAGTAAGCATTTATGAAACATACGTGTGGTATTTGCTAGACAAAGAAACAGGTGGGACTGGAGAGGGTAGAAATTATTGATGGAGCATGGTCGCGGAGGAGATGGGAAGAGGTGGGATCAAGGGCACAGAGAAAGAAGAAAGAAGATCATATCATCCTCTAAAATTATAGGCAAGGAAGGATCAAGGGATAAAAATTCCTGGGGCCTTTGAGCTGAGTAGGATGGAAAGGCTGTCATTGATAGTTATGTAATTTCCCCCGCTTTATAAATTCCACAGCAGTGTAATTCTCTATGTTGAATTGTTAAAGAATAAATAATGCTTGTGTTTCTCCCTGGACATGGCTTAAAGAAATTCCCTTACCTTCCTATTGGTGGTCTTCCTAGAGTGGTATTCTGAGAGTACAGGTTAGTTCAAAGAAATGGAAGTTACCTTTAAGTTTTCTCGGGGGAAGATCAAATTTCACACTGTCTGATGGCTAAAAAAATAAGATTCCAAAAGTGAATAATAGTGAAAGATTTCATATATAGGATAAAAAAGCTGGAAAGAGTAAGGCCTTGGAATTTGTCTTGTAGTAAGTATGGTGCTTCTGGCACCATCATGCTAGTTAACTGAACAAAAGACTAAAACATTAGGAATGCTTAGGGTTCCCAGTATACTGTAGCTGAAAGATGCCAGTCTTCTGAGTTAAGTGGAAGTGGGATTTAGCCAAAGGATAGAAGTTCTGTAGAGACAAAAATCAAAATGATGAAATGAAAGAGAAAAATGCAATTGAAGCTCAAATCTAGTTGTTTGGAAGGAAAAGTACAATGCAGTAAGTGGATAAATTCTAACAGTGGTCTTATGAGAAGTGAAATGATAACACACATTCAGTCAATAAGTAAACATTTACTAAGTACCTACTGTGTGCCAAACACCAAGCTAACCACTGGTGGATAAAAAGAAAAGCAAAATGCATCCCCTGATCTCCGGGAGCTCACAGTCAGATGTGGGAGAGAACACATAAACAACTCTAAGAACCAGCTATAGAAAGAAGAGAAATCGGAGCCACTTGGTGGAGAAAAAAGGCCAGCTTAGGTAAAATCCACACATCCAAGTGTAATTGGAATGTTTAGTTTTAAAATTACTGTAATCTCAGTTTTATTAATTTTGATAATGAAATTTTATGTATTGTTAGCATACATAGTTTTGCTATCTCAATTCAACAGACATTTATTAAGCATCTGCTGTGTTCCAAGAAACACAGTAAGCCCTGCATTAGCTACTTTGTCTAGAAGCATAAAAGCGTAAGAGTCCCTGTCATCATGGAGCTCACATTCTTCTGGGATAGAGGTTCTCAAAGTATAGTATATGGGGAGCTCTTGGGTGGGGGGAGAGAGAGTGTCCCTGAAATCCTTTCAAGAGGTCTGTGAGGTCAAAACTGTTTTCATAACAACACTAAGATGTTCTCATGTCTAATGCAGTAAATGTTGATGGATATGACCAACATAAACAGAAGTTTCTTGGGGGTTGTGGGGGATCTTCTGTGATTTTGAAGTGCATAAAGGAGTTGAGAACCCCCCCCCAAATAAAACTGAGAACCACCAATCTTGGATATAGAACATAAATGCAGATGAATAAAAATAAAAGCAGTTTGAGGAATGAGAGAGTACTAGCAGCTGGGGTGGGGGTAGACACAGGGAATGGTGGAGCATGATGGTGGTTAAAGAAAACTTCATGGAAGATGTGTTATGCCCAGGCTGATCTTTTCAGTAAGATAAAGATTCTAATAGTCATTCCAGATTGGGAGGTTAGCATGTATAGTTGGATGTGGATGGTGATTACCTGTTAAGTTTGAGAATAGTACCAAAACAGTCTTGAGTAGAGAGTAGTTGGTAAAAGTGGAGTTCTATGGAATAAGTTTGGAAAAGGAAGCTAGGAGTAGTTGTGATGGACTTTAAAGCCAGGCCAAGTTTTTTTTTGTGTGTGTTTTATCCAAGACAGTATAGAGGATCATTGAAGGATTTTTAGCTGGACAATAACTTTATGGAATATTACGTGCTCTATATGTGTATTTATGTTTATATGTTTATATATATTTGCAAGCTATAAGGTACCATACAAATATAAGGTTTTAATAATAGTAATAATTATAATATTTAAAACATTAAACAAAGTATATTCTAGTACAATAGTCTATTTAATCCTCACAACAGCATACTGAAATAGGTAAGACAAATCCTAACAAGTTTAAGTTGCCCAAGGTTAAAAAAATGGTAGAAACCAAAATCCCGATGACAAAAGAACAAGGTACCATTAAGTTTGTCCATTTAAGGCTAATCTCACTTAAAGTAAATTTTCTTGTTTTAATTCAACATTTCTTGAAAATGGTCTTTCTTGAAATGTCATGGTATAGGAAGAATTTGCCGTGTTGTTCTTTCAGTTTATAAGATTGTAATAAAACAGTTGTTTACAGAGATTTTTATCCTTTATGTCTGACAAAGATGGATAAGAAAAGAATCAGTGGTTTTGTAAACATAAAAGCTCCAAGTTGGAAGGGACCTTAGTGGGCCCATCCTGTACAGCCCATTCCTGAAAAAGAATCCCTTCTAGCAAAGTAGATGAAAAGAAATGAAAGCCAAAAGTTAAATGGGAAAGGGAGTGAAGGGGGAGAAGTTAGTGTCTGGCTTGTTAAAAGGAATATAATGAGAGAAGAGTGTTAAGTGAAAACCCATTGAACCAAGAAGTCTTAATCATATGTTTGTCATAAGACCTAAGGGGAAATTCTTCTTTTTTTATTTTTTTAGTGGATGAAACTGGCTTGAAGAAATTCCCAAGGCTGAGTGAATAGAATAAGCTTTCTGGAATTTCTTAAATTTCAAAATGATGTTAAAGGCATACCCTGATAGGAAACCACAGAGAGAGCAAAAAGGGAGAGTGTGGAATGCATTGAAACATAGTTACTGGTACATGAACCAATAGAGGTCTGAGTAGGAAGGCTTCTCATTTCAGGAAACCAAGGTTGGCATCTGGAGAAACAAAATTTTGGTTTCCTTGATACTCTTTGTGTTACCTTCAGCCTGAAGTCATCAGGGTTATTAAGAATATTATTCATTCAAATAAAATTATAAATCTGTTGTGAAGATGAGTTTATTCATCTTTCGTGCTGTGATGTCTGATTAAGTCCCGTGCAATGCCAGATCTACTAGAATGGAACTCTCATCGATTGGTGGTGCCATTTAGGAGAAGTCATTGGAAGTCAGAGAGCTCTGGGTTCTAGTACCCACTGTGCCATTTATTAGCTTCTGACAGTCATTAAGTTCTTAATCACTCTGGTCTGGTTAGTTCATCCTCAAAATGAGGGTATAGAATGATGCTCTCCGAAGCCAAAAGGATCAGAGAGTAAGAATGAATGCAGAGCCCCAAGGAACTTCAGAGATAATCTAACTTAACCCCCTCATTTTCCAGGTAAGGAAATTGAAACCTAGAAAACTTCAGTGAGTTGCCTGAGGTCACACAGTTAATAAGTGGCAAAGGTGGGATTTGAACCTAGATCTTTTAATCTACACATGAGTCATTAGGGCAGAATTTGGGGAGCAGTGTGACTCACTAGCAGTTCATTGCTTTTGGAGTCAAAGGAACCTGGATTTGAACCCTTGCTCTCCCATTTATTGCCTGCATAACTTTAAACAAATCACTTTATTTCCCTGGGCCTCCATCTTCTCATCTGTTTAATATAGGGATTGGGATAGATGACATCTCAGATCTCTTTCCACCCTATTTCGTTGATCCTACACCACTAGGTGACTCAGTAGTTAGAGCACTGGACCTGGAATAATGAAACCTAAGTTCAAATCCAGTTTCAAACACTTTCTAGCCATGTGACCCTGGGCAAGTCATTTAACCTGTTTGCCTCAATTTCCTGACCCGCAAAGTAGGAATGATATTAGTTCCTACCTCCCAGAGTTGTTGCGAGGATCAAATGAGATCATATTTATAAAGAGCTTAGCACAGTACCCGGCACATAATTAATGCTTAATAAATGCTTTCCTTTCTTCTTTTAAGGTCCTTTCCTGCCTGCAACATTTTTGGTTCTCATTCAAAACCTTTTTCCTAATACTTATCCAACCAAAAGGCATTAGAAGAAAGCTTCTCAGTGGATGATTTCAGGTTAGTGTAACTGTACTGAATCAGAGGGCAGACAGAGTGTAGGTTTTCTCACTTCTCTAGCCTTTGATGATAAGCTTTTTACCCCCTTCCGGAATTTGAAGAGGGAGAATCAGAGTAAATGCATAAACTCAAAAAGCTCACTAGGTTTTCCTATTATTTAGTATTCTGAGAGGGGCAGGTGAATGGCTTCATTTCAGAAATAAAGAAAAGGAAAGGAAATGATGTTGCCAAGAGAAGGAAGCCCAGATAAAACTTTGGGACACCAGTAGTCCATCTTGTGGCTAGCTAAGTGAAGCTGGTCTCTACATGGAAATAATGCCAGTGAAAGTGTAGATAGACTGGAGGTCTAGGCCAAATCTGGAGGAAGATCTGTCTGAAGTTTAAAAGATTAAATCCTTAAGTAAGCTTGGTAAGGAAAACATGCTGTGATGATAAGATGATCATCGGTATCAAGTGACATTCAGGTTAAGGGAAAAAGTTTGGCATGAACTCACCTGTGAAAGGATGGGTCCTTTAAGAGGGAGATAAATCTGAAATAATTATGCACTGGAAGGAATCAAAACTGCTAAGATCTAGGGGGAGGGGGGAGAGTTTCTCCTGTAGAGAGGGACAATTTTCTCTTAATAGAGGCTTTCCAATCTTCAGTCAGAGATATGCATGCGTCTGCACTCTCCACTAGGCTATCCAATTTTGTATCCAATTCTTCGGGAAGTAATAAAGTCAAAAGGAAAGGGAAAAAACCACAAGGAATAAATAGGCATTGGCTTGAGATATTTCTCTCAGGCATGAGGTATTTACTTGGCATTTTACCTTAATGTCCTATCATGACCTGAGATAATTTCACTATTTTCAGATGATAACTCAGTAAAGTTAGCACACTTATTCAGTGTGGGTTACTCATGACAGTTTCTACCTATAGGTATAGTTCATTTAAAGACTAAATTTTGTAGCTCTAAAAATATTTTAATATTTTTGTGAGGACCTATTTTTAAAGGATTAAAGTTTTCATCTCCAAAGCATTTAGGATGTTAATTGCAGTTAAAAAAACTTTAAAAATTATTTCAATGTCTTCTGCAGACACAATAAATTGATACTTTTCCCACTATGTCTGCAAGCTACATTTGTGATCTGTTTGGATGGCTTTGATTGATAGTTTTGGGAGAGAAGAATAAGAAATCTGTTGCCAGCGTAATTTGAATTTGTATTTAGCCACTAATCCGCTCAGGGGGAAAAATAGTAGAAGGGGATGGGATGGAAAAGTTTTTTGTAATAGAAAGTGCCCTAGGCAGGAGGTTCTAGGCTCCCTTGTGCTACACACTAGCAGAGGGACCTTGAACAAGTCACACTTTGATGTCTTTTGTCCTCAGTTTCCCCATTTGTAAATTGAGAGGTTTGGATTCACTGATTTCTGAGGTTCTTTCCAGCCTGAACATTCGGTCTGCGATTAAGCATTTGAAAAATTAAAATATTAACAAATGCACAAAACAAAGTTCTGCCTGTCTTAAGATGAAGATCATTTCAGTCCCAAGTCTTTGGCTTCTAGAAGGGAAGATTAATGTTTCCACCATCTGGCAGCTATGGAGTCAGTAGACTTCACCCTCTAGCAATTACTGTATAATAATTGTCACTAATTGAGCCTTTTCTTTTTTGGCTACTTAACTGGACCAAGCAAAACGTAGAATTGGAGTTGAACTCACTAGACAATAGATAACTGGGTCATGGAGCAATGGATGGGGTGCTGGGCCTTCAGTCAGTAGGACCTATGTTCAGATCTGGCCTCATATACTTCCTCACTATATGACCCCAGACAAGTCACTTAACCCTGATTGCCTCAGTTTCCTCATCTGTAAAATGAGGTGAAGGAGGAAATGGCAAATCACTCTAGTATCTTTGCCAAGAAACCCCCAAAGAGATCACAGAGTTGGACCCAACCGAAGTGACTGAACAACAACAGTCTGCCTCTTTACGTCCTGACCCATTTCAAAAGTCTTGTTTTGATTTTAGGAAATAAAGAATTCAGTAAGACTGAGGAAAGAAAGGAATGAATAGCCTAAACATTCAGATGTCTGGATCAGGTGCTATCCTGGCAGGAAACAGAGGGCTAGGTAGACTAAGCGACTTCTGCGATCCCTTCTTAGCTTTCTAATTCCAAGGTCAGTTGTGAAATCACAAACCCTGCTCTTACTTTTCTTAACACTGAATGCATTTAAACATCTTTCGAAGATAACTCCTCAAAATATTTGTATTCAAGTGATCTTGCAGCCCTTGAAATTGAGAAAGTAATCCTAAAGATACCTTGTTAATCGTAATGCCTTATACACATTATTATTAGCAAGTGTTTCTTGTTAATCTGAAATAGAGGAGTTCCATGTTTTCTTATGCTAGTGGTTTGGGATCCATTCATTCAACAAATGTTTCGTAAATATCTACCATTCATCTATCATTCTGCTCTAGAGTGTGAGGGGTATGCAAGTCCCCGCATTTCAATAACCAACAGTATAGTTGGGGGTGGAGTGGGGCAGACAGCTCTTCATCTCTCCCTTCACCCAGCAACTATTTGAGTTCACACAAAAGACATTGTTATCAGGCATGATTAGATCAGGTGATAAAGTTAATGACCTGGACAATACCCTAACAGTTAAGGGTGGTCGGGAGGTGGAATCTGACCTCCCAGTTTAACAGCATCAGTGGAAAGGTGCTTCTGGCTCTCTCTTTGTCCCCTGTCTGGTGGCCATGCTTTAGCGGATCTATCCAGCCGCTCTCATTGTTCCTAGTATAAGTTCCTGAAGTCTTTCTCCTCAGTGAGAGTGGACAGTTTTCCATTCTTTAGTCACAGGTATTGCTACAGCTACACCCATTATGAGGGTACTCTAACTTGTAGGTAGTTTCAGTTCCCAACTCCCAAGCCTGGTTCATAGTAGATAATCTGAATTCTCTTAAGAAGATGAAGAGCTTATTTTCAAACTTGGATTCTTTTCCATCTCAATTCTAATGCCTTTCCGCTGTTGAATAGCTCCAATTTAGCCTGTGTATATCTTTCCTGTATACGTTCGTTTGCACGTTGCTTGGGACTGTGAGCTCTTTGGAAACAGGAACTGGTTTTGCCTTCCTTCATATCCCTAGCAATAATTTTGCTACTTTTTCTTCCCATTGAAGACAGATTGCCTATGCCCTCCCAAGAGTTTACTACCTAATAAATGTACTAGGAGTTTTCCAGTTTTTCTTTTCATGTGAACTTGGGCCCTCCATTGGTTATTTCTTGATCTTACCACTTGACCATCATATTTCTTCATCATATTTCTTTACAACATTCTTTTTTCCATTTCTCCATATTGACAAAAGAGTCTGTAACTTCATGTATGTGTTACAGAGTGCACATATATACCTCTAGCCTCTCCATTGCCTTCTAAGGGAAAGTTGGAATTCTTTGAGATTTTAATGTTCCATGACTCTCAGCTATGCAAAAACACAGTTAGAATTTTGTTTTAGTAAAAAGATTCATTTTCATTTCATGAGGAAATTCTCATGGGCTCATGAAAAAGCACCATAATTACCCACAGGTAATTCTGTCCATTGACCTACTGCTGTTTGATTTTGGACACAACTCATTTCTGATTTTCATTGCCCGTCCAAGTTCTGCAGTTGTCCATGGCATTGTCAGAATAAAAGAGATTTTGCATTCACTTGCTTTTTCTTCTCTGAATGGTTGAGTAAAACACTGGTTGCTGATCTCTCCTAGGAGATTCTTAAGTACTGAGGCTTGATGTAACAATATGAGCAACAGACTCAGGATTGTTGTGTGTTTTCTGTTGTATCGAGAGGGCCCCGTAGTAAGAGTTCTTAGGCTTTCGGGTCATCGACTCCTTTTATATAGTCGTACATAGAACCCTGTGGACTACTTCTTAGTATATATGCATATATATATATGTATATATATATGCATACATGCATATATATACATATGTATATATTTAAATTTTTAACTGAAATAAATAGAAATACAAAGGAAATGTTGAAATATACTTACTAGAGTACTTGAAAACAAAGAAACACCAAAAAACACATTCACAAAGCCTAGGCTAGTTTCTCTTGATCTATAGGAATTCCCTCTTTAGGCTGGACTTTGTACTGACCGAGAATGTCAAGTTCTTTACTCTATTTTATGTCTCATACACAGAGTCAAAAATATGCATGGAAGGGTTCTTGGGTTCTTATTTCTCCCGTAGTTTGCTAATGTTTCTCCTGTAGCTTCTCCTGAGCCATATCCTGATAGGCTCTTATCTATCTGTAACTGCTAGGAAGATTGGGGAGGAAAAAAAAAACCCAAAACACCAAGATTCAGACTTACTGAAAGCAAGGCGGGAGAATGATTTGGAATGATTTGACATAGTCTGTTCAAAGATTGGATTAAATAAATTAGTTGGCACTGTGGATGTAGTGCTGGAT
The DNA here is from genome assembly GCA_028646595.1 of Phalanger gymnotis. Classification (NCBI taxonomy): domain Eukaryota; kingdom Metazoa; phylum Chordata; class Mammalia; order Diprotodontia; family Phalangeridae; genus Phalanger; species Phalanger gymnotis. Next base: position 351,054,823 of record CM053624.1, read on the forward strand.
TGGAGTCAGGAAATCCTGAGTTTGAAATTTTGGCTCAGACACTTAATTGATTCGTGACTCTGGGCAAGTCACGTAACTTCTCTGAGACTCAGTTTCCTTACCTGTAACTTCGTCGTTGATCTTATGTATGTGGAGGTACGCAGAGGAGTAACTCTAATATGAAATGCACTCCAATGACTGGTTGGGGCAAAGAGGAGATATGTCTGGAGCTGACTCAAGTGCTCCTCTGAGTTTGCTCCCTTATTTTCTCATAGCCTAAAACAGAAAGCGTCTTGTTGTAGTCTCTAGGCTGCTGAGATGACATCAGAAAGTCCTGGGTTCAAATACTGCTTTTCAGTTCTCTTTGAACTTCATGTTCTTCATTTGTAAGATGGAGATAACAAAATGCATTTACCTGAAAGTTGTTGTGAAGATTAAATGAGATGCCTGTAAAGTGCTTTCAAACTCAAAATGTTATATAAATGTCAGTTTTTATTTTTAAATAGTATTTTTCCAATTACATATAAAGACAAATTTTAACATTCATTTTTTTTTAATTTTGAATTCCAAATTTTCTCCTTCCCTCTCTCCCTCCCTCCCTCACCTCCAGCCTCTCTAGGATGGCAAATAAGTAAGATGTTATGGCTTATGTAGGTAAATGACGTAAAACATATTTTCATATTAGTGATGTTGTGAAAGAAGAAATGGACCAAAAGGAAAAAAAAATGAAGAAAAATGAAGTGAAAATAGTATGCTTCAATCTGCATTCAGATCCCATCAGTTCTTTCTCTGGATGTAGATAGTATTTTTTTTCCTCATGAGTCCTTAGGACTTGTCTTGGATCATTATATTGCTAAGAAGAGCTGTCCTTCAGAGTTGTTCATTGTACAATATTGATGTTACTGTGTACAATGTTCTGTTGGTTCTGTTCACTTCATTCTGCATCAGTTAATGTAAGTCTTTCCAGGTTTTTCTGAAGTCATCCTGCTGGGCTAAATGTCAGTTGTTATTATACAGATGGTGGAGGGTTGTGGGGGGAGATAGGAGGGAAGTGAGACAAGGATTGGCTATCTAAATTCTGAAGACTAAGCTTGCAACAACCAGAGCTCTGCAAAGCAGGTGATTGGATCTTAAAGAGAATTTTTATATTAGTCTTTTTGTTTTGACATTACTTCTGCTTTAGGGAAAATATCAAATTTCCTTTCATATTTTAGGTGCATACTGAAAGACAAAGACTAATGGCAGCTCAGACTCAGAACTATTCCCATGTATTTAAAAACTACTTGGAAATGGAGCTCTTTTGCCAGTAAAGGAAAGAGTGAGTGTTTAAGTCTTTGGCATAACCCCACCACTACTGGGGCTTTTTTACAGAGTAGACAAAATGTGAGACCCGTTGAGTGCTTCAGTAGTGCCAGAATCTATCATCTATTGTGATTATCTTTAAGTGTGGATATTCCCTTAATTGATAAAGCTCCTGATACAAATGTTACAAGGTTGTACCATAGAAAGAACATTGGGATTAGACTCAGAGGCCCAGGGTGGGAATCTTGGCTCTTCCACTTTCTTGCTTTGGACTTAGCATTAGGACGTCCTGTGTTCAAATCCTGCTTCTGATATATCTCAGCTGCATGAATCTGGCAAGTCTCTTCACCTCCAGGGGGTTCTCAGCTTCCTCATCTGTAAACAGCAAGAATTGGACTCATTGTCCTGCAAGGACCCTTCAAACCCTATGGACTTAGAAGACAGCCACGGAGAGCTGCTATGGCCAAAGAATAGTATGGAACAAAATCTGTTTTGAGCAAACTGTGTCCAGTAACATCAGAAAATTGTACTCATTCAGAACATGGAAGATAAGTGACAATTCCCAATACCATCACTAGTGATCTGTCTGAACAGGCCACTTTTCCTTCTTGTCTCAGATGGTGGAAAAAATCCTGGGGTCAGTCTAAGACAAAATTGCTCTGGTGTAGTCTCTTGGGCTTGCGCTAAGCCTCTGTTGAATTTGAGTCACCAATAAAGAAAACTAAAAAGCAACACTGTTATGGTCAGGATTCAACTGAGAATTCCTAGAACCTCAAAACTCTTGGAAAAGTGCAGTTTAATTCAGAAGAAAAAATTAAGCGTCTACTATGTGGTATCTACTACAGTGTGCCGGCTCATTGGAAGAAAAAGGCAAAAATGAAGCAATCTCTTCCCTTACGGAGCCTCTGTTCTCTCAGGTAATATATTGAAGGTGTCTACACAAGATACATGCCAGAAAGTCCATGCAGTCAGTGTACAAAGCTATACAAAGTAATTGTAAGAAAGAAAGCCCAATCATCATTTGGGGGATTGGGAAAGGCTTCATGTAGTAGGTGCAGAACCTGTTCTGTATTTCAAAGGAAGATAGGAATTTGAAGTGGTGGAAATGCGGGGGACTAACCCTGCAGAGACTTAGACATAGGAGTTACTATGGCGTCATAGATGGGGAGCAGTTAGCAGCAGCTTGCCTGTAATGGAGAGAGTGAAGACGAGTCTGAATGTCTTGGTCTGACCATGACACTTCCCTGCTCAGTAGACTCCAGGGGCTCCCTTTCTCCATGATTAAATACAAAATCCTTCCAAGCCCCATGTAACAAGCCCCCTCCTACTTTTTCTGGTCTTCTTATACATTCCTCATTGTATACTTTTTGATCTCAATCACAGGCCTCCTTATTGTTCCATGAACAAGACCCTTCATCACTTTTCTCTGGGCATGTTCTCTGGCTGACCCCCGTTCCTAGAATGTTTCCTTCCTCCTCTCCATCCACTGACTTCCCTGGGTTCCATTAAGTCCAAATAAAATCCCATCTTTTATGGGAAGTCTTTCCCAACCCCTTTTAATTCTACTGCCTTTTCTCTTTTAATTATTCCCTGTTTATCTGATATATAGCTTGTTTTCTATACATCTGTTTGCTTGTTGTCTCTCCCATTAAATTGTAAGCGCCTTGAGGACACGAGCTATTTTTTGCTTTTTATGTCCCTGGTGCTTAACATGGTGCTTGACACATAGTAGGTGCTTAATAAATGGTTTATGATAATGGTTGATTGAATGAATGTGAAATCATTAGAAATGGAAGTGAAGGCAGGATCATGGACAGATTTGACTTCCATCCTGGGAGCGTTTTGTGTGTGTGTGTATGTGTGTACATGTGCATGTATGTATATGTGTGTGTATGTGTATATATATAAATAAATGTTTCTTTGATATCTTAGGTAATGCTTTGCATAGTGTTTCACTTGGAAGCCAGGAAGGCTTGTGTCCAAATCTGGCTCAGATAGTTGCTAGCTATGTGACCCTGGGCAAGTCCCTTTGAGATCTTGATTTTTTCCCCCCTATTATTCAGAGTTCAACTTCCTTGTTTTAATCTGGTTACTTACACTATTGTAGTCACGTATATTTTCCTCTTCATTTTGTATCAGTTCATGTACATCTCCCTGTGTTTCTTTGAATTCCTTATTTCACCAAGTGATCTTCCTAAAATGTAGGTTCATATCTCTCTCTCTCTCTCTCACAGACACACACACACACACACGCACATACACGTGCACACACACACACGCACTCTTGAATAAACTCCAGTGTTTCCTTCTTACCTCCAGGATCAAATACAAAATCCTGTTTATTGTTCAGAGCCCCCACCTTATCTTGCCCCCACCTTCATTTCCAATCTTGCTATACCTTACTGTCCACTAGTGACACTGGTCTCCTTGTTGTTCCACAAACAATACAGTCTATCTCTTGTCCCCAGGTATTTTCTCTGGATCTCCCCTATGCCTAGAATGTTCTCATACCTCATCTCTATTTACCAGTTTCTCTGTTTTTTTAAGTCCCAATTTATATCCCATCTCTTTTAAGAAGTCTACCCCAGCCCCTTTTAATTCTAGTGCCTTCCCTCTCTTAATTATTTCCTATTTATCTTGCATATAGCAAGTTTGCTACTTATTTGCTTTATGATTTATTTGCTTTCTCTCTCCCCTATGAGATTATCATAATGTCATGGACTATCTCTAGCCATAGCACCTGGCACATAGTAGGTGTAGCTGTTTCTTGACTGACTCATGTCTCTCATTTCTTATTGCTTAATAAAATTACACACACACACACACACACACACACACACACATAGGTGGTTTATATGCACATGGGTTTATCTATCAAACTAATAGCAACGTATGATATGTAAAAGTTAAATAGGTTAATATTCTATATTAAAGTAATTCATTAGATACGTATAGGTTTTTCAGTCATTCTTCAATCAATGAGTTCAATTTTCTTTTTTTGCATAGGAAGACTATGCAGTAAATGTGCTATTATATTTTAGGCCAGTTGTAATTCCCAGATTTGACATATTAGTGATATTTTTCCAGGAAATGATATTGCTCTATCAATGTCACTCTTTTTGTACAATTCCTAACTTAAATCCATAGTATCTGTATTGTTCCACAACTCCACCAACAATGTATAAGCGTTCTTGCCTTCTGACAGCCCTTTCAACATTCACCTCTTTTCATCTTTGGCAATTTGAAACATCAAAGTTGTTTTAAGTTGTCTTTTTCTTACAGTAATGATTTGGAACAATATGTGTGTGCAGGGCGGGGGGAGTCGTGTATACCCTGAAGTTTTGCTTTTTTTCACAAACTATTTGTTCATATACTTTGACAATTTAGCTATTGGGGTTTAGCTATTGTCAGTTTCTGTGAATTTTGGTTATCAGACTTCTATTGATGATATAATCATATGATAGAATAAAAATAATAATAGCTAACATTTATATAGAGCTTTCTATGTGCTAGCATACTGTGCTATGCAATTTGCAATTATTTCATTTGATCCTCACAACAACCCTGGAAGGTATTATCTCTGTTTTATAGATGAGGAAACTGAGGCAACATTACTTGCCCAGGGGTCACATAGCTAGTAAGTGCCTGAGGCAGGATTTGAACTCAGGTTTCCTGATTTCTGACAGCACTCTATCCACTGCGC
>CM053624.1:351060306-351084938 GCA_028646595.1 Phalanger gymnotis
ACACACACACACACACACACATATAAAAATACATACATGCATATTCCCTTCAGCTACCAAGATCGGACATTTCTAAAAAGTTTCACTGCAATTGCCAATCTATTTGTGATCTATTTGTGATCACAGTACCTAGAATCTATTTGTGATCACAGTACCTAGAACAGACCTCTTCTTTGGATGGATCTGAAGTGATAGATCTGAAGATGTTATGCAGTAATGAGCTTTCTTTTGTGCACTCTGGCTCTCAAACTGTTTTGACCATAGATGCTTTTCTGGTAAATTTCAGCCTTTAAAATGAATAAGTCATTTTGCCAGGTGCTTTTTCTGAGACACTTTATCCAGGTCAGAAAAAACTGAGTTCTGGATCTGATCAGGCTTTCAGATGTTTCATCAGTCTATAAGATCCACAGTGGAAAAAAAGGATTTTTAACCTTGAAAATGCTTCTCTTTCCACTTTTCCAACCAAATTCAATTCAACTATTATTTATTAAGTTCCTCCTTTGTGCCAATTTTTGGAGAATATGTTGACAAAAAGCAAGGAAAAAATACCTACTCTCAAGGAGTTTACATTTTAGTGAGGGGATATAATATGGACATAGATAAATGTCCATTTATACCTTAAATACTAGCAGGGGAGTATAAAAGAGTATGCCAAAGGAAGAAATATACGGAAGGGAAACGTTACCATGACAGACTGAGAAAATGTACATCAGAGCAGTAGAGAGGGAAGCCAGCTTTCAGTATATGATCTGTTTGGCATGTTCCTTTGAAAAAATTCATCCCATGTCACCTGTGATTTTGGACAGCACCACATTATTTTATGATTAATTATATATTTATATCCAAACTTCAGTGACTTCTTTGAGTCCAGTCGGTCAGTAAGCACATGTTAAGTAGCTACAATGTGCGGAGTACCATACTAAGCAATGGGGAGGTAAAGGTAGTCCCCACTCTCAAGGAATTCGCTATCTGGTGGAGGAAACAAGAAGCCAAGGTGCTTGTATAAACAAGCTATAAACAGGATAAATGAAAAAAAAATTTTAAAGGGGAAGGTTCTAGAAATTAATTGATATAATTAAGAGGGGGTTGGACAGGCTTGCTATAGACGATGAAGGTTTATTTAGGAATTGAAGAAAGCCAAGGAAGCTGGCAGGCAGAGATGAGGAGGGAGAATATTCCAGGAGTGGAGGAGGACAGCTAGAGAAAATGCCTAGAGCCTGGAACAGCAAAGAAGGCCACTGTTACTAGATTAAAGGGTAGATAGCAGGTGGTAAGGTGTAAGAAGAATGTAAAGGGGTGGTGAGCACTGCTTATGAAGAGTTTGAATACCAGGAGAAGATTCTGTATTTAGTCCTGGGGGCCAAAGGAGCCACTGGAGGTTATAGAGTTGGAGAAATGGTGGCATGGCCAGACCTTCACTTTAGGAAAATCATTTTGGCAGCTGAATGGAAGATGGCTTAGAGTGGGGAGAGAGATGTGAGGCAGGCAGATCCACCAGCAGGTTACTGCAATAATCCAAGCGTGAGTTGATGAGGGTAGTAGCAGTATCAGAGGAGAGAATGGAGCGTCCTCTGGAGATGTTGCAGAGGTAACTGACAGGTCTTGGCAACAGAAGGGATATAAGAGACGAGAGATAGTGAATAGCTGATGATGACACTTAAGTGTGAGCCTGGGGGATTGGCAGGATGGTATTGCCCCTGCCAGTAATAAAGAAGTTTGAAGGCAGGAAGAGTCTAGGGCTTAGAATAGGGTAATAGTGAACAATCTTCCTACCCTCACTCCTCCCTGTAGCTTTCCTTATCTCTAAAATGAGGGGATTGAATTAGCTGATGGCTAAATTCCCTCTAACCTGAAATCCATGATCATATAATCCTCTTCATGGAGGGATGAAATTCTCCATACTATTTCCAAAATAAAAGATATTGGACCATTATCATTATTATCCTTGAAGTGTATATAAAGTAAATTTAATTCTTTTTTGCTGTGGTTCAGATTGTACTTGCATTTGGTCCAGGAATTTATATCATTGTTGGAATAAACATTTGAAAACTCACTCCCCTACTTTAATCTCAAACTGGATGCATGTAAAATCTGGATGCCTTTTTGCTGCATCGAGGTTATTCAATTGTTTCGACATTTCTGATGAATGCACTTACTCTCTCAGATGCCATAATAGCACAATGCATAGAATGAATGCTTGACTTGGAGTCAGGAAGACCTGAATCCTACCTCAGCTAACCCCTCTCAGCCTCAAATGGGGATAATAGCACCTACCATAACAGAGGGTAAAATGGATGGTTTTAGTTACATAAAATTTAAAAACTAGCACAAACAAAGCAGGTACAAATAAAATTAGAAGAAAAGCAAGTAAATGGAGGAAAAGGTCCCTGTAACAGGCTTCTTTGAATAGTCTTTCTTGATTTCCAGGTTATATAGGGAAATGATTTCCACTTATAGAAATAATCAGCTATTCCATACCCTTTGACAATGGTCAAGGAGGTTGAACAGGTGTGCAGTTTTCAGATGAAGAAATCCAAGCTGTCAATACTGATTTGTAAAACTTGAGGGTTCTATCTAAATGTTAGCTCTATTCTTATTGTTTTTATTGGGCAGCTTCTGTATTATTCATGTGAGCCAGAAAACCTTCAGGGCTGTGTGCCGCTAGTACTTCCTAGTTCCTCTCCCTTTTATTGATGAAAAATGCTCGACCTTTCATAGGATCATAGAGTCAGGGCTGGAAGAGATCTTGGAAGCAGCTAGCCCAACCCCTTCTTTGTATAGATGAGGAAAGTGAAGTGGTTTGGTGAAGGCCACACGAGGACTGACAGAGCTGGTATTTGAATTTATCTATGCCCACTGACTCCAGTCCTCTTTGCCATACGCCATATTGCCTGTATGGGTGTTCAAGGAGGACTAGCAGGTCTAGTATGAGGGCTATCTGAGCCCTTTGCAGGGCTGCTCATCTACCTTTGGTGTCTACCTGGCACTCAACTCTCACCTGTGGCTCTGAGAAGCTGCAGCATGAGCAGCAGCCATACCACCATTAAACTGCCCTGGCAGACTGGCTAAATCAGGTTGAGGGTAGCCAACCAACCACCAACCCGTTAGTGAGTTATGGGGGTGTCTATTCCAAGCATGTGGAGATTTCCCCCATCGGGATGGGCAGATTGTGGAGCTCTTTGAGGTTGGTCAGACATGAACCATCCATTGCATCTCGGCGGCCATTACCAGTCATACTGACTTACACTGACTTCTGTCGTACCACTGACTTCCCTGATTCTGGAAGAGAGAGTAAGGCTGATGACTCTGTGCAATTCTGCCTCACTTAAATCCAGTTCACTGGCCAATCAAGGCATCACCCCATGGTGTCATTGGTCCTCTTTGAAGATGAAGGACAAACACAGTCTAACTCACTAATAATTAAAGAAATGCAAATTCAAGTAATTCTGGAGTTCAGATGAAATTGATGAAAAAAGGAAAATGGCAAATGTTGGAGGAGCTGTGGGAAAACAGGTATATTAATGAACAATTGATTGAACTACACACTGTTCCCGCAATTTTGAAAACAATTTTGAACTATGGCCAAAGATGTATTAATCTCTTTATACTCTTTAACCCAGAGAAGTGACTACTATGTCTTCACCCAAAAAAGAGCAAGTAAAGAGGGAAAGGATCCATGTCTACAATGGATATTTATAGCAACCAAGGGGGTACCCATCCAGTGCTAAAAGACTGAACAAGTTATTACTTAAAAGTAATAGAATATTATTGTGCTGAAAGAAGTTAGAAGGGGATGTTTTCAGAGAAAGGAAAACTTCCATGAGTTGACACAACATGAAGTGAGAGAATCAGGAGAATAATTGAACAGAACAGGATTATAAAGAAAAACAGCTTTGAAAATGTAGGCTTTCTGATTAACACAGTGACCAGCACGAGTTCAAGATAAATAATGATGCAGCATGCTACCCACCTCTAAACAAAGACATGATCTCATGGCCAGATGTATTTGTATGAACATATATGTGTATATGACATGGTCAGTGTGGGAATTTATTTTGCCTGACTTTATAAGTTTGTAACAGGTTTTTTTTTTTTCCCTGCTTTTCTCAAAGACAAATAAGTGGATCTTCAACAAAATAAAATAAAATTTAATTTAAAAAGGATAAAACCTACATTACAAGTTTGTTGTGAGGATCAAGTGATATTAATCAAGGTAAAAAGCCAGTCAGTCATTCAGTCACTAAACATTTGTTAAGTACTTGCTGTATGCCCTGCCCTGTACTAAGCTCTGAAAAGGGCTTTGTAAACCTTAAAGCTTGATTTCAATTCTGCTCTTCTGGTTGCTGGACTAGAAAGGCAGAGAATTGGTCCATGCTATAATAAAAGGGATTGTCAGGGGAAGAAACACATAGACATTTGGGGCGGGGGGATGGAGGGAGTGGGTTTTGTAAAATCTAGGGACAAAGGAGCTGAAATTGTTTATTATGTTAGAAGCATTGAGATCTCATTCTGTTGCCTTTAGTAAAAAGTTGTAATACCCCAAATTTACATATTGCTTCTTTCGGAAGACTCTACATTTGTGACATTCTCCTATATGCTGTGATGTGATTTTGCTTTCAGGAGCTAAACAATAGAATTCTTGAACCCCAGTGGGGCCCGAATGTCTCTAATAAATGATAGGTCTCAGTTTACCAAAGGCTTCAGGATAAGATGTAAAGGTTGTAGAGCCATTCGAAGGGCTTTCAGATCCACAAGTAGCCACACGTTTGAGATGTGTTCTTAGAAAATCTCTTTTTTGGCCTTAATTTAATACAGAAATGGCTGTAGTCATGATTTCCAAACTATGTGTAACCATTCACCATTTCACCCCGTTGGAGTATAGAACATTAATAGTAAATAAAAATATGTCTGGTCCCTTTCTCCACTTGCCCCTTGGAACATACTTCTAGTATAAAGTATAATTGAAGAAGATGGAATGAGGGAAATAACTATTCTCCCCCAGCTGTTCACCCAGAGTACTCCCCCTTATTCATAGGAATTATTCTAGAGTTAAAAATGGGCATTTGGGGATAATGGCAGTTTACTCTTTTCTGAAGCACAATGTTGTTCAGTTGTTTCAGGCATATTGGACTCTTCATGACCCCATTTGGGGTTTTCTTGGCAAGGATATTAGAATGGTTTGCCATTTCCTTCTCCAGCTCATTTTACAGATGAGGAAACTGAGGCAGAGTATAGTGACTTGTCCAGGGTCACACAGATAGTGTCTAGGCCAGATTTGAATTCAGGTCTTCCTGACTTCAAGCCCATCACTCTGTCTACTGTGCCACTTAAGCACTGTGCAAGATTCATTTTGGTCTGACCCCAAGAGCAGATCTGATGTTTAATATTGGTTCTAGAAGCAACACATTTCCCATTTGCCATTTCCTAAAATTTGTCAAGGAGGGGGAGTAAGACCTCTTTGATGAAGAATAGAACTCATCCCACTTACGGGGCTTTCCATATTGTCTGGTTTTTTTGTGTTTTAAACCAGGTTAGAACTACAGCAACTTCAAGGTTTGGAGATGGGAGCCCTCAGGCACAGCGTTCTCCAGAACACCCTAAATAGGATCATAATGATATAATAAGACCCAGGGTGTGTGTGTAGACACACACTCACACACACATGCACACATACACATGCGTACACATATACACATGCACACATATATACACATGCACACATGCGCGTACACATACACACATGTGCATACACATACACACACACACACACACACACACACACACACTTTAGAAAGCACCCTGTGTGCGTTAGCTCGTTTGACCCTGATGGGGATGTAGAGTGTTAGGTGCTGTTGTCAACCCCCTTTGATAGAGAAGGGGTCTGAGCTTCATTCCAGTGCCTGACCTGACATGGGAACACAGCTTCTCCAGAGCCAAGGAGAGATCTGAAGCTGTGGGCTCTTCAGACAACACCACCACTCTGCTGCTGCCTGTTTTTCTGATAATTTGCCTTCCCACCTTTTATATGATAATAATACTAGCAGCTTATATGTCCACAGTGCTTTAGGAAGGACAAAATGCTTGCCGTGCCATAACTCACTGGAGCCTCATAGCAAGCTTCTAAGCTAGGTGTTGGACAAGCGCAATATTAACTTTGGTGCTCTCAGTTGCTATAGATGTTGGCACTAAATTGTAGGAGAAATAAATTATTTTTGATTGAGAAGGGAAGAATAGTACTTTGAAGTAGAATATTCCCATGAAAGTTGTCTTCCTCCTGCCTCAACTCACAAATACTTTTTCAGTCCCCCCTTTTTACAGACAAGAAAACTGAGACTCATAAAGTTTAAATAATTTTCTCAAGATAAAATAGTTCCTCACTCAAATCCCAGCAGCTAGGTGGCACAGTGGGTAGTGCACTGGGCCTGAAGTCTGGAAGACTCATCTTATTTCAAATCTCGCCTCAGACACTTATTAGCTATGTGACCCTGGACAAGTCACTCTACCCTGTTTGCCCCACTTTTCTCATCTGTAAAATGAGCTAGAGAAGGAAATGGCAAACCACTCCAGTATCTTAGCAAAGAAAACCCCAAATGGAGTCATGAAGAATCGGACACGACTGAAACAATACCACCTAAGTTCAATGTCATTTCCATCATATACTTCTCCTGAAGTCCTCAAAGTAAAAAATCTTTAAAATAGTCTGTGTGTTGTTTTAACTTGTAATTGGGAGAAAAATAAAATATTATATTAAAAAACAGCATAAGAGTCAGTGTGGTGTGATGGGTGGAGAGCTGGCATTAGAGTTAGGAAAACCTGGGTTCAAGGTGACTCATACCAGGTGTGGGACCTTGAACAAGTCACTAACTACCCCTTGATGTCTCTTTGAGACTTAAGCTGCAGAGCAAGTGAGGATCTGCGGTACAGGGACTATCATGTCAGACCCTGTCCTGGTCTTCTGATCCAAATAACTGCTGGGTGGGAGGGGGTGGAGGGTACATTTAAAGCATCCCTTGGTAAAGTTGTGACCTTATTGATGAGGTGTTTGTCCCTCCCTTTAAGCCTTCTAAAAATGTTTTTATTTATAGTGACACCCCTGTAGCACATGGTACAGAAGGCAATTATCTTTGGAGGGGATTCCATGGCTTTGTGTGGGCTTCCCTCTTGGAAGATTTATTGTTGGCCGGATTGGGTGTCCTGTAAGGGCCTTAACGTGGAATCTAAAGCACTATCGACACTGATACTTCCTGAATGCTCTTGAGAATGCAACTCCTAAGCTTCATTTTGCAGCCTCAGAGATATATTTTTGAAATGGTATGCAGGGATTTACAGAGGTCTCATGATTCCCATTGACACTGGGAGGAGTTGTACTGTGAAGTCCCAGCATGCTTCTGGGAAATTCACTCTTCTAAAGTCCCAAGTCTTCGGGAAGACTTACATGGCTTGGTAACTAACCGATAGTGGGGAAAAGGAAGGAGGCAGGAGTAATTGATTAATGAAGGCTAACTGATCGCTCCCAAAGTTCAGTTTTCTTTCTTAAAGGGAATGGCAAAGCTTGATAGTTGCTTATTTTGTTTTGTTTTTGTGAATCTTATGAGTGCTAGAAAAAAACTGGCATTGCCAGCCAGCTAAATATACTGTATCATGAAACCTTAGGGACAACTGAAATGGGAAAAGTGGCCCATTACTGCTAAGGTGTTTTATTGGAAATTTGCCGACATGCTTTCCCAGGAGAATGAGTAAAAACCTGCAGGATGCCCAGCAGTCAGACAGGTTGTCCTCACAGGCAGGCTGAAATATATAGCTTTGCACTTCTGGGCTATGAGTGAGTAGGCTATATAACAGACTAATGTGCATTTTTACATTAAAAGTACCATATTTCACAAGAGATTCCCCCCCCCTTTTGTTTAAGTGTTTTAATTTATATATTCCAGTTAATCGTTCATTACGAGTCCTTCCTTTCTAGAGTGTTTTTTTCAAAGTTGTCTTTTGAATGAGATGCAGCTGAAGAGAGTCCTAATCCTGGCAGAGATACCAGCAGAGGGCAGACATAAAAAAGGTTTTGACATTAGGGTGTGTCTACCTAGGGTCAGGGAGGGTGGTGTTCAGTATTTGAATGTAAATCTACCAGCATTGTTCTGATGGTGGCAGGACAGAACATGTATTATTTGCCTTTTCCCAGGCCTGTTGAAAATCTTGGGTATCTGGAAAAGCTGACTTTACTAAATAAAAGCTGGTCAGTCGTTTTCATCTGATATTCGGTTGTTTCTACTAAACTAAACTTTTAAAAAATGTAACTTCATCCCCCAAGATTTTTCTTTCCCCTCCAGTGCCTTAGTGGTTGTTATGCTGAAGTGAGATGTTTATTTTTGTTTGTCCTGGATGTGCTATAAATACTCTTTCTAAAGTTTAAGGGAAATAAATTCTTTTTGATTGGGTATGTGGAGGAGGTAACGTTTTGAAGGAGAAAATCCCGTTGAAGATATTTTTTTTTCTTTTCTTCACCCTCTCTACCCCTCCTGCCGCATATATTTTCTAATTATTCAGTATAATGGCAGTGTACCCAACAATGACCCATGAGTAGGATGGTACCATAACAGGAATTATACTCTGGTCAAATGAGAGAAAATAAATGTACTCACAAAGGGGAAAGCAATTTATTACTGTCAATTAGAACTTAGAATTAAATGTTGCCCTTTTTTAAACACACACAATTTTGTATACTTGTAGTTTTTTCTTAATGTCTTTGAATTGAGAGTGTCATAATTTTTTGAAGTGTTTTCCATAGCTCATGTATAAGCATATTCATAACTCACCTGAATGTTGGCATATCTCGCTATGTATATATAAATTAGCCAGTAACCCTGGCATTATAAAACGTTGTATTAAATGAAGATGAGAATAGTAATTTAAAGCGTGTCATGTAGAGAAATGTAAATTCAGCTAGAACAATGGGAAATGTGAGTGTTTTCCCTTGGCCAGTCTAGCAGCTACCGTAAGAAAAACAACATAATTAGTGACAGTGTCAACATAGACCTAACAGTGACATGAACAATATTGATATGAAGTTAGCTACTTTTCTCCCTCAGGAAATGCACGATGCATTAACTTTTCGAAGTGAAAGTGCCACTTTTATTCAGAGTGTTTGGCCCTTCCTCGGAGATGAGTGGCCAAATCACTGAAATCAGACATAACTGTTGCAATTTGGTAGCCTTAATTAGCAGACCCTTTGGCAGTCTCCAGAGAAGTCAGAGAAGGAGGGAGGGAGGGAGAGAGGGAGGGAAGGAAGCAAGGAGGGGGAATGAATGAACTATTCCCTTTTCACTAGAAAGGTGATTCCCCTCAGGTCAGGTTGGGAAGCCTGATAGTTATGGGATCAGCAAAAGTTGCTTGTTGTTATTGCCCTGCCTCTATCTCTCCAGGGGCTAAAGTGGCCAATGGAGTCTCAAAATCTCTGTATTTTTTGTTGTTTCACATTATTTCTGATTAATTGGGTTGATAAGGTAAATATATAATTACCTATAATTATTCTGTAAGCATTCCAAATATATCTGGTTGTTGTTTGGGAGAGAGTATTTTATCTAAAAGTGTTTTCTCCCCTCCCCAAGTTCTTTATTATTTTTGCAATTTTTGTGTCTGCCAAAGCTCCAAGCAGCAGTAATCATCTCTCTCTCTCTCTCTCTCTCTCTCTCTCTCTGTCTCTCGCTCTCCCCCTTTATAAGGACATTGCTTAGCATCAAGTGAGTAGATGATAACTGTCTTTACCCGAAGAGTCCTCTCGCTTACTGTCACTAGCGACTTTTGGCCCTATTTGGTATTTACAGCAACTTTCTCTGTTTATCTATCTGCTTTTATAGGATATCACTTGAGCAACCACAGTGGGATGAGAACCAGTGTCCATGTAAACATCAGTGCCACTCCATTAATCAGTGTGTAGGGGTAATGTCCTAACAAGATTATTTGCTTTACTGCCTTTCTCCTCTGACACCTTCCTCAGTTATAGACCAGAATGAGGACTTCGTTTTCTGTTTGTCTCTTCGGTGCTTTGGCTCATTTGGGTTGAAAATTCAAAGAACGAGTATAGTCAGAGGTGCGTTATATACTGGTTAGTTTTGTGCAGAACTCTGAAACTCTGTACTTAAGGACACAACAATGGCTAGGGTAGAAGGGTTTTGAACAGGTTTCTTAGAGAAATAGCATTGAAATAGGTATGATGGGTTTGTTGTGGGTATTGGACATAGGAACATTGGACATCAGTATTTTAAATCATTTATTATTTCTCTCTTTTTGAGGACCCTTCTTCAAACATGGTTTTCCAGTGATCTTTTTTAAATATTATCACAGACTTTCCTTTGCTGTAGCTGGTCAATAAATTTTCCTCCAAGTGGGCATTATTGTTTTATCTGTTGTTGACTTGTTTCAGTCATATCTGACTCTAAGTGACCCATTTGGGGTTTTCTTGGCAAAGATACTAGAATGGTCTGCCATTTCTTTCTTCAGCTCTTTTTACAGATGAGGAAACTGAGGCAAACAGGTTGGAGTGATTTGCCCAGGGCCACACAACTAAGAAGTGTCTGAGGCCAGATTTGAACTCAGAATGATGAATCTTCTTGACTCCAGGTTCTCCATTCTATCCACTGTGCCAGTTAGCTGCCCATGCCACACTCAGATGCTTTGTCTGCACACTTTTGCCTGTCCCTACTCTTCCAATATGATCTGGAAATTGTACTAGCCTACAAATGGAATGAACTAAAATTTACATTTTCAGCCTGAAAATCAATAGCCTAAATTCTGTGGAAAATTCTCTTTCTTGTTGGAACCCAAATACAGACTAAGCAGATAGTCCTGGACTGGAAGTGAAGTATTTGGGTGTCCCCTATCGATGCCACCTTTATTCATTATCATAATGTCCAAAGGTGAACAAGCAATATTCATCTGTCTTCAAAAATATGTTCCTGCTAAGAATATTCTCTGTGCCATGGTGGCATTTGTTAGACTGAGGGTAAAGTGAAATCTTAGGATATTCCCTGAGTGATATTTTCTGAATTGGCATGTCCAAGCCATCCTCTGATCCTTTGCTCATGATGAGTCTTTCTTTCTTCACCTATTCAAAAGGTACTTAGTTTTCAAACAAGTTCCATCTTCTCTAGCATCCTTCCCTGATTATTCCAGTACACATTGAGCCCAGTCTTACCTGAAATAATGGGGGGGGGGAAGGAAATTGGCATTAATATTCATTAATCTTCTGTATTAGAAACTTAGGTCTTATCTCTTAATTTCCCTCACCGGTCATATCCAGTCTGATCTGCTGAATGTACATCTGCAGTCTTTCACAATCATCTCTTTATTCCCATTGCTATCACTCTAATCCAGTCCTCCATTGCCACCATCTTGGACTACTGAAATAGCCTTGGTCTTCCTGCCTCCCTTTACCATATCCTTTGTATTGCTGCCAGACTAATTGTCCTTTTATATAGATGTGGCCATGGTATACTCTTCAAATGGGTTTGAGGCCTGTCAGTTACTCTTAACCTGGTTTAGGATTTCTGCTGAGATGGTTTTACCAGGGTTTTGGCTGCTGTGAATGATCCAGCTTCTTGGAGCTACAGGTGAGAGTCGGAGCACTGGCCAACAGATGAGCAGCCCTGAGAAGGGCTTTGCAAGATCTCATACCAGAGATGCTAGTCCTTCCTGAACCCCACAAACTACCTTGATAGATGGACTAAACTACGTTAAGATTCACTGATAGGCCTCAGACCCATAGCTGAAATAGGGAGAAGTCTAGCCCAAGCATGTGAAGACTTCCGCCTGAGGAATGGGTGGATGAGAACAATTTGTATTAATGTCTATGAGGGCATCTGAAGCAGGTGTTATGGAGCGCTTAGAGCTTGGTCAGGCACCAAAGACGCCAAAGTCATTCATCGCATCCTAGGCCATTGCCAGTCATTCTGACTTTTGTCTCGCCACTGGACTTTGATGACTCTGGAAGAGAGAGTGAGACTGACAGTCTTGTGCAACTCTGCCTCACTTACATCCATTTCACTGGCAAGTCAAGACATCACGCCATAATGGCATCATTGCGCTTCGGAAATGAAAGACAAATAGCAATACTCCTCAGAAATTTCCAGTAACTTCGGTCTGCTGAAGTTAGAAAATTCAGACTATTCTAACTCTTTTGCATGGCAGTTAAGACCCTCAGCAATCTGTTAAGATTGTTGATTAAAAAAAAAGACAATTTGCTAAAAAAAAAAATCAATCTTGATTTGTAGCATTTGCCAATTTCCAAATGTTCCCCAATTTAACAATAGGCTGTGCAGGTTTGAGCTGCCTCCAGCACCTGCTTGATTCCAAAAGCTAGCACATTTTGAGTATGGGGATTTTTTGTTTTTCCCACAAAACTCAGTTCAGTGGTTTTTGTTTTTGTTTTTGTTTTTGTTTTTGTTTTTCTGACTTAGATACTCAAGGCAGTTTTCCTTGCCTTCCATGTAGTCTATCTTCCTGCCAGACTGGACCACTCAACCTCTGAATACTTTTTGTCCTTCAGTACCTTTGCCTATGTTTCCTCTGCCTAGAATGACCTTCTACCCCTAGTCAATCCATCCCTTTGAATTACTATTGACACTTTAATATCCAATTGTAGGAAGCTTTACTTGATTCTCCCCAGTGTACAGAAACTTTTTCCCAGACACTTCAAATAACTTTTTTGGGTTTTTGTTTGTTTGTTTGTTTTGCACCTCTAATATACTTACCTTATATAGAGATGATAGAAGATAGAGCATTTATTATGTGCATACTATGTGCCAAACACACTGATAAGCTCTGGGGATACAAATAAAAGTGTTCTAGACCATTCCTGTCCTCAAGTAGCTTATCCTCTAAGTTTATAATTACTTTGAATTATAGGTATCTATTACATACAGGGACATGCTGGTAAATGTTTAACAATAGGCTCTTGAAAAATGCACACAGGACACTCCCATCACTTTAAGTCTCGACAATTTCTGAAAGAAAAGGAAGGACGGATGGATGGATGGATGGGTGGATGGGCAAGCCCTGGTCTATAGCATTTGCCATTTGCAAATGCTCACACTGAAAGTTTAACAATTAGCTGTGTGGTTTTGAGTTGGCCTCAGCACCCGTCTGATTCTATATATATCTAAGAGGTGGAAGTTTCTTGAGTGAAGGGATTTTCCATAAAACCCAGCTCAGTGGTCTACCCTGTCTAGATATTCAATAAATGTTTGTTAAATGGAAGTCTTAGTTATTGCCTAGGTTTATTCAGTCCTGTTTATCATCTCCCCATCTGACTTGTTCCAAGCTCTGATCCTGTTCTGCGTTTTGGGAGCCATCACAGTGTAGGCAGACTTGCTTTGGAATCCTGGTTAAGTCATTTAACTAGTGGGAGACCCATTTTTTAAAACTAAAAAAATGGAACCAATGATATATGTTGTATCTCCCTCCTGAGGTTGTTGTGAGACTTCCATGAGATAATGTATGAAAGCAGTTTGTGAATCTAGAAGTGCTGAATACATGTCTCCTGTTACCATGAATCTTATACTTATTTGCTCCAGCCAGGGACATTGGAGGTGCATACCTCTGATTTTTAAAATGAGGAGACTGATGTTCAGAGAGGGGAAGTGACTGTGTCTGTGTCACACAGAGTCAAAGAGTCAGATCTGGGATTCAAACTTAGGTCCCATTTCAGCCTTTAGTCCTTGTACTACAAGGTTTATTAATCAGAATGATGCCTCCACTGAAGTCAGACTCTAATTCCTCATTGTGGTTTTGAGGTGACCCTGCATTTCTGAAGGCTATGTCAGGGCAGCACAAGTTTGGACACATTGTACCAAGCCAGCATGGCAATATGAAATCCATTGTCTGAGTCCCAGCTCATCACCACTTTGGCCACCAGACGATTAGTTGATTGATTGATTGATTCATTCATTTTTTGGCTACAGTAATTCATAGAGTGCCATAGAGTAAGATGAGAAAGCATTGTGATCTGTCTCCGAGGAGGGCATACCTGCACTGGTGGAATCAGGCATCTTTTGAAGTGTTTGTGTATAAGCAAGAATGATGAGTTGTGGTGTATGCAGTAAGCCGCCCAAATATAGGAAAAGGACAAGGTTATAGGCTGACTTCAACTAGGTGTGGCTGCATTTCATTGTAGTCTTAATTTATTACTGGGACTTTTTTGTATGTATGAGTACAGGGAGTAGCAGCCAGTAAAGAAAGCTGAAATGGCTCCAGTGCATTTAAAACCAAAACAAATAACCAAACAAAAACTCATTAAAGCCTTAGTTGCCTTATGAAAACTTAGAAGTGCAAATTCAATTTGTGAGGAAACTATAGGAAAATCTGAGCGTTTAGTTAAGCTTCAATGCTTTTCCTATTCTGGTGTAGTCAGTGTATCTTACTTGGTGGCAATATAGACTAAAAACATATTTCTGAAGTAGCCAGATCTTTGCAGAATGTTGATTTGGGAAGGGAGGAGCAGGCACTGCACAGTGTCTCTGGACAAGTTCTTTAAAGTTTGTTCAGATTTCCTATATCTGTTAAACAAAATTCATCAAGAATTTAAGCCAGTTATGTCATTGCTACTTCTGTGACCCTGGGCAAGACAAATTTTCCCTTTTCTGTGACTCGGTTTCTTCAACTGCAAAAATCAGAGGCTGGGAGAGGTGACTTTTCAGCCCTTCTTGATGTATGGTCTTCTGAAGAGATGGACTCTAAGGCCTCTTCCCATCTCAATCCTATTTTAAATGCTTTCTTTTTTCAAAGAAACTGTTTATTGTGGTGTGGTCGCTGTCATAGTCATACTAGGTCTTGAGGAAACTTAAAGCCTGTATCTTTATTTTAAATAAGGTTCTCTGTCTCTTTAAGAGACAGTGATTCATGTTACATCCTGGCAGATTTAAAGTGTCCTTCCCTTAATAATCCCCCCCCCCATGCCCTCAATCCTTTATTAAATATTCATGAGAGGGTGGGGTCATATTTTTGTGACCTGAAAAAAATCCCATTAATAAATTTGTTATCTGACACAAAAACACTTTAGGGTGGAGAGTGGTCTGTATAGCCTCCCATTTAACATCTGATCATAAGTTGTCAGTAAATTGGGGCCTTTGTCTTCTTTGCTGTGAGACTGTTCAGCAGCATCACTGACAGGGTATTGTCTCTTGTTCATGTGGACTGTATTGAAACTGAATTATTGCCTTGATTGGAAATGTTATCAGTGTGATTTCTGGTTCTGAGTGACTCGCACTGAGAGAGATTGACATGAGTGAGAACTGCATCTCCCCTGGACAACCGCATTCTTGGGAAAACCCAAGTACTCTAGCTGTTGGGGTCTGCTTTCCTAACTAGGTGCTGCTGCCAAAGGTGGAAGAGGGTGCACCTTTTTAATTAAAGAGAAATAGACAATGCTGGATGTTGTAGCTTTTTTCCCCAGATAGATCTTGTTGGTGGACAACAAAAACCTGATGTGGTTCCTAATAAAGGCCAGGAAGTTTTTTCTTCAAAGTTCGAACTTGTGCAACTCGCAGGTGATTGCTTCCGTTGTTCAGTCACCGGCTTGAAAATCTAGGGAAAAACAGAGGGTCTTTTTGTTGGTCGAGTTTGACTTTCTACTCAGCTTAATCTTTTCCCCCTCCCAAATTACAGACATGCAAATATCATCGAATTGGCAAAATGCTCCTGTTAGGTTCTTGAGAATAGGGGTATTTTTAAGGTGCATTTAAAAAAAGAGTTTCTTTGTATATTTTGGTAAATGTCTTCTAGCTCAGTTTAAAAAGAGAGACAGTAATGAGGGCAGGGGTTGGGGGAGAAGGGAGGTAGTTATTATTTATACAAACTCCAGTGTGGTGTTCTGAGCAGCCCTATTTTCACTAGCACACACATAGTTTGGCAGGCGAACTCTTGGAAAAAAAAGGTTAAGGCTTGGTTAAATCATTGAATGTGAAGTGAAAGTTATTTTCAAAAGACTGTTTTCTAGGAAAATGTTTTCAGGGTTGCTTTTAGTCATTTCATTTCCTTCTGATTTCAAATGATTATTATGAGCTATTGTGTTTGGTGGAGACTTCCAGGGGCAGACAATCTTTTCCCTCAGTAGATTTCTCTTAAAGGTTATGATTCTAAACTATTTGTCTGTAAGTGTAGGGTTTTGTTTTTTTTTTTTTTGGGGGGGGGGGGGTAGGTTGTTCTTAAGAGCTGTTTGATTAAAGGTAAGAGTGTGTGCTGTTTGCCAGGCTTTCCAGAGAGCAGCCCTAAGCAGAGGCAGGTCAAAGGGTTAACAGCAATTAACCGGAGTTGCTTCAGAGACAAAAGCGTTATTTCACCTGCCGTCAGTAAAAAAAAAAAAAAAAAAAAGAGGAGGCCCATTGTGTAGGGGTGTTTGAACTGATTCTGTTTAGAGGCTGGTTGTGATTGGTGGAGCAGGGCGTGGCTGATTGGGTAGTTTTGCATCTTGTCAGCTCCGGAGCACCCCTGCGCGTGCAATCTGTCTGTAACCTGAGGAAGCTCCACACTGTACGTCTATACAGGCAGCCTTGGGAGAGCGTCATGGCCCAGCTCTCTGTTTGTGGCAGCTAAATGGAGTTTGGCAGGTTTGTCAATATGATTGATTTGGGGGATTTGGGTGTCTTCCCGGGGTACAGCGTGATCTCTTAATTTTGCATTTGTAGAAAAAATGAGGCTCTGCATTTTTAAAAAAGTTGGGTGGGTTTTTTTTTTTAATCTGTGTTTACCAACTTGAGTTGTGCACTGTAACTAGAAACAGCTCAGGCAGAATTAGAAATAGGGGAGACAGTTCCAACAGGCCCGGCTCTCCTGGGGAGGAAAAAGAAATTCATTCTCTCTCTCTCTCTCTCTCTCTCTCTCTCTCTCTCTCTCTCTCTCTCTCTCTCTCTGCCTGTCTCTCTCTGTCTCTTTCTGTTTCTCTCTCTCAGGATTATTGAGAGTTTGAGGAAGTATTGTTTATGTTTTGGGTGCTCGACTTTTTTAATTTGCTTTTGCTTCCTTACATTTATTCCTCTTCTTAGACTTTGTTTTCACCTAGCACAATTTGATTTAATTTTCAGCCTTAGAAAACCCATTTGGGGAAAAGAGAAGTAGAATTTGTGTGCTACTTTTGTAGCATGTTAAAAATGTCGTGAGTAAACAGTAAATGTTACCAGTGGTATGGCTGTTTCTTTCATTCTGATAGTTTGTTTCCATATCTGTCTGGGCTATTTTTAACTTGGCTGTTCAAATTTGAGTAGTTCACACACAGACACACTCAAAAAAGAAATCGGGGAGGGGGGCATTCAGGCAGATAAATAAAATGCACTGTCAGACTTACATCCTAGGTATTCGTTGTTGCAGCTCTTCACTGGTCAATTTGCCACATGAAATTAAGTGACTAGGGATTGTTTTTGACATTGAATAGTCTTAGGAATTCCAGCGAAATACTCTGATCTAAACAGGATCTAAATGTAGCCAAACTCAAGTGTCAGACCTTCACTACAGGATTTCACTGGAAATGAGATTTTTTTTTCCCCTCCCCTCGGTGTGGTGATGGGAGGGAGGGAACCCTTAGGAAGTGGGTGGTAAGTTTAGAGCTAAGAACATACATATAGGCTTCCTCTTTAAGATTAACTCTTTCAGTTTCTGCAGGTTTTTTTTCAATATACAATGAAATATACAACTGTCCAAATTACACTTCTAATAGTCTAAATGTTTTAGTCAAGTCTATTTAAAAATGCAAATCGGCTCATTTCCATAAATTCCAACATTTGAAAGTGACACATCTGAAGAAGAAAAGGAAAAAAAAATTTAAGTCTGATAACAGGAAATGTGAATCATTCTATCAGTGACTAATATCTGTTTCTGAGAGGGGGAAAACACTGAGTTAGATTTATTTTCATAATCGGTATTAAGGGAGCCAAAATGATCTTAAAATTTAAAGCAAGTAAATTTGATACTACATTAAGCCAAGTTTGAAAAAGAGGGAAAAAAGATTTTCCAGGAGGCTTGGGTAAAAGGCAGTTTGTGTGGTTCAGTAGCAAAGCTGGCTTACCCAGTGTAGAAGCACCATTGCTTTAGGATTTATATGTGTACATGTGTGTCTGAAGAAAAGCAATCCACAGTTTTGTCGATTCTAATTTTTACTCTTCAAGGGAAGAGAGGAAATACTTGGGAACATTACTATAATTAATACTGTTTTTAAAAATTCAGCTAAATTTTATATGATTTTTATATCTGGCTGGAAATCTTGAGTGAGCAGTGTGTAAAAATGAAAGCAAAATACTGACTACCTACACACAGATACTCTGGCTGACTTGCCTTAGTATGTGATAGAGCTGAGCTGAAAACTGATTGGTCTGACACTTTATAATCAAAGTTGATTTATTGTTCATTAGTAGTGCATTAGCCCTTTCAGGCAAGACAGTTATTTGTGTAGTGGCCTGTCAAGCAGGAGACTTCTAGCACCTGTCATTTCTAAGCCATGAGATAAGCAACCAGATATTAAGATAATGCAAATAAAAATGCATTTGGACTAGGTATGGTGCCACAAGTCTACAGATATTTCTATTTTAAAATAGCATGGGCCAATATTTAGATGGAGGAAAAAATTAGGGAATGTATATGTGTGTGTGTGAGACGTGTGTTACATACACACATATATGTGCATATGTACATATATGCATATGTGTGTATATCCATGCATATCTATAGATATATACTATATATGTACTATATATAGATAAATAGTAAAATGAGAGGAGCAAGGTCTATTCTTCCTGCTTTTCGCCCTGAGAAGTCTCTTCTACCTAAATTCCCTACTGCTTTGCCACAAAACTTGGTCAGTTCTGTGGATGATAGGCATGACTTGTCTTTTTTTTTTTTTTAACTCATGCCTGTCCTCTATAGAAATAGAAGGGACCAGAAAATACTTTTCGCTAGAATTTTGTGTTTTAAGGGTCATGTCTTTAAATGAGACTCTTAGAGGTATGGATTGATAATATAAAAATGTAATGATATCACAGCAAAACTATGATTATGTCGAGTAATAATGTCAAGTGCATTTTCTGCCACTGACTTCTTTCTTAATTCTTCCAAATGGAATGATCTCATGACATACCATAGAAAACGACCTAAGTGTCAAAAGGAAAACAAAATTAGTCAACTTTTGTCTGCCACCATAGAAATGAGGATTAACTTATGTTATTTCAGAGCATGGAATGGAGACAATCTGCATGAGGCTATATTGTGTATTGTCTTCACTGAATTTTCATTTGACAGGGATTTTAGAGGCTGTGATCTTAATTAAATCTCAACTGACTCAAATAATGCATCTAAAGGCATGCAGTGTTGCGTAACCTTGCTGAGTTGGTAAACCATAAATCATCAGAAAGCTTATGATAGGAAGGGTTGGCTTGATTTTTTTATTTTTTGTTTGTAGCTGAATGTACTTTAAAAAACAAAATCCTTACTGTTACTGCCCTGTGGTCTTAAACTGTCAGAAGCAATTGCTTGAAAAAATAAGCTCTGTCATGCTTTTGACCAATATTACAACTTTAGCTAAACTCAACAGAAATACAAAAAGCAGTAGCATTAAAATCAAAATGAATTAACAGTATTGAATTTCCATTTGGGTCTGAATTAGTGCAGCTGAAGAGCTGATGGAGTTGTTTTTGCTACTAATTTTTTCTTTAAAAAAAAGAAAGAAAGAAATGAGTCAGTGCTGATAGTCAAATGTAATTGTAAGCCCATATTGAAATCTGAATGAGATTAAAGGTGGTATGAGAGTAAGCTAGAGAAATTAATTGTGTTCCACTAACTAATTGGAATATTATCACTAAAGGGAAGCTGACACACTGTGAGCCTATGGTGGCACCTTTTTGTGTACAGTTGGTGAGATACATTTTGTGATTCTGACTGAATGTAAACAAATGCCGAGTCTAGCAACAGTTTGTAGACTAGGAAAAGAAGATTCTCGGCTACTACAACTGGGGCCTAAAAGACAGGACTCGTTTTAATTGCTAAACAGCCTTTTTAATTATGTGCTCTTTATGCCTTGTACTATTGCAAAGGAAAGATAGGTGTCCCCGGGTGTTTATTGTTTAATGTGGTTAAGTATATGATTTTCAGCGTCTCAGGCTTGTGTTACTCTTCAGATGATTGTATGCCCTTGGTGTCTCAAGGCAAAGGCAGTTCCAAATATCTCAAAGTTGAGAAAGCTCTATGTGAGAGCTTGATGCGTGTATTCTTATAAGTTACACGTTTCAGGGAGGAGTGACGTTTGTGTATCATTGCTGTGCTGTGGGCTTTATCTACACCTGCAAGGCTAGATTGTGGGAAAGGCCTGACAGCATCAGGGAAATTTGTTATTGTTTGGGAAAAGGCTTGGCGCATTTTTGAGCAGTTTGTTTTATTGATAGCAGAATTGCATTGCTAGAAATGTGTTTGTAAAAAGTTCAGAGTTCAGATAAAATTTGCAGTACTTTCTTTTATTTTATTAAATAATGGTTTTTTTTACTCAGATATATTTTTCTTTAGTAAAAAAAAAAAAAGAAAAGAAAACTTATGTATAGCTATTTGGAAAGCTGTGTCTGTGTAGGTTGTGAGGATCGAAGTATGTGAGGAAAGTCAGACTCAGCCTTATTTTAGTCCCTTCCACTTTTTGAGGTATGAACGGCCTTGTCTGTCATCCCCTTCAGACCTGCCTATTGTTTGAGGAAAGAGAAATTAATGTGTGTGTGTGTGGGGGGGGGGGTGTTGAATAAAGAATAGAATAATTATACATCCTTTTAGCATTTGCCTTTAAATAACTAATTAATGAGGAACCAGGCAAAAATGGTATATTGTACTTTTTTAGAATACCTGGTATCATGTTTTAATTTTTAAGCTTTATCTTGCCTTTAAATCTGAAACATCATTGTTCAAATAACTGAGAACAAGGTAAACCAACAACATCAAAAAGGTCGGCTTCTGTGATTTCTCAAGGGCTTGTTATTTTGTACTTTCCAATTCTATTTGATGTCTTGACAAAACAAGATGACACAAGGGAGAATACATTAAATTTTGATTTTCATCTAACCTGTTACAGTCGTGGCGGCTTAATTTCTTTTACTTTTTACTGAAGATGGCTTTTTCACAATTACTCTAATTGCCATACCACTTTATGAGAAGGCTTCTTTACGGACTCTCCATTTGCCTTGATTTTGCCAGGCATTTTTGAACATGTTTTGACCTTTAACACAGAAAGAGATTGCTGGTGGAGTGTGTCTTCATTAGAAATAAATCAGTGAATGGCAAGATTGTCAAAGAAGCAACTGATATTTTCTCATTAGGATATAATTTGCACCCTTGTGCTTAGCTGTGATGTGTATGTGAGGGTACTGGAAATAGGTGTGAGAAGCTGGACTATCTCAAGACTTTGCCATTGCTACCCTACATCAGGTGCTAGCACCTGAGCATCACCCAAGTCTGTTTTCATACTTAGGCCGTTCTCATTTTGGTCTGCCTGGTTATTTTTCTGGAACTCTATTGTTTCAAGATAACCAATAATCTTAAAAAAAAAATTCTTTTCGTTAAACTGTCCAGGATCTTTCTTAGACTTGCTAAACCATACAGTGGATAGCTAGATATTTTCTCTATTAGCGTAAAAAAGACATTGAAATGAGGATTTTTAAACCTTTCTTATAGCTCTTGATCTAAAACACTGTACCCAAAAGTCATCTTGCCTTACGTCTCTTACCTTTTTTAACAATCTATATGTCTAAAGTGCTTCTGCTGCTTTCATCCGCTGCTTTGTGTGACTGATGGGATTTAGGCATCACTATCACTATAAGTGATGCTTAAACACCTCAGAACTTGGGTAGCTTCTGTCTGTCTCTCTGTCTCTGACTCTCTCCCTTTCTCCTCTTCTCTTCATGATTTAAAGATCTATAGTTATGGGTATTTGAAGAATGGGTTTGCCCCTCCTCATTGAAGGAGACCATTCCTAACACTTATTTTGGCCATTGTAAATGTCAGCTTGTTTGAATCATGCACATTACATTGTTTTCCATTCTACCTACATGAGAGAGGAGGTGAGGAAGGAAGGGTGAAATATTAATCTTCGATTTAAAAAAAATCATGAAAGCTGCAAACTTGAGGACAGGTGTACTTTTTAGATGATGAGTTTCATGGGTATATTCCTTTGTTTCCTCTATTTAACAAATGTGAAGAATTTAATTTATGCAAGCTATGCATTTATGCAAATTGAGCAGGTATTTATTATACTTAAAACAATTATCCTGATACTAGGTTGGGGGATGGGGGGGACTATATTATGCAGGATAAGTGTTAGATAAGATCAAATGAAGTCCCACTAATTTGTCTGCCATAAACAAATATGGATTTTTGCCAGTTTTTACTTAAATACAGTAGAGGAGGTCAAAGATCTTTAGTAGAGGTTGTTTACATAGGGTAGCTAGCCTGAATATTGTCATACAGCTATATAGTCAAAGAAAGGTAGCCTCTCCTGATAGCACATGATACATGAAATGTTAAAAAATAAAATAAAATGCTAATAGCATTTTAAAGAGTTATTCCCCCCCCCAATTTTAATAGGGCTTTGTATTGTTACTGAAAGAACAGTTATGCTAATGACTGACTACTTAGATGATGTTGCATTAATATAATAACCATTACCTGACTTAATGCATTGTACAGTCTTGTGGCAAAATAGCAAAGTCTGAAAGAGTGATACAAAAAGTGAAATTCCATAATGAAACAGAATTACGGTTTCTACATGAATAGCATGCTTTTTTGTTTTAAAGACTGAAATATTATGTCAAGCATGTATTTTATTCTTGCATGCAGGGACTTTGCATTCTACTTTTTCAATTCCATAGGGAACAGCAAGAGACTGAGGCATTGTGTTTTTCAGCTTTTCTGTTTGCCAATATATCAGTTGTATCCATTTACTGATGAATCATGAAAACTGTATTCTATTGTCTCGATAAGGTTTTTCTGCCCTCTGCTCCACGTTGTACACAAGCTCTTCTTAACATAGTCAGTTGAAATCTGACATGAGGTGTGTGTTTTATTTTTTCCATGTTTTGGCTTTTTCATTTTTAGAAGCTAACTCAGTCCACTGTCTTATGATTTAGTATTTACTTGGTAGTGGTGGTTTGGGGTGACAATTCCAGAATGAAAGACAGTAGAAAGATTCGGAATCAGGTGACAGCACCTAACTTGGCCAATTACAAGTTATCTAGTCACAAGTTGAAACAAATATATAGTAAAAGATTTTTATTGGAAATACATCCTTTGAAATTTTCCCAAATTACAATGGCAGATTAATGTAATGAGGTTAGGATGTATTTTTAAATGGCATCATGAGGATACTTTTTAGTGAGTGTAGTAAAGGAGAAAATACAGGTCTCAGTTTCCATGTGATGTGTGCTTCTGTGCTTGTGTTTATACTCAGAGGTGCTCACTGCTAGGGGATGTTTTGGTTTACATTTAGAAAGAAGACAGAAGGATGATCATGTAATTTTCAGTGTTTATATGTTCAATCTTTTCTTCTCCTTTCTAGTTCTCTCACTTATGCCCTAAGCTTCCCCCCACCCCTCCCATCACTCATTTACCCCCTTGAAGGGATGGGAAAAGGCATGTTGTTATTAGTTCAGGTCTGAAATATTATGAGATTATTCTGAAAAAAAATAAAATATCAGGCAGAATTTACCCAGAAGTTCAGGCTATTTAACAGCAATAGTTTGTATTAAAGACATTTTTTTGCAGTTGATGGTATTAAGATGACAGCAGGTCTCTACTAGCAGAGTTCCGATAGCCAAAGCACAGCTGTATTTTTACCCTCACCGCCAGGTTTGGGTGCACCTGGGTATCTGCCACACCCCATTGGGATCAGTCAACAATGTATCATAAAGTGTATTTTTGAATTCATGATTTTCTTCTGAAAATTGAGCTAAAACATGTTCCTTTTTTTTAAAAAAAAATCATTTTGTAAGCTAACATTCTTTAAATGTCTGCCAGAAGTTTAATTTGAATTTGTGATCCCTGAAGGCAGCTAGACAGAATTATTCTAGTTCTTCATAAACTGCCTTCTATGATTCATTGTTCACTCATAAAACATACTCATTTCTATATATACTCAAATAGTTAAGGCAGTCGCAGTATTGGGGTTATAATTTTTTTTGCATTATATTTAAATTGTCATTTGAGAGAGAGATCAAAAATTAGCTTGAACTACCAGTTAAAGTCTGAGCTCCCTAGCACACAAAACCTCCGAAATGAGTGTTTTCATCTAAAGTACTGTAAAGTGTATTACACGGTATCTAAAAGAAAGTTGAGTTTTGACTGAATACACTCAAAAAGGGACTCATAAATATCAGAGAACTGTAGTTAAGAACTTACATGACTGTTTTAAATACTATTGATTTAAACCACTGGCTAGATTTTATGAATCAAAGTGTAATTTCCAAGCTTTGGCTATATTTCTCAATGCTGAAG
Organism: Phalanger gymnotis; assembly: GCA_028646595.1. Lineage (NCBI taxonomy): Eukaryota > Metazoa > Chordata > Mammalia > Diprotodontia > Phalangeridae > Phalanger > Phalanger gymnotis. Next base: position 351,084,802 of record CM053624.1, read on the forward strand.
CACTCTCTCTTGTGTGCCTTTAGCAGCTTTCCAGACATTCAACACGGGATTAAATGATAGTAGTTACAATGATCAATAGGTTAAGACCAGTACAATCACTCTTACCGCTAATGACCTCAGTAGTAATGGGTAATAAA
>CM053624.1:351085038-351142538 GCA_028646595.1 Phalanger gymnotis
GGGATACAGTCATTTCTGGTCCACTTGAATATGTTTGTTAAAGGTTTCCATGAGTTATTTTCATGATATGTTGGAGCAGAAACTTTGGGTAAATTTAGGTTTTATTGCATTTATAAATTAAAGCTAGAGCCCACATTTTAGAGGCACAGAGCTAACTGGCCTAAAAATGTGATTTCAGATAGTAAAGCTGATTCAAACCCATCAGAATGCTATTGCCAACTTTGGATTATTCAAGGACTAATCATCTAGTTTGCAGGTGATTCGGTCTCCTTCCCCCTGCCCCCCCTTTTCCCATGCCAGTTTTTAACCATTGTGTTGCTCATGCCTCCCTCAAAGTGCCCAAAGGGAAAAAGAAGAGGGACCTCAAAGTAGTCCACTTAGTTGTTCTGAAGTATACCTGCATGCCTGTGAGAGCCCACACAGTCTCTCTCTCTCTCTCTCTCTCTCTCTCTCTCTCTCTCACACACACACACACACACACACACACACACACACACACACACAAAGGAAGGAGTTTTGAGTTGCTGCCTGAAACTGAGATTTTTTTTAAAATTATCCATAATTCCTTCGTTCATGATTCTCCCTTTTTCATAGATAAGAGGGGGGGTGTGTGTGTGTGGCATGTGTCACTGAACCAGATACACTTTCTAAAAGTAGGAAAACAATACAATTCTTGGTAGGAAGGTGTTTCTGAGTGAGGGTATGCTATCATTTCTTTCATTTTTAGTGTTTGTCTACTCACTTTAATTTTTACACCACCCTATTCCTGCCTGTTTTCCTGTTAATCACCATCAGAAATCTGGCTCGAGAATATTTATATTGTACATAGTCCAAGAAATGCACAGAAAAAAATACTTAGGCATGTTTCTTGTGCTACTTGCTTAATCAAACTTAAATATAATGATGAAAATTTCAAGTAAAAGTCTACTTTTGTTGGGATAATAACAGCAGTTCAGGATGAACATTTGCTAAATATGTGCACATGAGAAATTTTAAAACTTTCTAAATTAAAACAGTTAAGGATTAATTGATAGAGTTCAATTAAAAAGGAAACATTTAATAGTCTCATGGGTATTTGTCATGATTGTTGTGATAATTTGCTACTGCAAGCATCGATATTCGATGTTGAGCGTTTTCTAAAATAAAGACTAGTTTGTGTATTCTGTGTGTACAGCTTCATACCTACATATTGTGTGTGAGCACATGAACTGCAAAGTCATACCTACCTCTGTTCCTTTCTTGGGAACGTAAGACAGTGCTAAAAATTCATGTCTACTGTAAATTACGCTGTATCTTAATCTACACTCAGAAGCCAGACACAATACAAAGAAGTCATCGATGACCTTCCAGTACTAGGTGAATGAAATATCATGAAAATATAAACTATTTTTTTTCTTTCAAGGTGTTTTTTTTTACTTAACACCCACACACATGCACACACAAAATACATACATAACAACATTGGTGACTGTTCCCTGTACATGAATCTGACCTTCAGGAACCAATTTTAGTTCATCAAAATTAGTGATGCTGAGAAATCAGGACATCAGTGCATAATGACTGTGAAATTAGGGATGCGAGCTCGCTCTGCAAATGACAGGACAAATCATGTGAAAAAGTCAAGAGAAACTGCATATTAAGACATTATGTTACGTAAAATTAATACTGCACTTCTCCCTATTGCTTATTGCTCTCCTGAAGGATTTTTAAAAATTCTTTTCTCTTCTGATCAGCTATTGTCTGCTGATTTTTTTTTTGGTGGTGCACTGGCAAAGTGCAAAACATGTTATTACCTTTTATTATAATACAGGAGATGACAGCAGATCCTTTTGAACAAAGTAGATCTTTTACTGCTTTTAGTTTCTTGCTGTCACATGTTTGATTTGAAACTAAAGAAAAGTAAGATGCTTAAATATTACTGTTTAAAGTCATACAGATTTTGTCTTTACCTTCATTGTCTCTCTCTCTTTCTCTTTCTCTCTCACTTTCGCTCTTACTTTTTTCCTTTTTTTCCCAGAATTTCTCATGAAATTGTCTTCTTGCATTACTGGGACTGACAAAATGGTTCTCATGTAGTCTGCAAATTAAACACAAGTGCAGTGATTATTTTGAATAGCTAAATTACATTCTAGAAAGCTTGCAGAATTCATAGCATTGTCATTAGGTATCCGCTTGAATACAATTTGTGTAACCTTGGCCAAGACAGCCTGTCATTTTAATGTCAGTGTTTTATCTGAACAAGACATCATCCTTTCAGATACAGTGTACAGGTTCCTTCCAAAGATGCCCGTGCAGAAACGTGTTAACAGTTGCAAATATGAAATGCTATCAAGTTCATCACTGTAACTATTTGTCACTGAAATGTCATGGAAAGCGGCTTTTAATGGTATCTTACATAAAATGAAAGAATTGAAGACATCTGTATGCTGGGCAAATATGGAGTGGTAGAAGCATCATAGTGAGAGTGTTGCTACTCACATGGGCACAGGGGTGAGGTGATTCACTTCCTTTAGTTTCTACTGGTATCTCTTCAAGTCTCTATCTTCGTAAGCCATAGATCACATTGCTCTCAGACACCTGACTTGTTTTCTACTTGCTGTGATCTGTAAAAGAAATCTCAAGTTTTGGTCAACTTCTTACAGATCATTTCATAAGAAAAATGGGAATATTTCCCAGTAACAAATAGAGAGCTTTTATCTTCACTCTGAGCATTGTTAAGGTTTTGCCCCTTTTGCTCCTTGCAAGGCCGTCTGCTGCAGCAGAGAACGATACCAGAGCTTTATCAGCCTTATAATAATAGCACAGTGGGATTCGTAAGAAGGCCTCCCCTTGGAAAAGCTAATTTGGCAGGAAAAGTTGGTAAATCTCTAGGCAGAATTATGAGTGCCTCAAATCTGATTGGGAAATCATGGCTCTTGGTACTCAGTGTTTCTACTTTATTGCTACTTTAGGTCCCCGTGTCAGTGGCTATGATGACACCTCAAGTTATCACTCCCCAGCAAATGCAGCAGATCCTCCAGCAACAAGTGCTCACCCCCCAGCAGCTCCAGGTCCTGCTTCAGCAACAGCAGGCACTCATGCTTCAACAGGTAACTATTGACTTTGCCACCTGGCAAGGCAGCCGTGCTAACCCTCTCTGTGCAAGTCTCCTGGTCCCAACCACTAGTTAGTGTATGATACCCACTCCCCTCACGTGGTAAGAAGCTTTGGCTGTTCCGATTTCAAGAGAGGAGAGTAAAAGCAGTGGAAATTTCCTTTATGATGACTTGAAGTTCTCTCTTCTGATAAATAATGGTGTTTCAGATGTCAACAATGTTTCATGATAAGAAGTTAGGATTAAGTTAAGAATTTGAGTTTTTGAAAGGACTTGGGTGTTCAAGTTGTAAAGCTCTTACTGTTTGTAGGATTTCAAGTCAGAGGACTGGGGTTCTATCACTGGTCCTGTCGCTTTCTACCTGTGTGACTTGGGACACTAGACTTGGAGTCCGGAGATTGGAATTTGACTCCTGCTTCAGCTGTTTCCTTAAGATGTTTGGCCCTGGGCAAGTCACTTAAACCCTTTCAGCCTCACTTTTCTCTTCTGAAAAATGGGAATCATGACAATAGCAGCACTTGTCTTACAGGGTTTTTGTGAGAATCAATGAGATATTTGTAAAGCATTTAACCAGCTCTTAAATATTCCATAAATGCTATTCTTGTTATTAATTATTATTACACTTCCTTGGGCCACATGTATGAAGCAGAAATGAGATGGGGGGAGGGGAGCAGATGATGACCTCAGTTCTTTGGGGCTCTAAAGCTTTGATCCTACTGATACCTGGTCTAGGTGAGAGACTTCGAAATTGAACGTAAGGGAAGAAAGACCCACCCAAGGCTTTGGTCATGTCGAACATTTCCAACATTTATCTTATCAACGGATTCAAATATCCAAAAGAAGAAGTGTCTCTTCTGACACATGAGTGAGCCCTCATGGTTGCAGCACATTTCAAGGTGCTGTTTGTAAAACATTCCATTCACTTTTGCTATTGCTAAAATCTATTCCAGGTTGTCGTTTGGCTGCTCTACATATAGCGTTCTTTCCCGATGGATGTTTGAACCACACAGGCCATACATCAACAGGACTGTGGTGATAGTGGTAGCAGAATGAGCAGGGAGGGGGAGGCAGAAAGGCAGAGGAGCACCCACACTGTCTGTGCTCGTATTGACCAACACCGAATACAGTCAGACCCTCTCATTTCGAAAGCATGGATATGTTTCACAACAGAGATTTACCAGTCTCTCTCAACAAGGGCATCTTTGCTTTGTTGTTACAATCAAAGGTCATTCCTTGCCTTATTTTAATTAGTTTGTGTAGAAAATGGTATGTTTTTCATCAGTTCATTTTGGAGATTACTTTTCAGACGATAATGCCAAGAATAGTCAGTGTGCACTGAATTTATTGTTGAGTTTCCAACTAAAGGTCAGACCATTACAGATAAAAGGATGCTATTTTTCAAACCACAGTTTGTGTATTACACTAAAAGGGACACGGAATTGTCTCCTCCTCTCGGTCACTCACCATCTTTTGCTTTTCTTTGCAGCAGCAGCTTCAAGAGTTTTACAAAAAACAGCAGGAACAGTTACAGCTCCAACTTTTACAACAACAACATGCTGGAAAACAGCCTAAAGAGGTACAGACAATACATATTTTACTTTCAAACCACAGATCCCAGAGGACTGTCTAGTGGCTATTAAACTGTCATTCATCTTTTAAATGATTGCACAACCGAGCTGACTGTATCAAGGCTCAGCTTTCAGCCTCACAGTTATTGTCCTGTTTTCTCTCTAATTTTTCTGTGTTCCATTTGCTCCCTGCCACACATTACACTGCCCTGCTCCACGTTTGCCTTGTTCTGTGCGTACGGGACAAGTGTTGGGAAAAAGATCTTCAGTGCTGCTTTTGGAAACTGGCGTAACTAAGGGTCCAGATTTCCTTAGAGATATTTAAGTCTTCTCCATCCAGTTGGATTGTTTAGGGATGTTATGGAGGAGGGGCAGGCAAAACTACATAATGCCATTAATACAGTTTGGGATGACGAAGCTAGACTTTTTTTCATGTTGTACATTAAAGCAAATAATTCCCCTTCAGAAGTATTTTATTATGAGTTGACAGTCACAGAGTTCAGAAAGATGGTCCAATACTCCAGCCCTCTAACCATAATGTTCTCATATTTCTTTTTCTTTTTCTAAATTTATGGGCACATGCTAAATAAAAACCAGTCAAATCATAAGTCCACTACCCTTCTCCAAAGGAGTAAGTTTAGGTTAAAAATACTCAAAGCTGTGGCAGCTTTTATGTTTTTTATTTACACATAAATGGTGATGCCTTGAAGTATAGACCCAACTTTCCCAGCTTTGGTACAAATCTGAGCTTATTGATATGTTGTTCAGAGTGACAGATTGCTGTCATCTTTGTAGCATTATTACTTATGTTACCTGCTCTCGAAGGTAGTTTTATCATAATAGATATTTCTTGTTGATGAACAGTACTTCTGGGGATGATATGAGTTGTAATTCGCTATCTGGTGTAAATTCTTATTTAATGACTTCTTTGTGCCTCTGAACCATCTTGACTAATTGGGATATTGTTGACTAACCAGCTTCCCATAATAAGAAAGCATTATGATCTGTCTTAGATGTCATGATCCCTCATGTGAAGGTTGCCGAATTACATTAATTTTCTATATTGAGGATGACCTAACTATTCTCTCTTCCCACTTAGTCCCTCCTCCCCACCAAATTTGGTAAATCTCTCGTGCCATGCCAAATTTTCATCTGGGAGTACATTTTTGCCACCTGGTTATAAAGCCCTGAAGGCAAAGCTTGTTTTGGGGTGGGGGAATGTGATTGTGGTGGTGGTAGTAGTGGCTTCAGGGAGTTTGGGGGGGGAGGATATGGGGAGGAAATGTTATAATGAAAATGCTGACACAACCTTAAGTATAGTGGGTAACGGGTGCTGCTATAATAAAAAGGGAACAGATTAAAAAGTGTCTAAAATGTAAATCTAAAGGACTAACAGTAATTAAAATGGAAATGGCACAGGGAGGGAAGGCATGTAATTGTGAGATATCACTGTGCAGAATGCTCTCAGCTTTGTTTTGCTGGCTGTTTTTCTAATTCAGTAGGGCTTACTCATCAGTGGCAGTTCAATGCGCGTTAATGACTCTGGGATGCAGGCATCACTCTGGACAAAGAAATGATTATTGTGCGGTCAAAAGAAGTTCAAAGACAAGAAGGGAATTTCAGTTTTTTCCTTAGAGATCCACATTCAAGAGCATATAAATTAAGCCAAATGTTAAAAACCACAGTCTGAAAGCTGACTTCAAAGTCACAACTCTCTAATTAATGAACTGCGAGCTTCAGTTTGGACAAGTCGTGGTTTGATGCGCCCATAAATCAACATGACAGGCCTGTTTCACAGTCTCAGACAGTGCTTGTCATTGAGTCACATCAGATGTAAACACAGCAGAAAAAAAGAGGGAATATGAAGGAGGTGCAATTGATCAACAGAATTGGTAAAAACTCACTTTTGAAGCACATTATGCATGATCACAGGAAATGGCTACAGCCTCAAGAGGCTTTCTCCTTCTGCTGTTGCTTTTTTGAATCCGATTTCTAACAGCCTTCAAAAGGGAGAAGAAGAATTCCGGAGCTTCTCCCCTGTGGCTGGCAGGCAATAACCCCCTGTTGTTATTTTGTGCTTCTTGCTTTTCAAAGGCGTCAAAATTTAGTTTTTTAAAGATCTTTAACTCGATATTTGAAGACAAACAATAAAGGGCTGCCACTGTCATTCTTATCAGTTACCAGCGATTGGATTTTTTCTTTCTGTTGCCACTTCTTATTAACCTCTTATTTGGTCTATTAGACATAGTTGGGAATGCACGCCTGCATGCTGGGAGAACATGAAAGTTCAGATGGGCTCCGAGGGCAGATAAAGAAAGTTGAAGGGGAAAGTTACACTGCAGAATGAATGATAAAAGTTAACTCTACTAAATTGCTGTTGTCAGAATGGAGACCATCCCCAGACAAAGATGAGGGCTCTGAGTTCTGGGAAAAAAAAAAAATTACACCACAATTTGGGTTGAAAGAGAAGGAGAAGTGAGACAATGTGATGGCATTTCACTGTCTCCAAACATACTCGACTTAGCATGCTCTTGCTTGGCCATACTGTTCGCATGCAAAGTTTAAAATAAAGAACAGTTTGGAGTTGGATGTTTTCTCTGATTAGGTATGAGAGCACAAGGGGACATATCTTCCTTGAATTGACTATATGTTTACTGTACAGATGGATTTGGCAAAGGCTTGTTGCAATAGTGAATCTCATCCCACATGTCTTTCAGTTAGGATGATCCTTATTTTCCTGAGTTGAGGGCATTCTCTTGAAATTATTATGCAGTTGGTGGTCCTTTTGTGCTAAAAATGACAATAGAGTCACATGGTTGCAATTTCATGATGTGGACTGGTGGTTATGATTTTAACAAGGTTTGAACTTGGATGTCGACAGATGGAACAAGTGTATTAATTTATTGAATCCCCTGGTCATTAGTGGCCCATAATTTTGTACCTTCGGCTTCCACCCCTTCGTTTTTTGTTTTGTTTTGTTTTGTTTTTAATTTTGTCTTTCACATATTTCTACAGTAAGAGACTTAACCTTTAACAGAACAACATACCTTTTACTCTCATTTTTTCAAAAGTTGTAGTGATGTATTTCCAGATCAGATCAAGAACACATTATGGCCCATCGTGAGTTTAGGACCCAAGTCTTAACTCAATGGATACTCTAGGGAGGTGGGGAGGGGGAGGGGAACCTATCCTATTGTAGCTGCTGGAGTAACTGCTCATTAATATTTGACAGAATTGATGTGGAAAATAAGCAGAATTAATTGTAAATCAAGGGAGAAGAAGAATCCTATTTTCTGTAGTTGAGCCTAGGCTGAGTTGATTGTTTGCAAAAGGCCGTTTGTCCTCGAGCAGTTATGACAGTTTATGTTAGGCAGTAGGGAGTAACCTAAGAAAAGAAAACAGACCTTTGACAGAAGCTTTAGGGAGGGGATCAAAAATGCAAGTTTTATCAGGATATTTCAGCATTTTAACACTGACTACTGACCTGACAACAGGACTGCACTGAGACCTTTTTTGTATGCATTCAATTGTGAGAAGTAAACAAACTTGCTCGTATCCTGTGTTTGGTAACTGGGTGGGGAGCACAGTTTGGCAACGTGTGTTGCTTTTAAATTCTTTCTTGGACAATGGGCCTTGTATACTTTTATATCCTGGCTTTTCAGATGTAGAGAGCTTTCATGAGCTTTTCCTAGGGATAGCTTGCGGAGACAACAGAGAGGCCATCAGTCATTTTAGATAAATAAATAATTTTTAGGCATTTAATTTATAAAAGGGTGGGGACTCCCAAAAGATTATGTTCAATCTAGAGAAAATTGAATCCAATTTTTTTTTCATCTTTTTGACTGGGGGTGGGGGAAAGGATGTAGGGGGATGTTGGGAATGAATATCTATTGAAGAAGTGAAAAAATATTTTTGACATGAATATAACTATCATTGTGTTTTACATTAATATGATAACTTGAGAAAGAGTGAAAACAATTGGATCTTTTTATGCATGCTGTTCCTAAAATGAAAACACTGGCTTTTCATTTAAATTTATTTAAATTTTTGTTGTCAGTGCTATAGATTTTGTTTTTTGGAGTGAAACTCAATTAACTTTCCCAGTGGCATGGTAGTAAGTCTGAAATTGGTTGCTAATATGAGAATGATGGCTTTTTACTGTAAAATAAACTACTTGGGGATTAAAAGGAAAACAACATTTTCTTCTTTCTTTGAACGTTCAGTCAGAAGGGTTTAAAACATATATTCTATTTTATGTATATGCCAGATAAGACCAGAAGTTAGGTCAAGTGGGATATAATTATTCTCCAAGGTATGATTATTAAGCAAGGTCATATAAGAACTGAAAGGGTTGATAGTCCCTTCAAGTCTTTCAGGAGCACATATAAAATGTGATCTCTATGATATTTTAAAATAATAATAATTAGGAGAATTAAATGTATCTCTTTCTTTACCTGTCTATTTTGGCTGCAGTTTGTGAAGGGTTAATTTTCTTTCCATAATTGTTAGCCATAATGTGGATAAGACCTCCACCTTAGTATGATTCCTAGCAGATTAGGGATATTAGATAATTTCCTTCTATTTATTGTACTCCTGCACTGTATTATCTTTCTATCACTCAGATAATTGCTAAGGAAATCTACATTAATTTTTTTTTTTTTTGGCTAGCACAAGAAGCTTCTAAACACTGGCGTGGTGTATTGATGTTTTACACAACAAAAGTTTTCCATCATTAGTACAATAAGCAAAAAGATATTTATCATAATGTAAAGCCTTCCATGTGGTTTTTAGAGAACAAAGAAGGAAAAAAAAATCCACAATGAGTAACAAACCTGGGGGCTTTCTTAACTAAACAAAAATTGGGGGATATGAAGCTGAGAGTACTGTACATATCATACCCACATTCAAGTAAGATGTTGTTTGCTAAATTATGAATGTGTGTAATTAAAATCTAGTGGCTGTTTCTATGAAAGATTTACAATGTTATTTCATCGTTTGTCATGGCTAATTAACAATATTAGATGAAGTTTTTCTTCTTCAAAGGTCTGATTTTTTCTCATTTATTTATGTCAGAAGTGATAAACAGAGTAGTTAAAAGCTTCTGCTGGTAGAGGAGGGAGAAGAGCAGCATGTTCCTTTCCACCTCAAAGGTTCAGGGTTCAAATCCCTCTGGAGGAGAGTTAACTCAATCCTATTTATAATGAGAACAATTAAAATGCTCAAAGTCTTAAGAGTCAAAATCTTCAATAGAAGACCTAACTTTTGAAGAAGTTGGAAAAAGTAGCCCTGGTGGACAAATGATTGATTGCCAAGTCAGAGCTAATATGTAGCACAGGTAATAAATTAACTTAATCAGTCTCCTTTAATGGGTGCCCTGGTCTGTGGGCTTGCAGTAGAGCATGTGGCACTGAGTCCCATACTTCATAATATTTGATGATGTTGAGAAGTCTGAAAACTTGATACTTCTGACTATCCTTGGGAAAGATCTACCTAATTCCACCCCACCCCCCATTTCTGGTTTTTTGCAGCCACAGCAACAGCAGGTGGCAGCTACCCAACAGTTGGCTTTTCAGCAACAGCTCTTACAGATGCAGCAGTTACAGCAGCAACATCTCCTGTCTTTGCAACGTCAGGGCCTGCTGACCATTCAGCCTGGACAGCCCGGCCTTCCCCTCCAACCTATTGCTCAAGGTATGTGTTGAATTCTGAAGAAGGGAATCTAAACAGCCTTATGAATGAATATGAATTCATCAGTCAAGAACCTGGTCAGCCCTCCAAGACATTCATATGTAGAGAAAGGTGAACCTTCTTTGTGTGGTAAAGTTGGAGAGTAGAGTCGTGGAAGAGGATGCAGACTTAGAGCAACAAACTCAGGCTTGGAAAGTCACCTCATTGTCTTAGAGTTGTACATGGCATAGGATTTACTGTGTGTTTACTCAGTAGAAAGGCACCGTTTAAATGGAACATTTTAGCCCCAAAGTTTCCCAGAGTTTGGCAAAACTAATTTTTCTCTTATGGTTTCAACATTAATTTTTTAAATCATTCTTTATTTTGTAATTTGCTCAAATTCAATTCTCTGTTTTATTTTATAAACAATATTTAGTATTCAAGACTTATACCAAGCCTCCCCACCCCCAACACACACACACCTCTACACACCTGTTGTCTAGAAACCAGAAGTAGTTAGATCTTTGTCACGACTGAGAGAAACACTAATGGATGCTTGTTTTTAGAATTGTTTAAATTCCTGACCTGACCTTCGAAGACCACACACTTCTCATAATCGATATCAGCCTTAGACCTAACTTTGTGAAATGTTAGGATTCAGTAAAGGGCACCAAAGTTTATAGAATTTGGTGAAATACTTTTGAGAACCCTGATGGGTCTCCATTTTATTCTAAGGCCTTTGGACATGCAATTTGAATGGGAAATGTAGCAGTTTTAAGGGAGACATGTTGGCTTGAGCTGCTCTAAGTGCATAGATTATTCAAAGCTCAAAAATATCAGTCTGTGTTTGTGAAAAGACTCTCCCCATCTGTCTCCTTTTGTGTGCTTTTTCCCCCCACCATTAGATTGTAAGCTTCTTGAAGGCGGGAGCTGGCTTTCTTTTCATGCACCTCCAGTGCTTAGCACAGTGCGTGGCACATAGTAGGTACTTAATCAATATTTTTTGATTGGATTAGATCTCAGTCAAAGCAAATTCAAGTTTTTCCCTTGATGATTCAAGCCAGTTCACACTCCTGTTCATGTTTGTTTCTTTATATACTGTCTTAGAGATTTTTACGTTAAAGACATTTGTGAATAGTACGGAATTATGTTCTGAAAAGGGTTACTGGAAAATATGAAAGTTTCAGTGAGTATGCTGCTTTGAGAAAGGGCGATAGATAGATTGAGAAAGTTTCCTCTCCAGTGGACCCAGGGAGGGATCCTGGTATCAGACTCTCCTCTTAACACCTTTGACCACACCCTTTTTCTGTCTATCGCTTTTCCAACTTTGAAATCCTAGTCTTTTCTCCATTTTTTTTTCCTTTTCTTTCTCAAACCCCTCACCCCTTATTTATGCTTCGATGGCTCAAGTCCTTGATATTTAATCTGCACCCCCTGCATTGCTGTCAAAATAGAAGATTTGGTAACTGAGCAATACAAAAGGAAATGAAAGGGCACATAGGCTAATGCGCCTTGGGCTGGCAAAATGTTAAAACGTGCTTTAATTACACCTTCAGGTTTATTGTTGGAAACATCACAGGCTGTTCTTACACACCCACTGGACTCAAGCTTCACCCTTTCTCATTTTTTCCCACAGCTCCTCCACTATTAAGTTTGCTCACTAAGGTTCATTGTTAGAGTACATCAGTTAAGCTGTCCAAAAGAGGGCAATTGGGCAGTGACAAGACACGCTCGTGTAATGTGAAAGAAATGAATGTGGTGATGCATGAAGTGTAATCTGTGCGGTAACACATCAGAGACACCAGTAGGTAATTCAGCAGTCATGGCATTGATTGATATGCTTAGCAGTCTGGGAGAACTATTAGCCCCTACAACAGGAGGAAAAAGCATATTTAAAACCTAAGAGGTGCCTCTGAGTGTGCCCAAGATCACATAAACATAAACAGAGGTGCTTCGGAGGGCAGACCCTGACAGTGAAGTGAACTGAGTGTGCTTGCCACTCCTCGTGAAAGTAGGGGCTCTTTTTCATTTGGACCCCACCCCCCTCTACCCCTTTTCTTGAAGTGCCTTGAGAATTCAGGCCTGTTGGACTACAACGTGATTTTTTTTTTTTATCAGAGAGATGATGGCTTAAAACTGATGTCATTACAAGGTTTAAATCAACTTTCTGCTTGCTTGAACATGGTCACCTGGGTATGGATGTACAAGGACAAAAAAAGGTTGATCAACTCTGTTTGTCTTTGAGCCCATGATACCTGGGGTTGGGAAATTGAGTTCTATGAACAGTAATCTGTCAACTGTCCCCACAACATACATTTTTTAAACCTGTGCCTGCATTTTCTTTTATAATGAAGGGGACCAGTTGTCCTGGAGAAAAAAAAAGGTAATAAGGAGCCAAGACCATGCATTAAAATCATTGGTGATAGATAGTTCATAACAAAACCAAGATGTTTTTATTTTAGGATTACCAGTTTTCTGTGTACCCTAAATATGTTAAAATGGAGTTAAGGAGATCTCAAAGATGACAGAGTGTGAGCTATGTAATCTTTGAAGCCATTTTATAGTAAATGGCTCTAAGAGATGAATGATGGCACTCTCTATTGCAGAATGGACAGGTTTTCTTTTAAGGTTACGTTTGCACTTCTCCTGGACCTGAAATAATTAGCATATCACCATTGTTTTGCATTGTAGTTACTCTGATTCCTAAAGGACAGGGCTATTTTTTTTATCCTCACTGTAAATTCAGTAATATTCTGACCTTCTAATTTTTTTTAAAATGCGAATTGTAGATAAGCAAATTATCCACTTTATTGTGTACCTGTTAATGGATTTCTTTAACTTGGTACTATTCTTCTCCTGCATCATTTTGGAGGAAATGCTTAGTTTCTGGAAATTTGATATCCATTTAGCCTGCTGAGTGACTGGCTTTCCTTTCAACTGTCTTAGTTCTATCAGGGTATCTTGACTGTCAAATGAGCATCTTTGATGTATTCATTGAACCAGCAGCTTAATGTTATTTTCTAACTATAGCAGCCATGGAGATCACTGATTTGACCACCCCAAGCATGTCTGATGTCACTCGTTAAATTATGACATCAGCTTCTTCCCTTACAGAAGAGGATACTATAATTAAAGTAACTGTAACTTCTGAAATTTGGCCAGGAAAAAGTATTGGAACTATTTCTTTAACTTTTCTGAGTTCCTCAGTTGAAGCACACAAACACACACGTGTGTGTACATACACACAGACACAGGCACACACATACATACACACACACACACGGAACTGAGTGATGTTGCAATAGTTAGCACAGGGGAAATGGATCTTATAATCTTAGGTCTAGAGCCGGTAGTGATATAATGTGTTATAGTCTTTATTTGCTGGGTAAATATGGAGGGAGTGGCAGGAGACTTTTACAAGCCTTGCCTCTGCTCAGAAGGAAAAAGATACAGGTAACAGTGAATAGGCTTTTCTCCACATGAAATAGAATGACCCCAAATAAAATAGTTTATCATTTGAAAAATGGGCAACTTAATCTTTTGATATTTATTCCTAAACAATAAAAGAGGTGTTGACTTGTGTAGTTTCATATTAATACCGTATCATCAACAGAAGAGTGAGTCTATTTCACTATTGTTTCAATTGAGTAAACAGTGGAGTAGGGGTCAGCGGTATTCACAGGTAATTGTTAGTGTGCAGACAGTGCTGTCAAGCATGTTCGCTAAAAATACATCCCTACATCCTGCACTGTCACTTTGCAAGGTGTTTGAAAATAATAGCCCAGATGCAGCAAAACAGGACATAGGATTGGGTAGTGACCTTTCTCTTTGTTTAATTTGCCTCGGAGGTTTAATTTCAGGGGACAAGTAATAATTGAATATGTCTAATAACTAAATGCTCATTTGGGACAAAATCCATCAAAATATAATTGGCATTTGATTTTTATGAAAGAAAGATGACTTAGCTTTAAAAGGGTAGATATGTTCTAGGAATATCTGATCACTTAATATATAAATTGAAGCTTCCTTTTTAATATATATTAATTGCAAATACTTAAGCATTTTCGCATTTTTGTGGAGAATAGTTACCAGATACCAACTGTTTTTGTTAATGCCACTCTCAGAAAGGCGGGGAAGGTTATTGGTCTGCTGTGCAATAATTTACTCCTCTTTGATATGCAAACGATCCACGGTGAATATAAAAAAATCCTATCAGACTCATTTCACAGTTCTTAACCACTTAGATTCTCTGGAGTCTATCGCCTCATTAGACCCGTGCTCTCCAAAGCTAGCATAATTAAAATCTTTAACAGTTTAGCAAAGTAAAGATGTTTGGCTGATCACGTTGAGATGATTATCTATCTATTGTATTCTAAATGACAAAAATAAATTAAATTTAGACCTTGGCATTTTTTATTATGTGTTTCAAATGAATATAATGCATACAGCCTTCTCCTTTAATTCAATACCTTAGGTTGGTTAAGATACATGCCAGTTTCAACTGCTTTTATAGATTCAGAAAATGGCAGATTTCCTAGGATGGCTGTGTTACAATTGATTGAAACAATGAACAGTGATCCAAGACACCTGGAAATGGGGTTCTGCCACAGGCCTGCCTTGAAACATGCAGGAGTTCCATTTTTAGGTATCCTTTCAAGGGACATTGTCATTCTGCAGTTGCCCTTGTAAATATGTTTCTCCTGTATGCTTCCTAACATGAAATGTGTCTTATTTATGTGGGATTTGGGAATTTGGTTCAGTAGAGAAGTGTCATCTGATTAAAGGTTAGGTCACCCAAAATGGTGAGCATGACATATGGATAACGTCTCTACTTCTCGCTGGGAAATTCAAGTTTACACGTGACATATGTGTCTTAAAACCTCTGTCCACTTTGACCCCTTTAGAAAACAACAGTTTTTTTTTATTACCCAGAGCTTATTTAATGTTTTCATTTTACTCTTGAATGGCTCATTAGCATTGATCTAAGAAATGACAGTAATAATAGTGTTACTTGTATAAAAAGTTATACAGTTTTTCAGTAGACACATCCATCAATTAAGTGAGAAGTCCTAGAAACCAAAATTAATGAGGAAGATAGGTGTGTTAATGAAATAATCATAGTATAATCAATTTGACTGTTAAAATTTGAAAAGCATTTCAGGAAGACAATATGAATTCATAATTTATGTCTAAAAATGATTAATAAAAACTATATTTAATAACAAAGCTATTTGTCATCATTTAAGGCTCAAGCACAAAAAATTAGTCATGTTGTAGTTCATGTTGTCATAATACCATAGTTGAATAATTTTATCTCAAGTCCTTCCTTGTGTCTTAAAATGAGAAACCAGTTATTCACTTTAGCAAAATTCATGAAAAAAAAATTTTGGATGGAGTCTCATATAGGGTCGTAGATTTAAAACTAGAAGGAATCTTAGAAGGCATTCAGGCCAAGCATCAGAAGAAAATCTTAGCCATGCTGAGTGGAAAAGCGCTAGGCTCCAGATAGTGGATTTCTAGTCCCAATTCTGCTCTGATGAGTGATCTCATTCACACAAGTCCTTCATTTGGCTGGACTTCAGTTTTCTCATCTGGTCAGTGAGCGGCGTTGTCCCAGACTCCCAGACTTCTGCAGCCCCTTCTCTCTCCCAGTATGCTGTGAGGACCCAATTTTAAAATTGCCTTTCTAGCTACAGTTGAACAAGAATCCCATGTTAGAGGCTGAGTGGTTTTAACAGAAAAGTATTAAAGCCTTTAACGCGCACACACACACTCAAAAAAAAAAAAACCTAACACTGGGCTTTGTTTACTGACTCTTTGATTTAATTACTGTTTGAAGAGGACGGAATTAGCTGTTAATTGATTTAATTATCCAATTTGTTTGTTTCAGGCATGATTCCAGCCGAACTGCAGCAGCTCTGGAAAGAAGTGACAAGCTCGCATCCAGCGGAAGAAACCCCAAGCAACAACCATAGCAGCTTGGATCTGTCTTCCACATGTGTTACCACGTCCTCTGCACCCTCCAAAACCTCCTTAATAATGAACCCCCATGCCTCCACCAATGGACAGCTAGCACCAGTCCATACTCCTAAAAGAGAAAGGTAGGAGCCAAGGCTTGGCTGTAAAATGGTCATATATGTAGTGAGCAGCCCTTAAAAGGCGGGGGCAGGGGAGGGAAGGGTTCAAATACCTCCTTTTATTTTGCTGATCTCTAATTGGATTCGTGTGACTCAAATGTCCATGTAATGACTTAAGAATTTATTCAATATAGATTGTGGTGTGAAGCATCTAATTATTTTCACTTTTTCAACGTGGCATTAGTGCTAATGTAGACATACCCCAGAGCTTATGGCAAGGGGCCTCAAGATCCTTCTTTCCTCATTACCTTGGTCTTGTTCAGAGCCCCATCTTCCTACCAAGTGGCTTCAACAAGACACTTTATGGTCCTTTCCTCTGCTGTCTTGTGAAGGGCATAGGTGAATGCATTGAGCCTGGACTACAGATGTGGTCCATGGTCCTATTAGAGATTAGGGCCTTGTGTTGTCATCAATCAGGATTTGGTTGATATCTTAGGTATCAAGTTGGCACAGTGAAGCTACCACTCCAAAGTTCTAAAGAAGCTAAAAAAAATCAGTAACAATTTTATGGATTTGGGTTTCTGTTCATTTATGTATAAACATATTATATAATTCAAAATACCATTAAATATTATTAAATATTTTAAAATCAATTGAAATATTTCATAGCTACCATTTTTTGTGGTTGTTGCTGAAATTTTACACTTAAAAACACTTTGCCTTCAATTCACCAGACATTGGTTTAAGGCCCTACCCTACATAAGGCATGCTATACTAGACAAAGGGGAGAAAGAGAAAGGGAGGAAGACATTACAACACCTGCCTTAAAATCCCTGTTCACAGTTAAGTAGGGGGATACAAAATTGGGAGGAAATATCTACCAAATCAGGTGAATATTCCAAGGTTGTTTGAAATTCAAGACACCTATTTACCGCCCCCCCCAAAAAAATTATTAATTAAATTTGACAAGGGTCCTTCAAATAAAAGGTGTGCACATTTATACCCAGTAACACTCTATTCAGCAGGCATTTATGAAGCACCTGCTGTATGCCAGATACTTTTTAAAAACCGTGCTGTTGAAATGCATAATATATCTGTAATCAATCAACAAAAAATATCTTAAGCACCCAAAGCTACATACTTTGATTTTCTTCTCAGATCCTTATACTTGCGTATGTTTTACACCAGTTTCACATTTGTGTCCTAAAGAGTTTTTCAATATGGTTTCTTAATAGAAAGTAACCTCCTTGCAGACAGGGACTCTCCCCCCTCCCCCATTTTTGTTTTTGTATCCCTAGCACCTGGCTTAGTGACTGGCACATAGTAGGAACTTAGTAAATACTTTCTGAATTTAAATGTTTGTTAAATGGGACAGTGTTACCTTTTTGTTGTGGTGGTTCCTTATATAACCATGTTAATTACCTTTTAAAAATTTTTAATTATTGCTTTTAAAGTTCACTGTTTTTTCAAGTAACAAAATTTGTTGAAACTCACAGGTTTCTTTTGGGGGGGGCAGGGAGGATCACTTTATTCAAACCATTCTTAAGAGTGTAGAGTCTAATGATAAAAAGCATTATATCTATTGCATTATGTAATTCATATTATAAATCATTACCCTTGGTAACAAGTTTGTGATATGTGATATAAATGTGATATGTCATATAAATGTTTTCTTCAGAAAACTAAGAAACATTTTTGTCAAATGATTTGAAAATTGGTACAATAATGGGAGAAGAAGCAAGTGATTTAAATAGTTGCTAAGCTTAGTAGCTTGAGAATGGGCTGGTGTTTAGAATAGAATAAAGCAGTTGTCAAATGGGAACATTTGGATGAATTCAAGCTTCTCTTGATGTCAAGGGAAGGTAGACGTATTTTTACATCCAGAAGTCAAGCGTGGCTCTTTCTTCCTGTGTCTGTTTATGTTGCCTTTTGTAATATTTTCGGAAAGGACAACTTCAGATAGCATAAAATAAAAGGTTCTAGATTTAGCCTTGCCTTTCTTTTCTTTGATGTACTAAGGCTTATACTGTCCATTTAGGACGGAGTGATTGAATTACATCTTTCTCCATAAGTAGAGCAGGAGACTGTACTGCAAAGAATGCCCACCGATGCACTCAAGGTTTTTGTTGCAGGCCTGTCGGCCCATGTGGTGCCTGCCTACATTTCATATGACACACAAGCCTCTTCTTGTTTAGATGCATTGCATTTAGTTTCACGCTAAAAGGATATATATCTGTAGTTGGTATAGGAGCGTGGTAGATTAGCAGTGAAGAAAATGGGAAAAGAATAGCCCCTTTTTATGTCTCAAGATGCATTTAAGAGTAAATGGATCCAAGGCTGGGGCAGAGTAATTCCAGGAGCTAAAAGTTTGTGTGATTCTGTACCGTTCATTTGGACCCTCGGAAGTTAAGTTGAATATGTCAGTATTCTGAAAACTTGTTATGGGGGGAGGGAGGGCATATTTTAGTGAAAAGTGTTCATTTTGTCAGTGTAGCTTTACAGTGAATGAAATTTGGTAAGGAAAAGAAAGGGAAACCCAAAGGAGAGAGAGGAAGCATTTTTTAAATTATAAAATACTGGGCAAGATTCATGGACTTAATATAACTGTCAGGTCACCAGTCAGTCTATTTCCAGTACTCTTTTTTCCCACTCCATTTATTCCTCAGACTATCTGATAGTTAACAGAGCGAGGCATAGTAAACAGTGAATTAGACCAGATAGCAGGAAGACTTGAGTTCAAATCCTGCTTCTGACCCTCAAGGAAGGTGTCTGTATCTCAGCTTCACCATCTAGTAAATGAAGATGAGAATGACATTTGGGGGGAATACTATTGATTAGTTATCCAACACACGTATGCATGCTGGCATCCAGATGAAACAACAAAGTCTTGTCACTTGGCAAAGGGTTTTCAAACTGATGTCGTTGGTGATGTAGCACTATCCTTTTCGTTGAGAACTGAGGAGCAGTAGCTCGTTCTTTTCTCAGCCGTTTCTTTGCTTCCTTCAAGTTGTCTCTGGCCCTGCCTTTGAAGGTCCCTTCCCTGCTCCCTAATTTGTTTGCCCCTCTTATATAGAAGCTGTTTCATCATTTGGAAATCTCATTGGTTTTTATTTAACCTACTTCTTGAAAGCAGCTTGCATGGGCTCTTTCTCCCCATTTTCCTAACACAATAGACTAGTCACTAGAAGTAGCGCAAGACAGTACTGGGGGGGGGGGGCGATGGAGTGGGGCACATGTCTCATTTATGAAGCACTAGCTGATAATCCACAGGTGCCCAACATTTGCATTTAACTTTGAAAATTCCCTTTCCCAAGACTTTTTTTTTGTGCTGTGCTTTCCTGGGCTTTTTGAAAGCAGTGATGGTAGCAGAGGTGGTAGTGGCAGCAGCAGCAGCAGCTCTGGGGTTTGGTGCACAGCAATCTGTTAAGGAGATAAATAATCTGCTTTGGCGTGACACTCCTACTCTCCTCTTTAATTTGTCTTACACAAGGAAAATTATAATTAAATCATTCAGGGTAAACCCTTGAGTGTAGAGAAGAAAAAAAACACACACTTTGGTAAAGATTGCCAATAGAGACCAACTTCCCTGTTGTGCCTTGCAGAGACATTGATCAATATTCAGCACTTTTAAAGGAGGAATATTTCATATGATTTGTGAGGCAGATGCCAAAGCTCAAATCAAGGCTTGTTAAGATCCTCTCCTCATGTAATCATGGGCATTCAGCATCATTAGAATTCAGCACTAACTCTCTGTTTCATGCTCTGATTTGACTCAGACAATTCAGTGATGTTTATTCTGCTGATTAGGCATAAATTCATCCAGTGCAATAAATGTACTTCATTTGTCAGTATCTCAGAAAGAGTTTTCATATGCAAGACACAGCATCAAAAGGGGGCATTGCCACCGGCTTCTCTTTTCCTTGCAAGTGTTTTATTCTGCAGTCTAGATGACTTGCAATGATTGACATATTTACCTTGATACTTTTAGACATAAAACATCATCTCTAAAATTTGCTGGTTATCAGTTTTGAAAATTACAAATTCAGGAATTTACGTAAATAAAATCAACACACTACAAAGGGAATGTCATTAAAATACCAAGTCTGGCCTGGTCCTTTTGATTTTCTTGTATCAAAGATGTCATGTAATTTCAAATAGCAATCTCTTCCTGAAAATTTCAAATGTGACATTGTATTACCCAGCAACAACAACAGACCCATTGTCTATAAGTTTAAATAATCACATATAAAATTTCAGTTGGAAACTAGCTCATGATAAATCAAACCAGGCATTCCACTTGTCTTTATATAGAAAGTACAGAAGTTTCTTCCATTGAAATTAAAAATCAAACTTAGATAACTTATTATGTCCCTTTTCATTAGGTCCTTTAAAAATGGAATTAATTCACAGAATCTAAATCATTTAAATTTTAAAACGACATATAGTATGCATGCACACATGCACACAATTGAATGGGAGAAAAAAAAAGATACCTATAAAAATAAGACTGTCTCCTTTAGTTGGACTGCTGTCTTGCTTAGTAACTTTCCATTTTTTCATTTGAAATATTAAATGGTCTTTATTTTAGTTGATTACTGTGCAACTCTTTATGACTAGTAGTTCCAGTCATTTAGTAATTGTGAACATTTTTTAGTTAGCTACTTTATTTCTTCAGTAGAATATAGTCCCACTTGGATGAAGAAGAAAATATCTTTTAAGTCATGCAATTCTAGTGGTTGCCCTGTGTGGCACCTTCTTTCCTGGGGCAGTATTGCCTTCTCAGGAATGGGTGACCCATTGGAAGCACTTTCCTAGATGAGGTCTAACATACCTTCTGCCCAGGAACAATACGACTACTTTGCTTTGTATCCTAGCCCTCTGTGCTACATCCCACTATACGGTAGGCCTGCCTTGCTGCAGTTTTCCACTTGGCTGCTGACTTCAAGGATTCTTCAACAATAACCTCTCAATCCCTTTGCTTGGTCAGCGGGCTTCATGGCTCTTTCATTTAATGCACATTCTCTGTTTGTTGCCTCCAGACATACATTTGACTATATAATAACGTAGTTTCTGTTTACTGGGCTGGTCATTTTCAAAATCCAAGTCATTTTTGAATACAATTGTGATATTTACCACTCGACTAAATTCTATCCTGATGTGTAAAACTCAGGCAGTGTTTGGTAGGGTTTACATTAGAAATTTAAAATCCAAGACTTGTTTCTAATGGAGTAGAGGTTAAGAGGTGGGCAGAAAGTGGGCAGCTAGCTAAGATGTCGGTCTCCCTTGACCCTGAACTCCCATCTTAACTGCTAATCCTGATTTCAGCTCTGATCAAGGGCTTTTTAAAATGTAGGGGGCCATCTCCGGGCATCCTGATCTATATCTTGCCCCTGGACCCAGATGGCACCAGAGGAGAAAGTGAGGCTGGTGACCTTGCACAGCCCTCCCTCACTTAAATCCAATTCACATGCAAGTCATAGCATCATCTTCCTGATTTCATAGTCCTCTTTGAGAACAAGGAACAAACAACAACAAAATGTATATTCCTATTTTCTCATTACTAGTGTGGCTAGTGGCAAAGGCAGGAACAGGAGTAGAGAGCCACAGCACGTAAACATGGTACAAAAAGCTCTATGTGAAGTGCCTCATTGATTCCTCCAAATCCCAAGTGGTTTCAGATATTCCTAATGGACAGCACTGAGTTGCTCAAACCAAATAGATATACTGACCATACTAGCTCTATTAGAACATTTTGGATGTCTCTGTAGGACAGTAAGAAGGTGAGTGAGTTTGGAGTCATTGGACCTGAGTTGATTCCCCGTTTTAACATTTACTGTCTGTTTAGCTTTGGGGAAAAATACATAATCTCTCTGTGTCTCAGTTTCTTTACCTGTAAAATTAAAATTAAAAGGTTGAGCCTTGGAGGTCCTTTCCACATCTTGATCTATGCTCCTATGTAGGTTTTCCTTCATGTAAACATTCAGAATTATTTCGAGTATTTTCCCATTGATACTATGCTAAGATTTTATACACACATTTATATGTGGTGTGTGTGTGTGTGTATATAATCAAAATGTATTCAAAGGTCTTTGAATGATGACAGCCCGTTAGACCTGAAGAATCTGACAAACATCAGAGAGCTTCTTAACATCCGAAATTTGCTACTTTGGAGTGATATTGGATTTCTTACTCCCACCAGAAGCATGTTTAAAGTTCTAGGAATAAATCCAGTGAACTTTATCAGTCATATAGCTGGCTGAATTTTTCCTCGCATTTTGACCATGTACGTTGTTTGAGATGTTTGAGACTTGAGTCATTGATGTAATATCACCATTTGTCATAAAACTGTACATTTACATGTTTATTCTGAAGGTTAAGAGAAATTGCTTAGTCTGGTGATTAAAAAGTTATCCCAGAGCCGGGAACCCAGGACCTGGCTTCAGATTCTGCCTCTGACACATTGTGGTTGTTTGACTCTCGACAAATCATTTCAGCTTTGGACAGTTTCTCTGAGCTGTAAATTAGAGAACACCTACAGAACTACATTGATAAAGGTAGTTTCTTCAATGGGAGTTCTCTATTTCAGTGAAATCAAAGGTATAGAGGGACATATAGCTGAATGGATGAGCAGATGGATACATAATATCTACGTATATAGAAAGATAGTTATGGATACATAGATATATACAGAGAAACACATGAATTTAAGTATTTGGTGATATTGATACATAGTCTTTCATTGCCAGTGATGTGTTTATCTAAAGTATGGCAAGTGTCCATTTTAAGAGGGAAATGAAATAGTTTGTACATTTCATGCCAAGGTCTTTAATCTTCCCCACTTCCTTCAATGTATTTCATCCCCCTTTGTGCATAATAAAAGTGATTGTGTTCTATTCTAGTGTAAGCATTTTTTTTGGTTGTGGTTTTTGCTTTTTGGGGGTTGGTTTTTGTTTTGTTTTGTTTTGGTTTTTTACCATCCTCATCGATTAACAGCATTGACAGAGGGTAGTCCCAAGCTGTCTAGTTGTGGCTTTCTTGCAAAATAACTGATTGGTGGTAGTATTGCCTGCAGAACTAGTATTTACCCACACCCCTCATTTAAGTGCCACCTGCCATCCTTGCCGCCCACCTGATCTCTGCATCTTCCTGCCAACCGACAAACCTGCATCGTTTCTCTCTTTCTTTGTCTAGTTGTACCTTTTAGAAAGAACACTTGGAAGATTGAGTCGAATGGTCAGTAGAAAGATTTGCTGCAGGTTTGTATGGGCCCTGTGGGACATTTAGAGGGAGGCTAGTGGCAAAGGTAGGAATAGGAGTAGAGATCTATGGAGTATGACCATGGCATACATACCATTATAGCTTTAGGTACTAAGCCATTAACACTGATTTTACTTGCTTCATGTAGCTCTGTGTGAAGTGACCTGTTTATCCTCCCAAATCCAGTATGGTGGCAAATGTTTCCAATGAACAGAATCATGGCATCATAGATCTAGAATACAAAGGGACCATCTAGTCCAACCTCTTCATTTTACAGATGAGGAAACTGAGGCACAGACTGGTTAAGTGACTTCTTTAAGGTTGTAATACATAGTAAGTTGCCAAACTAGTATCTGAACTGGGGTTATATTATTTTAAACTCTGAATTATTTTCACTAGACAGTCTGACCTCTTGGAGCACCCACAGTCTAAGTGTCTACCCCAAACATGAAAGCTGGCATAAACTATTACCATGTTTTTAATTTAATTAAAATATTGGATTTTTTTTTTTTGCTATTGTGTGCCATCAGTTATTGCTGGTGCCCATATATGGGTGAGAGGAAACTCTCAGGGGGACTGAATGTAGTGCTAAGTTACCTTCTGTCATTTAGACATTCGGGGAGTCTAGAAGAATATCTTTAAAATATTGGACTATGGTAAGAGAATACATTGACTGGTTTTCTTGCCTTTGGTTGCTGAATGATAAAAATCAGCTATTATTGTTCAACACCTGACAGAATGTCACACATAAAATACTGAGTGCCATTTAAAGGTAACATACTGTTGTTAGACTCTTATGTTTTCTGATTTATTGTGTTTTAATGACTAAAAAAAGCTTTTCTATAAAAAGAACATAATTTATACTACATGGTAACATTCGTTTTCAAAACAGCATCTGCATTTATTTTTAAACTTTCTTAGATTCTTTTGTAAGAACATTTTTCCCCCTCATACCTGATTCCCCCGTGACATAATGATTAGACCTAAATCTCTCCTCTTACCCTGTATTACAGATTTTTTTCTGGTGGTTTTTGAGACCCTTCCCTTTTTTCATTTCTTGAGTTTCGTTTTGTTCTCCCCTGACAAAACATCTTGGGCAGGAGATCCTGTCTTCCTATGGGGTGGAGAAGCTGTCTCCCCAACCTTTACCAGATGAAAGGCCTAGGAGGTCCTGGAATCTCACGGTCCTTCATTAACTGTGGGGGCAGAGATAGGGTCGAGAGCCCATTGTAAATCAGACGCAGTTAAGAGAAACGTGGAGGCTGCCCGAATGGAAATCCTAGCTTGCGCCCGTCTCCCGGGACTGTCAGAGATGCCCCCCTCCTTAGCTTTCGCTCGGCAGCATAGTTCTCTTGGTTTTAACATGGAAGCAAGCTACCGCTCATTGGGGTAATGCAAATGATGGTGTTGCGTGTGTACAGTCTTCTTCAAATGCTTTTTTCTCCTTTTGTAATCAGTCAAGGCATAAGTATATTATAAAGTATATTCTCCTCATTAAAACAATGGCGTAAGCTCACAAAGGGAAATTGTTCCTATGTGTTCCAGCTTGTCATTCCAAGCTGTGTGAATAAAGAAGATAACTATTCCGTTGGGAAACTATTTCAGGAATTGAGCAACAGATATGCTAGCCAGAGAATTCTCTTAACTGTGATTTTCCTTTTGTGTGTACTCAAAAATAACATCCTGATGGGTCCTTAAATGCCATTTCATGTACAGAGCACAATTTCCACAGCACAGGTGGTGCTAATATAGGACAGTCCCCCAGGCACTTGTCGCCAAGAGTTGTACAGCTTGTTCAGTGTCTGCATCCATATGGCGAGCTGTCCCATTCATAGAGAGACAGTGTAGTGGTGCCTGTGGGTGCTGTGGTCAATGTAGTGTACAAAGGAGATTTTAGCTCTCAGCAGCCTATGTAATGCACTTTGTTTTATTGGAGATTAGGGTTCTGCCATTAAAAAATGCATCAATTCAGAGGAAACACCAAAAGACTCTTTCTGCTTTATTCTCTCTTTATCCCTTTTCATTTTGAGTTGCACATAGTTAACTCAGCAGGTGTAATTCTTCAGCATAAGAACTCATTTATTAAGTCACAGGAACCTTTCTCGGTTGGTTATAAACAAGCAAACTTTGAATTTAAGAATTGTCTGTCATTTAGAGTTCTTCTGTATCCTTTTTTGAAGTAGTGGTATTTTTTTCTGTCGTCTTTTACAAACAAAAGAAAATTGTACAGTCAGCTGAACAACACGGACTCAGCTTTTTATGGGTCCTACCTAAGGTGCTCCTCCCACCAACACCCCTAAAAATACTCCAAGAATCAGTTTGTCATCAGTTTTCTCAAGTCTCTCTTTGTATCTTGAAATCGGAGAGTAAAACATTCCCCAGAGGTGTGAGGGCTGCAAAGGGAGAATCAAGTGAACAGGATTTCCCACCGGAGAGTGGAAAAAACAATCAGATTTTAAAGGCACTTTAGAAAATTCACCAGAAAACAAAATTGTCTAGTCCAGGATTTATAAAACAAAATGTTGTTCCGCTTTTGTGTAACTATTTGTGTTCTTGTTTCATAGACAAACAGACACCATAGCAACAGTAACACATGATATTTATACTACCTGCAAGACAGAGCACTTCCCTAAACAAATAAAAGGCACACTTTGTGACCTTCACATTGCAATCCTGTTTAGAATACAAGCTCAAGGAGGTTCTGACCACTAACAGGCTGGTTTTTTGGTTGGTTTTGTTTATTCCTTGGTTGCTTTTTTGCATCTTTCACGTCTGTTGTTAATGTTGAAAAGAATTGTAAAGTGTTTTGTGGCACAAGAAATTTTTACCTACGATGAGGCAGCTGTCTTCCAGAGGGCATTTTGTTCCTCTCCTAAAATTCTGGTTAAATATTCTAAGACTTTGATATTCAGCGTAAATACTTTTGATCATGTGACGAAGAACTCAAAGTCTAGAAGTTTCCTGCTTTTATAACTCAAGCTCTGTATTTTAGTACACATGATCCCCTATATTCTACTTACATTTCCCCTATGAATCACATTTATGACAACAAGATGTCTCATGTTAAAGATCAGTGTGAGAAATAAATGGCAGTGTACTTTAATTAGAAGAAAAAATTGACACCAAGATGCTGGAATAATCCAGTGTCATTTGAATAAATTAGAGGATTGTAGAGACAGAAATAAGATGAAATTTAGCAAGGGTAAATGGAAAGTTATCCATATAACAAAAGTTTTCCAAAGTACACACTTCTCCAACTTGGGCAGATGTGCCACTAGTGATGGAGCTTAAGCGCCTTAGAGAATGAAGATTGATATGAGTATCCAAAGTAAAGCCAATTTTAAAATAAAATCTGGTAGTTGAATAAAACCAGGATGTAGGTTTGCTTAACACCATTTAAATCTCATTTGAAGTCCCCTCATATATTTTGGAAGTACCTTGACCTAGGAAGAATACAAAAAACTAGACAAGAAAGCAGAGCAACATGATAAAGGGCAAAGGATGAAAAGGCCTGGGGGGAGAGATTAAAGGGAATTAAGCACTTCACAGTATTTGAAACAGGAGCCCCTAAATCATACATCAAGATCCCTGGAGACCACATATTGACTTAGAAACCAATATTAACATTATTGTATCATTTTTGTATTTACTTTGTTAAGCATTTCCCTGCTGCACTTCATCTAGTTTGGTCCACAGTCAGGATTGTTGTGGACTCAGTGCCTGCATGTTTGATGCCTTTGGTCTAGAGTGACAGATCTGCTATCTTTATCCATCTTTTCTATGAACTCTACTATTTTTTAGTGCCAAGCAAATTACAGAGATGTGGGTGCGAACTTCAGGAATTGATCATATTGAGAACTTATCTTGGTACATTGTAATGGCAAACAAAAAAAAAGTACCGCTTTGCTTGCCATTACATACATATTTACACATATATATGCATGTATATGTGCGTGTGCGTGCATGTGTGCGTGTGTGTGTATTCTAGAAAACCTGGTTCCTAAATGAGACTAAAAGTGGGCTTTTCCTTTTAATAAAAATCAACAAGAACATGGAGCCAATGTTTAGTGACTTGAGTAACAGAGAGAACGCTTTATTGGACGTCCTTTTGGAAATGAGATCACTTGAGGTGTGGGCTACATTCTGGTATCTTATCTTTTGTGTTTTCTTTATTCAGCAGGCATTTAAATTAAGCATCTACTGTATACATGGCTTTTCTGTGGGAGACTTTCTTTGTAAGAACATTCCATGGTTGGGGATGGAAATAGCTCTGCTGCATGGTTTACAAAGCATTTTTCATTTAGAGTACCATGAAGTAAGTATGCAAGTATGATCTTGGTGAAGAGAGAAGACTGGACTTGTGATTTGGTGTCAAACATTCCTGGTATGGAAACTCCCTCTACCAGTACAGAATGACACGTCTCTCATAACTTATAGAGAATTTTCTGGAGCACTGAGTTATGACTATCTAGTGTGTTTTGGAGTCTGGAATTTAGATAATAGATTGAGAGCTGGAAGGGACTTGGAGGTTCCTAATACACCACCTTCATTTTACATGTGAGAAGCCTGAAGCCTCCAGAGCCTCAGTGACTTGCTCAAGGTCACCCAGGTAGTAAGTAGCTGAGCTGAGATTTGAACTCATGACCTTCGACTTGCGTCAGTGGCCTTTCTACTGCTACTCCCCACCCAGGTCTTCTGAACTTCAAGGCCTATCCTCCAACTCAACAGCGTTCTGCTAAACCAAATAAGGATTATTGACCTAGGAGGAGACTGAGATCCACAGAGATTAAGTGGTTTGCCCATAGTCACATAGCTAGTCAATGTCAAAGTGAGACTTGAAACCAACTCTTTTTTTTCTAAACTCTAAATGTTGTTCTTGATAATTGCTTTAGTCATCTTGAATGATGAAAGATAAATAATGCAAAATAAATTTGAAAAATAGATAACAACTGGCTTTTTATATGTAGCACTTTAAAGTTTGCAGAGTTCACTTTATAATGATCATATCATTGGATCTTCACAACTTTGTGAAGTAGATACTTTTATTATCCCCATTTTGCAGATGTGAAAACTGAAGCCCCAAGAGGTAAAGTGACTTGCCCAGGGTTACATAGGTAGTATCTAGTCTTGCTACAAACTCAGGTCTTCCTGATTCCAAGGTCTAGAGCTCCAGCTGCTGAGACATCTAGCTACCAAAATTCTAGAGAATACTTCTAAGGCTGCATAGAAGCAACTGAAAATCTAGTGTTACTCCCTGATAACTAGCCTCAAGCCAAGAGGACACTGGCTTTGAAGTCAGAGGACTGAGGTTCAGATTCTTTCCCATCTGCTACTAACTACTGTGACCTTGGATTGAATTGAGTTGCTTCAGTTCTCTGGTCCTCAGTTTCGTCTTCTGTCAAACGAGAGGTACTAATTCCTTTCTAAGATCAGCCAGAGATCTGAATCTATGATCCTGTCCCCTTTTATGCCAGCCTTCTTCTCCCTCTTGCTCCTCAGTTCATAGAACCACAGGATGTCAAGCTGGAATGAACCCAAGAGGTGAAATGTCTTGCCTTGGTTTATAGAAGTATTCAGTACCACAGTCAGGATTTGAACTTAGTTCTTCAGATTCTCAATCTAATACTGTTTCCACTACCTCAAATTGCCTCTTTTTTTTTGCTCTCATCACGTCTCCTTTGGTCTGTACTAAATTATAAGTTGACTCCTGCAAATGGCCCAGAAAGTTCTAAAGAGTTAAAATTAACAAAAGCGATCGAGACTGAAAGTTACATTTCCTAAAGAGCCGTCAGTTCTATGGCATATGGGCAGCGTTCCATGTAGGCACCGTGACTCACCATGTTCAAACAAACATAATAGGAATGTCTGCCTAACAGTGTTAATAACTTTTGGATTAGAGGTCCCTGAGTATGTATTGACACAGTTGCTCATAACCACTCCTTGGAAAGCATTATTTTAGTCTTTTTTTTTTTTAATGGAGGTAATGTGGTAATGCTGTCTATGCAAACTATAAGTTACAAACTCAGCAGTGAGTCAAGATTGCCATTATAGGTTCCCGATGAAATGTGGCAAAGGCCTCTGACTTTCTTGTTCCTTCACTTATCACTAACTAAACACCAGCCTTCAGACTTTTATCACCAGCCTCTTCTGTTCTGTATTTATGATTGACTGAGGAGAATTCACCAGTCAGTTGCAGACACAAAAGCTCAGTTTCTACATTCTATTGTACTATAGCTCTGGAGACTCCTGGGCTTTTGGAACAAAAATGAAATGTTTTACTCTGTTTAACTCACCGTGTTACAGTGGTTGTAAAAGGCGAGTAGTGTCCAGTCTTATAAGCATAGCCTTTTATTCTGTTTATGCTTAGATCCATTACTAAAGCAGCAATTAGCCATTTGCTGCCTCCCTGCTTTAGAGTATAATAAATGCCAAATGGACGGGTTTGTACTTGAAAACAGATACTGCAGTATGCTCTGGCCTTTAGGTGGATAACACTCTTCCCTCAGGGTGAACCCCCAAAGCTCCCGAGTTCACATATGGAATACAGGTTTTGTTTAAGGTAAGGAAAGTGACTCAGAATAAACTCAAGAGGTGTATATACCATATCTGCAGATTTGTGCTATCAAAGAGAAAGACTAGTTTTACACCAGGACTTCATGTGGGACTTTGGTTCCTATTAGGATTCTGTATGATATTGATTGAGCCTGGAGTCACCCTAAATGACTCAATGCTTTTCAGTAAGATAGTTCAGAGGGAACAGAGAGCAGTCACATTTGACCTTCCATGCATTTCTTAGAATACCACTGATTTTTTCAAGATGGCTGTTGTCCTCATACACCCTAACCTTGCTCTACTCTGAGCTGTACATTTCACAAGGATTTAATTGACATAGTCGAGGGATACCTAATGGGTTGGTTGTATGTTATATGTTTGTGCTTTGCAATACACCCAGACCTGTTGACTCAGTAGCACATGCAAAGATCTCCTTATATTCATCCCCTAAATTCCAGTAATGGTCTGTCTGTATTTTTGCCAGCTTTCTAAGAGCCAAATCACTGGGCAAATATATGGTGCTGTAGTTGGGGAAAGCTCAGTAGTAAATAGAATAACTTCAGCAAATCACTTAACTTGTCTGGGCCTCAGTTTCATCAACTCTGAACTAAGGGATCTGGTAGACTAGATGACCTTTGAGGTCAAATAAAATAGACAAATATGCATGTATTTTTCCTAGTCTGATTAACTTTCTTTAAGTTGCTTGTTACCCTCAATTCATAAAATATTTATCATTTTAATAGAGTGTTTCTTTATTGACCATTTATGTTCCCATGCAGGACATAATAGGCTACAACAAGCTCACAATTTAAATCCACCCAAAAAGTACAGTCCCTGGAAAACAGTTAAACAAAACAGCATAAAAGTATGATTGTGACTGATAACAGATGCGACCTTACACTTTATAGTTTACTGTTTGTTTAAAGAAAGGAAGGGTGTGTGCTTTAACTATAATAATTAGTATCAACTCTGTCCATTGTTTTTTATCTGAGTTTTGTTGCTACGTTAAGTTGTTTTCATTTGGATAGTCCTATTCATTGAATATACTCTTTTAGCTCTTTCTTTTCTCTACTTTGCTTTATACAAGCTCTCCCTCATTTCTCGGAATCCTTCATTTTCACCATTCTCTATAATCAAGTACTATCCCATCACAATTATCACATTTGAGTTTGTTCAGCCATTACAATCATAGGTTCAAAGAACTGTGTCCGAGAGGGACTTCAGATGTCATGTAGTCAGACTTCCTTATTTTTCAAACTTGGGCCTAGAAAGGTTATATCCTGCCCCACATAACCCAGAGAGGATTAATCAGAGCCAGGGATTCACACTCAAACGCTTTGACTCCAAGTTCAGTCTTTTATCCCCCCATTTCTGTGGGCTCAAGGTTTATTTCCAGACTTTTGTTGTTCCACATAGTGTAGAACGTGTTAAACATTTATTGAACATTTACTGTGTGCAGAATACGCACACAGTATTGGGTATTAGGAGAGAAGTCAAATGTAGATGGTGCAGGTTTCCACCCTCATCCAGCCAGAGAGGCTTGTGACGCATGCAGAGATAGGAGCATGTAGGGTCCAGGTGTAAGGTCAGAGATGCTAGCATTTGAAGGGATTGGGGAGGCTTCATGACTGAAGTGGCATTTGATTTTAGGTTTATATAAAACCTAACACAACAAGCTAAGTGGAGATACTTTGAGCTTAGGAAACAATGGGAGAGAGGTTGGAAAACAGGTTTGTGTTATAGAGGGGGAACAGTCCAGGTGTCTGCAGCAAAGTTCCCAGTAGGCAGTTGTGTGAGATAGTAAAGCAGGCAGGTGGTCCCCAAATTTGATCATAGAAGTTAAATTTACTTTTTATTTTTATTTAAAACTTAAAATGGTTAAAAGGAGGAGAGGGCATTTTCATATACATAATAGTATCCAGAGGAAAGGAAGAGTTAACAATGTCAGATGAAATGAGGGAGCCTGAGGAGTGCACAACCTTCACTGAGTAAAAAATAACCCATATGTAAAACATAGAGGGAATGACTAAACATAATGTAGTATGAGAATGCAGTGGACTGTTTTTGTGCCAATGAAAGAACATGTGAATTAGTGGTGGCGAAGGGGACTATTCTATGAAATGATGCAAAATGAAGGAAAGAAAATTCAAATCTAATATTTGTGTTAATTTCAAAGTATATTAATAACGGTCATAATCACAAAATGTCCAGAATAATGCACAGAAGATAAAAACAGGATATCAAAAAGAAATAGGATCTTTTTGTTATGACCTTGTTAACAATATGTACCTTTTAGAAACACTGTAAATACCAAAAGTTTAAAATTTCAATTTTTTTTATTCTTTGTGTATTTGAATGTTTTGTTGATTCTAAGTTTAGAATTTTTTTTTTAATTTAAACTGTAGATTTGGCGATTAGCCTGTCAGAGGTGACTTCTAAGAGAGCAATTTCCATCAAGTGGTGGGAGGTAAAAGTCAGATTGCAAGCACTTGAGTAGGTGGTGAAGTGGAGGCATTGGCATAGACAGCTCTTTCCAGAATTTTGGCAGAGGGCGAGAGAAAACATGTGGGTTAGCATCTGGATGGGGTAAAAGAGTCAAGGGACATTATGTATGGGATTGGAAAGACCTTATGGACAGATAAAAAAGAACCATTGGAAAGAGAGATTACAGGAATGCTTTGTAAAAGGAACATTGGCTTTGGCATCGGAGGACCTTCATTCAAATCCTGATTCTACCATGTACTTACTTTTGGAATTTTTGGCAAATCCTTTAAGCTTCTTGGACTCTGTTGCCTCATTTGAAAAATAAGGGCTTGGAATTTGTTTCTGGGATCCCTTCTGCCTATAGATCTGTGATCCTATGAAAAGAAGCCTGGCTGGGGAGCAGGGGGTGGGATAGTGCTAGATAAAGATCTCAGGGTCCAGGTAGGAAAAATAGCCCTCATGAGGAATATGTGTAACTTCTACACCTGTAATCAAAGGAAGAAGGAGAGAAGGGATAGTAAAACCAATAAATTTGGGAGGTGGAAGAGCCTTTGTCAAATAACCAAAATCATCTGTTACACAATCAGAGGAGGATATGTATGTGATTTAGGACTTGGGCAGATAGTAAAAGGTTGGAAACAGTAGAGGAGAGAGGAAGAAAAACAGAGAGACAGAGACAGAGAGAGCGTGAATGCTCTGCAGAACAGCAGTGAGAATCCAGTGAAGTCATCCCTCATAAATATTACAGTGAGTGAAATCAGTTTGATTTCTTGACTTTTTTCCAGCAATGCTTAGCAGCCAAGGGGACAAGAGCAGTGAAATCCAATGGTGGTGTTTACCCAGGGGTAAGGATTAGCAAGTCAGGAATAGCAGAAGGTCATCTACTCTAGGATGGTGGCTATTAAATCATTGAAGTGACAGACCATGGAGCCAAGGCTGGGCTTAAAAGCAAGCAGAGCCTGAACTGGGGCTCTAGACTGGGAAAAGAGGTGAGAGTCAGTTAGGGGAAGGTCAAGGTTGGTGTAAAGTTCAGGTTTAGCTTGAGTGCCTCTTCCCTTCCCTCCTCAACCCATGAAAATGACTTTGTGTTTACTTTGTATATTTTTTTTTTTTACTTATTTATCTGAATTCATGTTGTTTCCATTTCAAGTGACGTAAGCTCATTGAACTCGAGGACTTTCCTTTCTCTCTTGGCCAGACATTACATTAGGCACTGAAGGGGCGCAATAGTCATTTTAATGATAATAATCTCCATTGAATTGCTTTGACATTGTGATCTGAGAGTAAATTTTAAGTTCTGGTCCCAGAAGGTGTTGCAATTCTTCAGAAGGTGAGGTTTCGAGTATCAGAAAGAAATTAGGTGTAAAAGGAGTTCTTTGGGCTTGAGAGATTGTGCAATCAAAATGCCATCATGAATACTGAAGTCTCCAAAGAAGATGACAGAATGCAAAGGAGGACCATAAGTTAGATCTTAAGGACACTGGGAAAATTGGGCGAGTAGCCAGGAAGTCAACAAACGACAGCAGTCAGGACAGTCAGAAAAGAAGCATGGACTCCAAGAAAGCAAAGCTTATGATAATTCACAGTGAGGTAATGCTTTAAGGTTTATGAAGCATTTTCCAACAACTATATTGAGTACTGGAGTAGAGTGGAGGAAACGCTGGACTTTGATTCATGCTGCCTAAATCTGTATCCCAATGCTGCCCACTTTGGACCAGTCACATCATGTCTTTCCTCTACTGTAAAAATGAGATGCGTAGCCTAGGTGATCCTAAAGGGCACTGCCAGTCATCATCAATGATATTCTGAGTGTGGCAGAGCTAGATAGGGCCCCTCATCTGTGGACTCCAGGTACTTCACCTCATTGGCTGTAAGTACTGATGTAGGTAGAGGAATAACCAGGAAGCAACAGGAAGTCCAATTTTTCTGGCCCTATGAGTTGGAGTTAAGTGGCTCAACCCAAAGAGCAGTCATAAATGATTTCATGTTGATGTAGGAGGACTCTAATGAATTGCTTCAGGGATCTGTGCTATAGAAGATCTTGTGAGACTGCCAAATCTAGCAGACATTTTATTTACAATCTTTGTCTCTGTTGATTTCATCTCCTTGGTAGATACTTCTCTAGGCTTCTGTGACTCTGCTCTCTCCTGGTTCTCCTGCTACTTGTCTGATCATTCCTTCTCTCTCCTTTGTTAGATCTTCATTCAAGTCATGCCCCCTAGATGTGCCCCCAAGGCTTTGTCCTGGTCCCTCTTTTCTTATCCTTCTGTACTGTTTCCTTTGGTGATATCAGCTTCTGTGGATTCAATGATCACCTCTGTGCTGATGATTTTCATATGTATTTATCCAGCCTTACCCTTCCCCTTGAGTTCAAATGTCATATCTCCAACTGCTCATTAGATATCTTGAACTGGTACTTTATAGTCATCTACTGTAGTGAGCTTAGCATGCCCCAAATGGAATTTATTATCTCCTATCTCAAACCTTCCCCTCTTCCTAACCTTCTTATTACTTTTGAGAACCCTGTCATCCTCCCAGTCTCTTAGGCTTTCACCGTAGGTTTCAGATTTGCCTACTCCCATCTTGTTCCCCTAATCCTCTCTGTTTCCTACTTTTGCAAAAGCTCTTCCGTGTGCCTCCTTCTCTCCTCTAGTGCAGTAGCCTTCTGGGTGACCTCTCTGCCTCAAGTCTCTCCCCATTCCATCCATTTGGCTATCAAACTACAAAACTATGTTACTCCCTTATTCAGTCAAGTACAATAGCTCCCTATTGCCTCTTCTGTTTGGCTTTTAAAGCCCTTCTTAACCTTTTCAGTTTTGCCCTAGAGTTCAGAACAGTGGGTGAGATTACAAAGAGAAAAATATAGTCTTGATAAGAAGGAAAACTTCCTAATAACTGACTATGAAAAAGTCCATTGGGAGATAATGAGCTGCTTCTTTTCAGAGGTCTTCATATACTGTGTTTGGACAGCCACTTAGGTGGTCCTGTTGAAGGGATTCATTTTCAACTGTGGGTTGGGTTAGAT
Organism: Phalanger gymnotis; assembly: GCA_028646595.1. NCBI lineage: Eukaryota > Metazoa > Chordata > Mammalia > Diprotodontia > Phalangeridae > Phalanger > Phalanger gymnotis. Next base: position 351,120,763 of record CM053624.1, read on the forward strand.
AGCCTCTGAGATTCTTACTGACAGGAAAATGTAGGTGATTCTGGAGAGAGAAAAAGAAAAGATACGTCCATCCTTGGTGGAAAGGATATGTGGTATCTTTAGGAGAAAGCCAGGTTCCACTTAAATCTAGGAAGCATAATAGAAATGATAATTATTACTCGTATGTCCATTTGGAGTGATGAGAAAATTTAAATTAGTCTTACCATTGTTGATGAATGCTATTCTCTCTCTTTTGTTTTATTTTTCTGATCCATATCCAGTTTTCCTTTTTGTCCCTGTAATCAATCATGGAAAAGAAATCAGAAAACTTGGTCCATGTATTCTCTTCAAGCCCAGAATGTGGGTGCTTCATAGAAATACTTGGTTGAAAGTTCATAAAAGACAATGGGTATTTTGCTTTATGGTGACACTTCCTTGCTGTTCCTTTTTAAGTCATTCAGTCTTGGGTGAATTTTCATGAATGCATTAAAGTGAGACCAGATCAGAAAAAGAGTTCCACAAAGAGTTAACGTGCCTTATTCCAGATGTAAAGTTAAAGTCATCTCTGAGGCTTGCAGTACAATAATGCATGCAGATATTAACAATAATCTCAATCTTTTAAAAAGCACAAATCTGGCACTTATTAGCCTAATTCACAATCACTCCAATTGCAGGTTCTACACATGAATATGATATCACGAGGGAATGTGAAATCCTCTAATTAAACATGATTTAAAAAGCAGCAGAAAATTGAGATGATGGGAGTTACAATGAATGAGAGTCAAGGATTCACTGCTTGAAAAACTGAGAGATGCATACTGGTTACACTTTTGTAGAGAAGCCATCTTTATTCGCTTAGGTTATGCCTGTCGTTGTGCTTTTGATATACGTCCTTGTCCCTGTGTTACCTTTTGAGAGGCATCGGCCTTCTAATTCCACTGTTTGCCATTGAGAGCTCTTCATAACCTTATTACTTCCCTCTCTTTCAGTCTTCCTACACTTAACTCCCCTCCACGCGATTTCTGATCCAACTCACCCAGCCTGCTTCCCACTCATCTAGTGTACCATCATGCACCTTTGCACTGGGCTGTCCATGCTTGGAACCTTCTGCCCCTGCACCTCCACTGCTCAGATGCCTCCTTCTGTAGAAGGTCTTTCCTAGTGCTTCAGCTGCTAGGACCTTCCCCTCTGAGATTTCCTTCCCTCTACCCTGCATGCATATTGTACCTCCCTTGTAATTTATGATTCAGTTTCTTGAGAGCAGAGTCTGTTTCTGCTTTTCATTGTATCTTCAACACACAGCACTGTGCTTTGCCATATAGTTGGTGCTTAATAAATGCTTATTAATGGTCTGGTGTTCCTGGAAACTGAAGAAGAGCTAAAGTAGATTGGAGTAGGGGCTATTCCCCTTCTGCCTCATTGTCCCTCCTGCCTACCACTGTTTGTAACACACAGTCAGCACTTATGTTTGCTTGGGTTTTTCCTCAAGAAATGACAGTTTTTCAAGTCAGAAGTCTTGGGCTCAAGTCCAAGCTCAACCTTTTCCTAGCTGTGAGAACTGGGCCTTATTTTCCTCACCTATAAAATAAGGAGGTTGCACTAAGTGATATCTAAGGCCTCTTCCAGCTTGAAAACTTTGATGTATGCTCCTATGAAGGTAAAAATTCACTGTCCTTAGCTATTTATGGAGGTGGAAGAAGAAAAGCCATGAGACTAAAAATTGTTTACTTTCTTCCTATGGCCTCAGAATTTTACTCTTTCCGTGAATTGTCCATGCATCTATACCCAGGTAGATAACATTTTCTGCTGATTCCATCCATACTAGAACACACGAAGGTACTTCTGTCCACTGCACTTTTTAGAAGCAAACTCATTCTACTTCCATCGGGAAACCGTCAAATAGTAGATCTCTAGGGATGTGGTGCATTTCAGCAGCATGGACTTTAAAGAATTGCCTGGAACCAAGTCCTGCCATAGCACCGTCTCCTCATCCTAGGAATCCACATACCACCTTTACAGCTTTTGAAAGGCAGCTGGCATCACTGACGAGAAGAGTAGCTTCCATCTTTTATTGTGCTTTATTGGTCACAAAGCACTAAGGTCAAGGTCGTCTGCTTTCATCCATTTGTGTATATAGTGGAGGAGATGGGGATTTAAGCCTAGGGACCTGTTGTAACAACTAGAAAGTTAAGGTCTTAATTCTTTTTTAACTCCTGTAAAACATTAACCTAAATAAGTAGAAAGTGGAGGTATAATGCTTAAGATTGTAGTTCTTATTTAACTGTTAATGTTGACGTAACAGAAAATGTTGACGTAAAACATCAGAAGTCAAATAGTGGGAAGGAATACTTCACAGATTTGGACCCTTCTTTGAGATGTTTCCAAATGAGATTTACAGACTTGCTAGCCACCACTAAAAAAGTTTGCAAAGTCTGGGTGCGGAATTGCTTTCACAATATGCTATGAACAGAATGGGTGTGACTAGATTAACAGCAAATTCTATATGTTCCCTCCCCATGAAAAGGTAAGCACCTTGAAGGTAGAAACTGTTTCCTTTTTGTCTTTGTATCCACCAAGTTTAGCACAGTGCTTTGCTCAAATGCCTTCACATCTTGGTTACCTTCTGAATGCTCTCCTGATTTTGCAATGACGTTTTGAAAATAAGAGTCCGGATTTGAATGTAGTAGCTGGGCCAACGTGATATCGTACTGTTATGAGAATTTCATTTTAATATAAGGCCTCGAAGCATTTCATATGGTATGTCCACAGATGGGAGGGTAGTTTCTGAGTGGGACAGTAAAAGACAGCAGTGTGGAGGAGGAGATGTTTTGTCTGGCTCTCTGAAGGATGGCCAGGACTCCAAAAGGTAGAAGTTCAACTAGGTGCATCCAGAATTAGGAAATGAATTGAGCATGAGAAATGGGAGTGTACAGTTTGGATGGAGCTTAGAGTCCATATAGAAGAATGCATTGATACAAAGGGGAAAGCAATTGTGTTAGAAAAGTGTTGAGTGCCTTGACTACTAGGCTAAAGAATTTGGTCTAGAATTTATTTTCTAGACAGTAGGAAGTCATTGACAGGTTTTGAGTAGAATAGGGGTGATGTGTTGATATGAGCTCAGCCATAAGAAAGCTCAATCCAGCCCAAACACGAAGTCAGAACTAAAGAAGATGGACCCTGGAGATGGGTGAGAATGACAACCTTCGCTAGGACATCCTGGTGGTAAGAAAGAGAAATTTCAAGAGAAGTTCATATGGAGAGAGAGAGGACACAGGAGTATTTTGCAAAAGTTGGAAATAAAATAAAGAGGCCTCAAATCTGTGGCTGTTGCTAAGGACGTTGTAAACCCCTTGTTGTGAGGAATCTGTTTTTATTTTGTCTTTAGGTTCTTGGCACCCAGCACTGTGCCTTGCACGTAGCAAACTTACACTATTTGAACCAAGTGCAGATTATTGTATACATTTAAGTCTTTGCTATCTTTCAAAGTCAGGCCACAGACTTTTATTAAACACTTGCTATGTGCCAAGCACTGTGTTAGGTGCAAGAGGCACAAAGAAAGGCAAAAAAAAAAAAGTTCCTGAGAAAAATAGTTCTAATAAGGAGACACCATGAAAATAACCAGGTACTTGCAAGATATGTCTGGGGACCCCATATCCCAAAATGTGGAAATAACACCAGCCCCTAAAAAAAAGTCTCTTTGAGGGCGATGATGTAGTCCTTGATCCCTGAACAGCGAACAGCCAAGAATTGTCATCCACCTTGCTCATTTTACTAGTATCCACTGTGCAAAAAGAAAGAAACCTTCTGCCTGGCAAGAGTAATAGAAATCCAGCCTTTCCTCACGAGAGCCAAGAAGTAGAGACAAAGGGACTAAGTACAGAAGAGAAGACAGAAAAAGGTGAAGAGAAGGGAAAAAAGCCGCTCACTGATGTCCGAGAAGAGAGCGAGGAATGAAGAGAAGGCCGTTCCGCAGTATGAGAAGGGGGTGGGAGCATGAGAATAGCCACCTAATGTTGTACAATTCTTGAAAAGTGTAGGATGTTTTCTCTTTGTGTGTATACTGGAGTGCCCAGCAGAGGTTGGGGAGAACCTGGTAGTGAAAGTCTGAGCCACAGTACTATAGCCTTAGGCAATCCATAAGCATTTATTCAGCTTCTACTAGGGCCAGGGGCTGTGCTGGGTTCCAGAAATAACAAATGGGACAGCCTCTGCCCTCAGGGAGCTTTTAATGGGTGTGGGGTGAGGCAGGTTGGGTCTGGATATTCTTACAAAACAATACCAAACAGTTAAGTAAAAGGTCATTTGGGAGGGAGAGTACTAGAAGCTTGGGAGGAGATGGTGAAATCAGGAAAGAGTGTGAAGAAAGCAGTACTTGGAGGAAGTGAGAGATTCTGTGAGGTGAGGAGGTCATGTATTCCTGGCATAGTCAATGGCCAGTGCAAAGGTTTCTTGATAGGAAATCTAGTGCTAGGTGCATGGAACAGAGAGAAAACCAGTTTGGTTGGATCATAGAATATGGACAGACTGGAAAGATAGATTGGGGCCAGCTCGTAAAAGGCCTTTTTAAGAATTGAAAAGGAGTAATTTATTAAAATTAGAAATAATTGGGAACCACTGGATTTGATTGAGTAGTAGAATGAGGGGTATATCTGGATTTAAGGAAAACAACTTTAGCAGCTGTGTGGAGGATGGACTGCAATGGTGAGACAGTTGAGGCAGGAAGGCCAATTAGGAGATCCTTGAAAATAGCTGTGGAGGCAGCTGGACTCAGGAGATGTGGGGTTAAAAATGGTGAGATTGAGCTACTGCTTGGATATGTGAGTTGAGAGAGATCAAGGACTGGAGGAAAACATGAAGTTATCGACCTTAGAAATGAGGAGAATGAAAAGTGGTACATATGAACATATATTGAGAGAAAGGGGCCCAGCACTGACCTTGGGAGAGCATTACCAGTTAGAGGGCTTGATTTGACTGAGAAGGAACAATTAAACCCGGAGGAGGAGAATAAGGAAAGAGCAATTTTAGGAAAACCAAGAAGGAAGGAAGTATCCCAAAAATGAGGGCAGTCAAAAATGTCAAATGCTTTATGGAGATTAAGACAGATATGGACAGAGAAAAGACCATTGGCACCTGTGGTCAGGATCTTGTTGATAACTTTGAAGGGAGAACAGTTCTAGTTCAAAATAGACAAAGGAGGTCTCTAACCCTTTATGGCTCATAGGGTGGTGGTTTAGGAGAGGGAAGCAAACAAAGAGCCAGTAATCCTTCAGTAATTTCATAGGGTGTTCAAGCACAAATAGTATTCAATTATTGGATGGAGGGAGAGATCGGGTCTGAAGATTTGGGTTTGAACCTCCTCTCTGCCACTTTTTCCAGGTATGACTTTGGACAGTTCATTAAAGGTCCCGTACAGTTCTGTCTATATGCTTGGAATCCACTAAGCACAGTTATTCGGTGACAAGATAATTGATTCGTCCATTTTGTTGTATTCCATCTCAATTGAAATCACTGCAGCATCTCAGCATTTTTATAGATGGATGGGGAACTTCCATACCTCGTCCAGACCCTCACCTTACAGATAAGGAAGCCTACAAGAAGCCTTTTGTGGTTCTCCTTAACCTTAGTGCCTTCCCTCCATGATTTCTCTTTACTAGGTCCTCTATGTATCTTGTTTCTGCACAGCTGTGTGCATGTTGTCTCATGCCTTAGAGTGAGAGCTCCTTCAGAGCAGGGAATGTGTTGTTGTGGTTACAATAGGGTTTTCTCGTTTGTTTGTTTATTTTCTTTCTTTGCTTAGCAAAGTGTCCAAAACATAGTAGGCACTTGATGTTGAAAACAGTATATTTGATGGATAAAAATTAAAATGTGTATGGCACTCAATCAGTAAGACTTATCAGAGGATCGTGATTTATGAGAAGTAGCATGGCTTGGATACAGCACTGGACTTGGAATCAGGCAGAAGGGAATTTAAGTTCTGTCTCAGGTGTTACATGCGTAACCTTGGGCAAGCCACCAAACCTCTCTGTACTTCCGTTTTGTTATTTGTAAAATGAAGGAGTTGGACTCCGTGGCTTCCGAAGTCCCTTTCAGATGGAAATTGATGATCCTATGATCCTATTTTAGGGATGGAAAGGACTTCCTTCAGAGGCTCTTCATTTTACAGAAGGATCCGAGGCATAGAAAATGGACATGATTTGCACAGAGTCAAACAGGTAGTCTCACAGAAGCAGAATCTGAATCCAGAGCCTCTGATTCCAAATCGATTATTCTTGCTAGTGGACCATGCAGGTTCTCACTCCTGAAGGAGTTGCAGGTAGCTGCAATTGCTGGATGCTCTTTGACCCCTTGTATTCATCTTTAGTCATTTCAAAAGGTGTTTGTACGTTAGTTATGATTCCTATAGAGAACAATACACTGTACCTTAAGGGTGCCTTAGCAAAAACTGAAAAACAAGGAAAAAAGTTGTTCGCTAGTATTTGGAGGTTACTAGAAAATTACAAAGATTTTAAATCCATCACTATAACATCTCAACTATAGCAAGATTAAATTCTGTATTTTGATGCACATATATATGTGTATATGTATATATACATCCAGATAAAATCAAAATCAAAGAATCAATAAAATATATATATATGACAGTTGAAACTGAATTATTTAGCAGAGGTCAGTCTTCCTTACTGCATTTTCCAGCTATCTGACACCATCACTATTGCAGATCTCATATATCTGTGAAAAAATTGCCATAGTAGAAGACAATATTAATGCAATTGTGCATTTCCATTCTTTAATAATTTAAATAATTAATAATTTAGAGACAAAGTAAAGACTTAAGCAGAGGCTAATTTGGGAAAGGAACCAAAGGGATTTAGGAAGTCTTAGAAGAAAAACCAAGGTCTTTGGTAGAAGCTAGGAAAAATTCTCTAGTATATCAGTACATTCTATTGAAAGACAGAGGGGTGCTGAATTTGGAGTGGTTCTGTCACATGAAGGGCTCCTCACAGATATTCTCTATGGGTCATTTGATACTTTGCTTCCACAGAGACAAATTAGACTTTGTGGCTGCTAGATCAGAAAATCATTAAACACTATATATGTGACTGTATGTATAGACTACTTTACGAAATATGATCAGCTATGTATACTTATACAGTGTTAATAAGTGAATTTAATGGTAGCCAAATGTTCCTTGTTTTGGTGGAGTATTGAGTAAAGATTGTGGGACTCAGAGTCAAGAGAATTCTGGGTTCAAATCCCACCTCCAAAACTTAGCTACTTATGTGACTCTCATCTGTAAAATGGAGATAATGTCTATACCACCTACCTCATATAATAGTTATAGCAATCAGATGACGTAATGTATATGAAGCTCTTTGGAAACTTTGCTTTCAGTGATCATATTTCAAGCTCTAAAGGACACTGGAGGTCATCTAGTCCAGAGGTCAACTGTCTATAAATATACATTTATCTATTGCCTGTTAAGTGGCAGACACTGTACTTAGCACTAGGAATACAGATAAGGAAAAGAAAGACAGTTCCTCCCCTCAAGGAGCTGACTATCTACTGGGAGAAGATAGTACCTAAAGGGGTGCCCAGCTGCAGTAGGGGCGTGCTGTGATATTCAGGGAGTCAAAACCAAGCAGAGCCTCTGGTGGGAGATGAAGTGCCTGGAAATTCTGAGCCTTCATCTGAGGGATACTTTGTGGGGAGCTTTTTTGCTCTACCCTCCAGCCCTCCAGTGGAGAGAGAGTCTAACTTAAGGGGGACAGGAAAAAGGGTACTGAGGAGGTACTTAATCCAAAAGCTGAAGTAATCTCCATGATGAGAATGCTGGTGTTGAGTTTATAGTGGAGGAAGCATGTTAGTGGAGTTAAAACCAAATTGAGCATTTTTGAGGTTGTCACACGTAGAGTAAGAATCTGACTTGGGACTTGAACCCAGCCAGGTGTTCCGGATCCAAGTCCAGTTCCCTACCCTTTGCACCATTACCTCTCTGCCCAATACCCTCATTTTACCGATGAGGAAACTAAGACTGAGCGACATACCCAAGGTCAATCTGCGGAGATGGGATTCTAACCCAGATCCTCTGAGTCAAAATCTAGCACTGTATAAGTTTCTTGTTATTAGTATTATTAGTGAACTTTTACAATTTAATTATGAAGAGTCACTGATAAGAAATTTCTTTGGAAAATCTGGCTCTGGCTGACTGAATCATAGTTGACTTTCCCTGGAAAATTTTTTTTTTTTCTAAACCAGGTAGGAGTGGGGAGGAATTTGGTAATTTCATCAGTTGTGCCATACATCTCACTTGGTTTGGTACTATACAGCATAGAACATTTTAATAAAAATTAATTGATAATTTTATTGGCTACTATAATTTCATGTCAGAAAATACTGTTCAGTTTTATTTTAAAAGTATACAAGATATCCCCAAAGTCTACGCTATTAAAGTTGAAAACTTTGCTAGTTGTTTTTTTGCAATATGAAACACATTTTTGAATATAGCCCAAAATGGGGATCTGTTTTGCTTGATCATCCATATTTGTTACATGGATTTTGTTTTTCTTTTAAGTTGGAAGGTGGAGGGTGGGGGGTGCAGGTGGGAGGATCATATGGATGGGAAAAAAAATCAATGCTCAATATTGGACAAAATAAAATTTAAGTGTATGTTACATCATTCTGTCTGCCTACACAGTAATTAAAAAGAAGAATCTAAATCGATATATATGGGAAGAAAAAAATTAAATGAGATAAGTTTCACCTTTGACCTCATCTTATACCTGTTTCTAATTTAAATTTTATTCTTTCTGGGTAAAAAAATCATACTATAACTTTCCTTGTTTGGTTTTGGCATTGGTATTTTACACATAAGTGTTTAATGTTTACAGCTCCATTTTCAACTTCCACAAACATTAAGTGCATAGTACACAATGTCCCCAAAATCTTGGCTGTTAAATATTAAAACTGCACACCTTTTTTTTTTTGGGGGGGGGTTGTCATGTCATTCTCTCTGTATAATAGAAAACACTATGCTCAGTGACAGGAAGAGAGAACATAGATTAAAGATCTGGAGCCTGCCCTCTGGAGGCTTACAATCTAGTGTGCTGTATCAGGGAGCTCTGATAAAATGAACACAATTGCATTTTATATTACTTTTTTAAAAATCCTACATATAAGACATTTAACAAGGGCAGCTAGGTGGCGCAGTGAGTAGAGCACTAGCCCTGGAGTCAAGAGGACCTGAGTTCAAATGCGGCCTCAGACACTTGACACACTAGCTGTGTGACCTTGGGCAAGTCACTTAACCCCAATTGTCTCTGCCTTCCCCCCTCAAAAAAAAGACATTTAATATAGTCTTGACCCCAAGTAAGGTAGTTAAACCTTTTGGCTAACCTGTTAAATCTCGTCAAAACTAAATGTATCTTCGCCTCTCCCTGACTTTGGCAGTATTTCAGAAGTTGTACTTTTCATGTAATCAGCTACCCCTGAACAATTTAATGTTTCAGACTCAAACAAGCTTTTTTTCCCATAGACACTCAGATCTTTACTTTCTAGCTATGTTTTCCTGGACAAATGTAGTTCTAAAACAATTCAAGGAAAATCTATCTTTTCATTCATTTTTTTTTCCTTTCCTCTGTTGTCCCTTTTGTAGTATGTTAAAGGGAAGCAAGGAAACGTAAAGTCTTGTTCCATTTTTTTAGATAGAATCATTTAAGAGCTCCCTTTCAGAAGTTCATCTGTCGTTGTCTGCTAAAGCCTTGAATGAAATCAGAGAATTTGGGAAAATGAAATCTTTAACTTTCTAGGTGAATAGGATTTAGAAAAAATTAGTCCATTTTCTGGATCCCTGAATAACAATTGTGTTGTATCCATTATTTTAAAAAAGTCCCAGTACCAATCTATCCTACTCCCACCCCTGACAAATCACTATTTAATAAGGATTTTTCTTTTGAGGGATACTTTTCATTTTTGAAAGGCAATCCAATTTGCACAATTAAAGACCCATCTGACAACTAAGACAAATATCTAAGATCAAAAGCCGTCCCCCAATAGAGAAGTGACCACCAAAGGATATGAACCAACGATTCTCAAAAGAACAATTGCAAATTCTTAACAACCATGTGAAATAAGGTTTCAAATTTCTATTAATAAGGAAAGTATAAATCAAAATAAACCTAAGGGCTCACTTCATACCCCAAAATGTATAATGTGACAAAAATAGGGGCCCATGTTGGAGAGGGTGTAGAAAGACAAGCATTGTTGGTAGAGCTGGGAATTCAGTACAGCCATTCTGGGAAGCAATTTGGAATCATTTAATTTAAAATTAAATGAGATAATATTTGTAAACTACTTTGCAAACTTTAAAGTTCTCCGTAAATGCTAGCAAAAAAATAATAATAAAATGGCTAAAATGGACATACTCTCTAACCCCGAAATTCTACTGCTATGTTCATATCCCAAGGAGGTCATTGACAGTAAGGAAGCCCCCATCTATGTCAGGGTATTGTCATTACTCTTTTTTTGTGTGGTAATGAAGAACTGGAAAGGAAGTCGATACTTATCAATTAGGAAATAGCTAAACAAATTGTGGTAAGTGAGTTTAATGGAATATTAATGTGATGGCTACAAAGAAGCTTATAAAGTCTTAGACAAACTGATACAGAGTGAAGTAAGCAGAGCCAAGAAAATAGTACAGATCAGAGGTGTCAAACCGGAGGCCCACAGAACTCCTGAGTATGGGCCAAGAAGTAGATTAAAATGTAATTAGAAAATGTTTCACAAAATAAAATAAAAATATGGTGCAAAATATGTAAATTATCTAAGTCAATATGCAGCTCTTTTGATTTGAGTTTGACACCACAAGTATAGAAAATAGTTACATCAGTGTACGTGGGAAAAAATAATCACAGAGTTGTCTGAGAGGGATTTTATGAAAGTATAAAGGATAAAATTGGCCTCAAAGGAGACATATTGGAATATATCTTTCCTTGCTCCTTTTCAGAGGTGAGGAACTGCACAGGTATGACATACTGCACTCATAGCATCAGATTTTTTTTAATTTATGGATTAGTTTTTCTGACTACTTTTCTTTTTTAAAAAATATGCTATTATAAGACATGACTCTCTGAGAGGTGAAAAGATACAGGGGAAAATTGAGGCAATGTATATACCAAAGCTATCAATGAAATCAATTAAAAATAAACTTGTGCAATGTAGGCATGTCCAGCACTTTTAGGCCTTTGTTAAGACTAGTCATCTCTATAAAGATTAGCTTTGTTAAAGCTGTGATGAGTTTTGGTCTGTACCTACTGTGAAATGAAGGTGCCTCATCGAGCTATGAATAACATATTAGGACAATTTCTTATTCATTCTCTTGGATTTTTTACAATTAAATAAGTTAACAAAAAAAAACCCTCACCTCCAAACACCATGTTAAATCATTTAAATTTAATTTTCAACTATAAATCTGACTGTACAGAACTCATATTGTTTTTTTTTAAACAATCTCAGCTTAACAGTAGAAACACAGTGGGATAAATAGAAAATTATATGCAATTTTGAACTATTGATATTAATTTTTTATCTTGATTAAATAGTTTAGCCTACTGATATTAAAAAAAAAAGCCCTATGTTAACATTCTAGAGAGGGGTAAAAATAACGACAGTTGGTTAGACTTCAGCTAATGCTTGAAATATTTTCTTATTAAAAAAATGCACATTGAAATTATACCAGTATTACCCCAGTAATCTAATGGTCTTCAGTGGCCTTTTTTTCTCCTTATTTCTCAGTAATCTAAAAGAGAATGTGGGTCTTCTCATCATATCCTTCTTTAGATTGGGGGCAAGATGTGGTAGCTTTCATTCCTCATGCTTAGTGAATTTGCCCCTCTTTTCAAATGTCCTCATAGTATCTCTTGGCTTTTGTAACGAATTTGTCCCAGTAGCCAAGTGAATTGACCTCATCACCACTATTTCAGTCTTGCTTCATGTGAAAAGCATCAATGCCTTGGTATGCTGACTTTCTACACATTTTTTTCCCTTTCGTTCAGGAAATTGTTTTCTTCAGGTACAGGTGCTCTTGTCAGTATCCTCAGATTATCCTGAAAATCTTGAAGCTTGTTAAAAGGCTGTAGGAAACAATGGATGTTATGCTGTAGTTTTTCTTACATTAAAAAAAAAACAAGTTCTCTGGTTGACTTTTACCATCTGCTCTGTATTGCGGATTAAATGCTGTCTTACAGTCATAAAAAAAAGAACAAATCATATTTATCCATATATGCTTAAGAAATTGTTGTAATGGGTTTATGTAATATGTTAAATGTGACTGTAACATAGAGATCCCCATTTATCCCTGCTACCAGGAGGCTAAGCTGGTGGATTCTTTGACTTCCCCAGTTCTCATCCATATTAAGGCTCAAGCCAACTCAGTTCCATACTGGAGTTGACACCAGTAAGGTTAGCCCCCAAAAGCTTAGCAGGCTGTCCTAAGGAGGGATGAACTGACTCAGGTTGAAGAGAGAACAAGTCAAAATTTCTGGGCAGACCAGAAATGAGATTGGGTCTATGAATGGCCAATGTAACTCTAGCCTGGGCAAGATACGGAGATCCAATTTCCAAACAATAATAATAATAACAATACAGAGATTTGATGTGTATAGTCATAGCATAGTTATACTTCAAGATAAGGATATGACAGAGCCAGTGACCAAGCTACAGATAGCCTCCGTGATCAAAGAAATGTGCATGGAGAAAAAACATAGCTCTCAATGTTATTATTTTTTATATTGTATTTGATGGAATCTAAGGTTATGGAAACCAGTAAAAAAGTAATTTATTTGAAAGAAGTCTGAATGCAGAAATCTAATAGAGGAAAATATTTTAGAATAAGGTTCATCAGCGAGTGCAGCGGCTACATTTCCCTCAGCACCACATGGACTGGATCAAAGCATCTTATGACTTGGATCAGTGCAGCCAAATCATTACGTATTGATTGGAATCCTGCAGAAGGATTAACCCCTTAGCATTCATAAGAAAATTTCCTGTAACCCTTGGTTTGAGTAGTTTGAAAATTTGAACCTTTCCTCCCAGTCTAAAAAGGCTAATAGTCCTCTCTGACCCACTGGTATTTCTCAGTTCTTTAATCGTACATTTGCCCATTGTATTGAATTCTGCATCGGAAAACATTTAGTGATACCATTTGAGTATATTAAAGCCCCATGAGCATGCAGGAGAAGAAAGCAGCTTAATAATATGCTGTATAGAAAACCTAGTGTTAGGATATCAAAATTAAGTAGGGATTTCTTGAAGTTTTTGATTATTATATAAATTACAACATTTTCAGTTCTCGATATTTTAAGAATCTGCAGTTGTAAATGGACAGCTTTTCATCTGAATAAGGTTTAACTGAGAGCGTGTAATGTTAAGAAATTTCTCCTAAAAAAAAAATTACCCACCATGGCATTGAAAAACCTGTCAGATGATTTTTGTATCAAGGTATACAGCCTTACATTTTGCTATGTACATTCTCATACAACTTCACTGGACCATTTGTGAATAAAATGAAAATCATACATGGGGGAAGGATTTTTTTAAAGTTTAAAAAAACAGTAGCACGGCGTATGTCGTATGTTTGGTCCATTGTGTCTTTGCTGACTGGAATAATGTAGAGAAAAAACAAGTTACATTCCTTTTCTTTGTCTTGGCTTCTTTCAGTTTATCCCATGAAGATCACCCCCATAGCCACCCACTCTATGGACATGGCGTATGCAAGTGGCCAGGATGTGAAGCAGTGTGTGAAGATTTCCAATCATTTCTAAAGTAAGAATGATTTTAGTCATTATCTACCTTTTACATAAGCATGCCCTCTCATTTTCTATGCTCTCCTTCATGAAAATGAATTTCAATAGAAGACAGAACCTCCCTACCCCCACCCCACCCAAGAGAATGTAAACTCATGAAGAAAAACCAGTGTTTGTGAGGCTGTGTCAGAAGTCTGTATGTTCTAGTAGGAAGAGCAAAGGGCGAAATTTGGGTGACCTGAGTTTCAATATTCGCTCTGAACCCAATTAACTACTAAATCCTGGACAAGTTAGTTAAACTCCCTGCCTTAATTTCTTCATATGTTAAATTCATGTGGGGTACTAGACAGTCCCTGTAATTCCAGCTGTAACATTTTGTTCTAAGGTAATCTTTTTCCTCTTTTTTTCCATCATGCATCCATAATGAGCTCATGTAATCAGAACTGACATAATTTAGAAAAAGAAGAAAGCCAGTAGCAATTTTTGTTTGTCCTTATATAAAACTATAATCAAAATATCACTTCAGTTTGGTACAATTAATTGATAGAATTTTGGCCAAAGACTTTATCTTTATATGTCAATATGTTTTTTTTCTTTTTTACAAAATATAAAGAAGTATCTTTGGCATGAAATGCCCTCAGCCTCATTCTCTTTTTGCACAGTTCATATCGAATTGACTGTTTGAGGTGTTCTAAAACATTGCTTTCCCCTTTGTATGAGAATTGTAATAAATTTCAGTAATTAACTTTTGAGATATGTTTAATTTCTCTTAGCTGTAGTCAAAACCCATCAGGGCTGTATCTTACTAGCATTAACTAGAAACTTTGCCTCATATTCTTTCCAATTCCAAAATGTGTTTAAATGAATCATTCAGCATAGACTATAACACACACACACACACACACACACACACACAGCAAGGGATTCAGTTTAAACACAACACTATACAAAGTCATTCCTTGTCTCCCACTCCCCCTCACTGCTAGATTCCTTTTATCCTACAGGATTTGTTTTTCATTTCTTCTGTACCCACTTATACATGTACATGTTTTCTCTTTGGAAGAATTAAGCTCCTCGAGGGCAGGGATTATTCTCATTTGTCTTTGAATGCCAAGGGCCAATTCGTGGTATCTAGTGCTTAATAAATGTTTTTAGATTGATTCATTCATTCAATGTTCAGTGCTGATAGGCTGTGGATGAACTGATAGATGATGCTGCTGGAGATGCTTCAGGTCTTCATGGCTGGATCTCAGATTTCTTCTACTCCTGTTCTGTACTGTAGTAGAGACCCTTCATTGCCTCCAGGGATGAGCCTTCCCAAACTTCACTAGACTAATCTGCCTGCAGTTGATACTCAGTCTCCGGGGCTATGCTCTTAAGTTTTTCCAGCCAAATAGTTGGAGTACCTGCTAGAGCTAGCATCCCACTTGGCAAGACCATATTGACCAGATTCACCACCATAACCCTAGGGGACTTCAGAGCGGGACTTTAGTATCATACTTCAGACAGAAAGATTTGAGTCCACCTTCTGATGGACCCAACAGCTCTCTAACCTCTCAGTGGTTTAGGCAGCCATTTATAACTATTACTGTAGAGTAGGTGCCACACTGCATTGGCAGATGAAATTTCCTTACCCTGGAGTGTCTCTCTGGCAGCGAAATCATAGGTCTGATCCTATCCCCATGAATAAAGGCCAAGTACCAGCCAATCTTTTTTCCCTTTAGAGATGATGACCTCTCCCTTTTTAAGATCACAGAGGGAGAAGATAGGTAGTTCACATAACCAAATATTTGTCACTCTAATATTTATAATGTAAAACTTATTTCTAATCTCCATTTTAGTGGACTTCAAATTTTTAATAAAGACATCCTTCAATATTTCCAACATTACCTATGAGTAGTTTTGTTGAATAAAATTTTTGCCTAATTAATGCTGGGGCATTTTGTGGGGTTTTTTTGTTGTTGTTGTCATTGTCTCATTTGCTTTGGTTTGGTCCAGTCTTGTGATTTCACTTATAAAGGAAACTTGCCATGAGGAAATGTCCTCAACCTTTAATATAGATCAATGTATGTTCTTCATTTTAGTTTTAAGAGAGTTTTCTGGCATACTTTGAGACTAAATGGTATCCCTGGGGGCCACAGAAACAGTATAAGTCAGAGGCTAGATTTGAACTCAGGTCTTCCCGATCCTGAGGTTAGTTTACTCTGCTACCCCGTGATGCCTTTCTATTTTTATGCTTTATTAACATGTTGAAAAAGAGTCAGTGCTGCATGTGCAGTTCTTTTTTCTTTCCGGATTAAGTAGCTAAAGTGTATTTTTTTGTTTTTATGAAAGTAAACATTTGCCCAGTTGAACCTGGTCTATGAAGTTCCACTTTCTTTTTTTTGTGATTACTGAAACCAAAATGAATGTACGTATTTCAGTATTTTGTACCTTTTAATACAAGAGTCCTTAACTTTTTCTGTGTCGTGATCCCCTTTGGTAGTCTGGCAAAGCCTGTGGATCCCTTCTCAGAATCATGTTTTAAATACTTTAAACAAACACGTACCATCCCAAAGGAAATCAGTGATATGCAAAGTTATCATTTTTTTAAATTCATGGACCTTAGGTTAAGAAGCCTTATTTTAATAGTTTCATAGATAAATTCTTGATTATATATTATGCACAATACCAGTTGTCTGTATTTTATAACTCCTCAAGCTTTACAAAGTTCTTTCTTCCCAACAATCCTGTTAATTATTGTTGGACCTGCTTTACCGTTGAGAAAGCCGAGGCCCACAGTGGCTTCCTGAGTTACTCACTTTGGAAGAGTACAGGCTGGGATTCCAAACCAAGGCTTCTAAATATTAAACCAGAACTTCTTAAGCATGAGACAGAGACTCAAGATGTTCTTACACATTAATATTCAATAACTATGATAATATTTTAAATTGAAGAATGGTCTTTTCCAGTCATTTGATTCTGTTTAATGTCCTTACTTTTATAAATTCGCTTATAATAGAATATTTTTGGTTTGAGTCTTTGGTTTGAGTTGTTTTTTCCCCTTCAACTATTCATCTAATTGTATTCTTATAAAATGGAAAAATTTGGCACAGATCAGCCTTGAATTCCTGAATTTTCTCCAGGTTGTATTACTATGAGGTTGTTTGGCTTTAATCACAGCAAGTTCTTACCTTTATATAAAAGTTTCCTCCTTTTTTTGTTAATGACCAATCCACACCCATAATGTGCTTTACAAGAGTTTTGTGTTTTAGACAGGACAAGATGTCTTTCTCATCATCCTTGAATATGGCAGTTTTCTGAGCAGAAGAAAGGAGACGGCTTTTGCCATTTACCTTTTGTGATGGTCCAAGGGTGGGGAACCTGCAGCCTCCAGGCCACACATGGCCCTCTAGGTCCTCAAGTCTAGCCCTTTGACTGAATCCAAACTTCACAGAACAAATCTCCTTAATAAAAGGATTTGTTCTGTAAAATTTGGACTCAGTCAAAAGGCCACACCCAAGGACCTAGAAGGCCACATGTAACCTTGAGATCACAGGTTTCATTAGGCCTTAATGGTGTCAGTGCGCTATGCCCATCTTGTTTGCTAGGTGGACTGGTTCTCAGGGAATTCTTTAGTGGTAACTAACATAAAATATCAGGGAAAGATTCTGCTTCGAAGCCCATCTGGGGAACATCACAACTGATGCTAACCATCCTGCTGAGGTGAACACAGTAGTCCCCTGCAGAGGTGTTTTTTTGTTTTGTTTTGTTTTTTTAAGAAGGGATTGCTGTAGGGGTGCCCAGGATGTGATGAACATTGTACTATAAGTTCTTTGAATGCCTAGAAATGTCGCTTCATAATTTGGCTTAAAAAAGCTGGGTTAATGGACAGATCAGTGGCTATCTGCTCCAACTCATAAGCAGAAGGAACCGCCACTCTATATCCCACAAGTAGTAGTCCAACCTCTGCCCAAAGATTCCAGGGAGGAACCACCTTTCTAGGCAACCATTTTGGATAGCTCTAATTGTTAGGAAGTTTCTCCTGGCTTCCAGCCAAAATTGGCCTCTTTGCAACTTCTACATTGCTGCTGGGTCTTCCACAAGACAGCTCTCCAAATACTTGAAGACAGGTATCATGTCCACTTGGAATCTTCTTGTGTTCAGCTTAAACATCCTGAATTTCTGTAGCCAGTCCTCATAAAACATAGGCCCTTCACCATTTGCCCTCCTCTGGACTTTCTCTAGGTTATCACAATTTCTTTCTTCAACTAAGGTATCCAGAATTCAGTGCAATACAGAGAAAGACTGATGAGGACCGAGCACAGGAAGACCATCACCTCTTTATTTCTCTCTTAATGCAACCCCAGATCACATTCTCTTCTTGAACTGGTCAAATCACACTGTGATCTCAGTGAGCTTGCAGGACACTAAAACTGCCAGATCTTTTTCAGAACCATTACTGCCTAATCAGGTGTCTACAGTCATGTACTTGTGAAGGTCGTTTTTTGGTTTTTTTGTGTTTTTTTTTTGCACCCAACTGGGAGAATTTGCATTTATTCTTAGTTTCATTTTGTTAAAATCATCCCTCTACCTTTTAACGATCCCTTTTAGAGCCTGACTGTCATCCTGTGTATTAGCTGTCTCTCCCAGCTTTGTGTTACCTACAGATTGGATGAGGAAGCCATCTATGCCTTTAACCAAGTCGCTGATCCCAATGGTTTTTAACATTGGCTTTGCCTTTATGACTCATTACTCCAGTAGAAAGTAAGCTTCAATATGGGGACTGGCTTGTGTTTTTGTCTTTATATTCCCCAGCAGGATGCATAGTGACTGGCATTTGGGATGAGAGGAGGGGTGGGGGTGGAATGGAGAATGCCTGACTTGATTTTCGCTGGTGTAATGTGTTCTCTGGGAGGCAACAGTTTCCATTAAGCCACATGTGCAATGCTCCACTGCTTAGTCTTAAAGTAAGAATTTATGCAACTTGCCCAGGATTGCACAATCAGTATGTGTCAGAAGCAGTTCTTGAATCCAGGTCTTTCAACTGCATGGCCAGCTTGCCAGCCATACCATGGACAAGGCACACAGTGGTCTTCAATAGACCACTTGTTAAACCAAATAAAGTATATCTTTCTCTTTAACCCATTTGCTTCTAAAATGGCCTCATTTCTACTTCCCTTTTACACACACTTCCTGATCCTGAGTTCTTTCTGAAAGACAGTAAATTTTGATTTTTTTAGCTATCTAACCCTTGCCCCCTCTAGAAGGAGCAAAGAAAGCACCTTTAGGTTTTTAGTCATCAGAGGAATGGGTGTTTATCAAGTATAATGTTGAAGTGTATTTGTTAAAAGTATGTTTAATGGAAAATCCCACCATTGATTGCATATAGTCTTAACAATTAGCTTTGGAAGCCATAAAATCAGAGTTTGTTAAGCCTTTGCTTATCTCATTTGTATTTCATTCCATGTTTTGTTAAAGCCTTATATTTATTCATATATACTTACATATATGCACATATTTACATATGTGTATGTATGCATATTGGTGGGTGTGTATATGCATATACATACATATGTATACACATATTATTGATATTTGTATATTGGGCAGATAGGTGGCACAGTGGATAGAGTTCTAGGCCTGGAGTCAGGAAGACTCATCTTCTTGATTTCAAATCTGGCCTCAGATACTTATTAGCTATGTGGCCCTAGGCAAGTCACTTAGTGCTGGTTGCCTCAGTTTCCTCATCTGTAAAATGAACTGGAGAAGGAAATGGCAAACCACCCCAGTATATTTGCCAAGAAAACTACAAATGGAGTCATGAAGAGTCAGACATGACTGAAAGAACTGAACAACAATGACAACGTAGTTATTCATTTATTTGTGGGCCATGAGTGAAGTGATCTGCCTGGAGAAACCATAAGTATGTCACAGTTTCCATTTTTTTTTTTTTGAGCAGGCTCAACACAGCCATTTTAATTTTCAGCTTGAGTAGCAAAGTGATTCAGCTTGGTAGCTCTTCTCCATGCTTACTACCACTCTTGCTAGTAAAATGGAGTTGTTAAAGTGACCCTCGATAAGTTATTTAGAATGAAAGTCTCTGCCAGTAAAATGCCGCCATTAAAAAGGAGGAAGGAAGAGAGTAAGCAGGGGAAGAAAATAGTATTCCCAGGTCTAAAAATATGGTTCTTCTTTCCCCTCCTGAGGAAGAAATATCATAACTGTTGGTAAATCAAAAACAGAGATTTGACACTCTTCTGTGATCATTCTGTAGTGTTTGTTCCTAAGGTGAGTTACATCACAGGGCCCTCGATTTCAAAGATAAATATTGTACAAATAACAATCCTGGTTGTCTTTCACTCACAGCCAATGGGAGGATACTTATCAGAACCAGCACATACATAGTCTAGCGTGCTTACTATTTCCCTATTTCTCTTCAAAACAAGTTGAATTTTAGTGTGTGTGTGTTTTTTTTTAAATCTGTCAACCATGCTTTATCATGTGATGGTTGTGTCAGTTAGAACTAACTGCTATCAGCAGGTGCCTGTGCTAACTCTCATGAAACAGTCATGTACTCCACTGCGTGGAATACTCAGTTAACATAAAAACAAAAACAAGTCCATTGGCACCACTGTGGCATGAAGAACTTTAGCCATATTCCCTTCCTGTTTCCTGTTCTCAGGCTGAACTTCCTCTGCATCTCCCCAATATCAAAGAGAACCTAAAACATCAAAAATGTTGCTGGATTTAGGCTTAAAATTTTTCTTTTGGAAGAATGTACAACCAAGTGCTTTGGGAAGGTTGAGAATATATTTGTGGCATATTTTTTCTGTTTAACATTATAGAGTAAGATAGGACTCAGGTCTCACTTCCCGTAAATATCAGGTGTTATTATTCCATAAAATGTGTGTTTTCTCCAGTTTTCCTATGAAGAAGAAATGAAATAGATTTTACACTAAGAAATGGAAAGTTAGAAATTCCATCTTTTATGAGGAATGGGGAAATTTGAGCCATTTCTAATGTTGGAAAAAAAAAGCAGGGATTATATCCATGTTTTGAGCACAAAATCGTACATTGAAATTTGGCTACTTAATTACTCATTTTGTCTTCATATGGCCAGTTTTTATATTGAAATATAATCACCTGTAAGATTTTCATCCTCTAATAGGGGACAGCTGAATAAACCTTGATAAACGACCATTTGCCCTTTAAGAGAGAGAGAGAATGCTGTGAATGGTATTGGGAGCTTCATCAGTAATTGGGCTTCTTGTGAATTTAACTTTAAGAAACCAAAGAGTTTAATGGGAAAGAAAGGACTAAGTGCATTCTGTCATGTTTTCACAAGTGTTTTTATCATGGTCACATCTTGTTTACCTTAGTTGCCTGCCTAAAACTACTTGGAACATGTTAAGAAAACATTTCAAGAAAGCCTCTACAAAGAGGCTTTTGTTGAGCTGCAACTGTGAGTCTACACAGCTCACAAAGGTGTTAACTTTCAACCCCTTAAGCACTTCCACATGAAATTCCAGCAACGGTGTTTGTGGTTTTGGAAAAACAAAGTATATGTTAAAGAAACCAGGTATATGCTAATACATGTTGAAGTAGGCCGGAAATCATAAATTGTTTCAAACCCATTAATTGCTATCATTTGCATGTCAGAATGTGCTGCAGTAAAATTGCCTAACTGTACAACACACTTTTGACCAAATAAAGAGGTCCAAAAACAACTTACATGCACACATCCATACACATAATACCATTATGTATGTATGCATATAGCTAGATGTGTACATACATATCCATAAGCAAAGGGAATGTCATTATACACATATGCAAAACCTAATGTTAAAATCAAAATACTTTGGGGTGACACATTTCATATTGTGGGTAACAGATGATAGTAAGGTATTTTTGCATCATAGAATTGGTTTAAAATTATAATACATGATGATTCAAGATCAGAATCTGACCAGATTTACTGTTTGGGGTAGTAGCTTAAAATCTGGACCCTGCTGA
>CM053624.1:351147538-351205415 GCA_028646595.1 Phalanger gymnotis
ATTTGTATGTAGTTAAGCTTTATGCTTTCCAAGAGTTTCCCTAAAGCCTTTGCAGAGTTTTGAGAGTTGGTGGAATTGCCCTGGCCTCATATATACGTGGACTTCCGGATATTTCACAGTAAAGTTCTCCTTGCCAAAAAACAAAACACAATCCTCTCCCCCAAAACAAACAAAAAATCTGAAAAGATTAGTTAGTCCAACAAAATAAACTAGCCTACCTGCTTTAGCCACAAGAGATAGAGAGCTTATTAGAATGAATTTTGTTTAAAGCATTCTTTATTTCTCACCTAGAATAAATATGTCGTGGTTGGGGAAATCTCAAGACTGGAAATGAGGAAGCCCACATTCTCTGCTGATAGCCAGGCTAAGTTGACCCATTTGTTTGGGCCCAGGTTTATTCCTGTATCAAATGACAGGACTGGGGTTTCTGATATTTAATGTCCCACCGAGGTCTAAAAACCAGGAATCCTAATTTTCTGTGCTTAGGATAACGAGAAGCAACTTATAAAAAACTGTTTGACTTGGACCTCCACCTTTGGTCGACCTTGTTTTCTTAATATGACAAAATACGTCCATTATTCGGCACTATAGGTTTGAGGTATTATCTTGGCAGTACATTAATGGAGTACACCATAATGTTTCTTTCAGGAATAGTTCTGAATTGCTCTGTTGTGGATATAAATGAACATTAATATCTGCAGAATTTGTATTCATTTTGTATTTGGGGTAAAATGTCTTTGTTAACAGTTTCCATGTATGAGAAATAGCCACATTCTTGTTATTATTAAGCACTTGGATGGTGTAAGCTGCTAAGGGATTGTGACGTATTTTCTATATTTAATAGGACAATTTCAGTATTTAGATGATTTCATTTCTTGAGGACAATTAGCCACATAGCATAGCATTAACACTAAAATAAAGGCTTGTTGATGGATTGAACCACGTAACCAGGCTGTTTTCACATACAGGATAGTTCTCAAATCCTATCTGTTCTATTCCTCAGGACCCCCTGCTTATATCTTCCTCACATCATTGTTTTATTTTAAAATTCAAATAGTAAGTTTGAGTCTAAAATGCATTGATGATCTTATTTATGGGGAGAGAGACTAGACCTGTGGTTTCATTTGTATAGGAATTCCCAGGAGCGGGAAACTTGCACCAATGCAAGTCAGCAACTTCTTTGTTATCATTAGTCAGAGAATTGCCTGAAACACTGAGACAGATGACTTGCCCTGGGTCACACAGCCAGTGTGTAACAAGGACAGGCCTTCCTACCTTCCTGTTCATTACAGTAGACATACAAATAGTTCACATTTTATAATTCACTTTTCATTATCCATAATGATGAGGAAATGGGGCAGCATCAGTATATGGAATCTACTGAATCCACAAATATTATTTTAGCCGCTAATTTCAATCTTCCTTCCCCAAACCTTATGTCAGAGTCACTGCTGACAGTAAAAATGGACTAATTTGAGTTTTGCTTTGTTACTTTTTCTCTGTTGGAGGTTCTAATGAATAGGGAAATGGTCAGGAAGGAGGTAGGCATAATCAGAGAAGTAGCCACATGAGGCCCAGATATTCTTAACCTGGCTAACCAGCCCCTGAATAATTAAGATTTGACTACACCGATGTAAGAAAATGTTGAAATGAACTAGGTTCAAGAGATGTGCTAAATTTCTGTTAGAGTTCAAACAGGGACTTGTTTTTTGTTTTTGTTTTCTTTTTTCCCAAAATCATACTTTGTTTTTCTTTAATGATATAATTTTTTTCTGCATATGTTCATTCATGTTCATATACCATGTGTTTAAAATGTATTTCCCATTCTTAGGCAAATTTTTCTTTACATTCACTTTTGTATATTAAAATGTATACATAATTAAAATGTGACCCATTAATTCTATGACTATTCCTTAGAGGCAAATTTATATAACTGGTCTCCCATATACAATTAATCTGCATTTTTTTTTCACTCTAGCCCATCGTGTACCTAACGATCACCCAAGTAGTCTTAAAGTATGGCCCCTACATCCTCCCTAATTTTCCTTTCTACAGGGTAAATGCTCAGTAGGATTTTTCTTTCAAGGAAGTTGATATCAGTAAGTTGTAACACAGTAAACTAGACAAGCAGAGTGGTCAGTGGTGGTCACCGGCAGGGCAGGCCATGCACCAGTAAAGGGATTGGGGCACGGGCCAGAGAAGCAACAGTTTGATGATGCCTCCTCCTGATGATTTGCCTTTCTGTTTGTCCATCTCACTTACTGATTTTCTGTGTATTGTTGCAGACATCTCAACAATGAGCATGCGCTGGACGATAGAAGTACAGCTCAATGTAGAGTACAGATGCAGGTTGTACAGCAATTAGAACTCCAGGTAAAATAACATTTATTTTAATATTACCTCAATATTAATCAAATTCCAAATCTTTACAGCGCTGTAATGAGTTCTGGTCCATTCATTATTGATGGAACAGGAAATTTCAACACCTATTGTTGTGATTTTTAAAACCCTTGAGAACATTTACTCTCATTTCTATTTTCTAAGCTGCAGTATTAACTTTTAAGTATATTTATATGTATGCAAACATCTCTCAGTTATCCATTTTCTGGATTATCTGTGGTCAGCTAGGAGGAGCTTCTTTTCTCTCACTAGCTGATTCTCAAACTGCCTGCAACAGGACTGATCTGGGTAGAAACTGGAGCTTGGGAATAGTTGTGTGTGTGTCTGTGTGTGTGTATGTTTATGCACACTTTCGCATGTGTGTAGGCAAGAGGTTAGCAGAGGAGGGGAAATTAAAACAATGTTGTACATTCTATAGTTACCAGCAGCCATCAAAAAGCCTATTTTGTATGCAAGACAGCAGTGCGGAGATATATGGAAAGCCCAGGGCTAAGTACAGAAGATAATTACATTTGGAATTTTACTGAGTTAAGTCATTTACAGCTTCAAATAGTTGCAGAGAAAAATCAGCAAAAAAACACACTTAAACTTTTTTGTTGTGACTCTTCAAGACAGAAAGGAATTTTAAAATTGGTTATCAACTTATCTTAGAGTGACTGTCTTGGCTTAAGTATTTGCCAAATTTTTATGTTTTCTGAGCCAGTTAAGATTGTAGCGTCACTCAGAACAGTGTCTAAACTTAATGCAGTATCAGGTATATATTAAAACTAAAGGCCCAATGGTGAAATATCAAAATCTTACCCAAACTGTTTAGTGAAATCTTATTCTAATACATTTCTTGACTATTAAGAAAAACACCCCAAAACTCAAGATTTGTTGGGAGATTGAAATGAATGAATTATCTTTCACCAGCTTATGCTGATACAATTTAATTAAAGCAACTTGGATTTGCAGAAGATTGGGACTGTTTGTTTCCATTTTTATGGAAATACTACTTGTCTGCTCTTGATTTTAGTGTTTATTACTTCATAATTATCCTACATTTAGTTAATAATATGGATTAGTTGATACTTGGCTCATACTTCAATTGGTATACAGATTGTTATGGTTCACAGAAGCATTTCCTATCACCAACATGACATTCTTTTAACCTTTTATAGTTGAAGCACTGAATATCTGGTTTGTGGATTGTCCTGGTTCCTTGTTGTTCTGGTTTCTCTTCCTCACCCCTTTTAGAGTAGTTTACCATTTAATCGGTTTTAAAATGGGTATAAGACAAGAGATAGAACATTATTAGGAGACCATCTCTGTTACTTGTCTGAAACTATTGGTTAAAATTGAGGAATTGGGGATTATGTTAGGATTTCAGTTAGTCACACTATGATCCTTTGTGTTCCTAAGCACTAACTTCTAGTCATGCCATCCGACAGCATTTATTAAGCACCTCATATTTGCCAGGCACTGGGTTAAGTGTTGGGGATACAAAGAAAAGCAAGTGACAATCTCTGCTTAAAAGGAGCTCCTAGTCTAATCGAAGAGACAACACGAAAACATCTATATACAAACAATCTGAAAAAGATCAATTGACTGACTGACTAGAGCTAATAAACAGAGGGAAAGCAATAGAATTAATGGAGAAATTCTTGTGGAAGGTAGGATTTTAGCTAAGATATAAATGAAGCCTGTGAAGCCAGGAGCCTGAGATAAAGGTGGAAAGAATTCCAGGCCTTGAGGCCAGTAGTGACCACAGTGATTTTACACCCTACAGACAGAAACTTTCGGTGAGCTGATGCTTTGATTTCTATGTGGCCTTTAAATTCACTGTTGTGGATACGTTTTGTGATGTTTCAAAAAAGTGTCTTGCATTATTATTTAAACTAAAAAGACTTTGTTATATTTATGAAAAAGAGGGACTAATTCTGATGGGCTCGATTTCTTTAGAAAAGGAAAAATTGGAAAATCCTTATATAAATTTGAGCAGTTCTGCATCATATAGTGATGTCAAGTAGATCAGAAAAGTAAACCATTGTACTAATAGGAATGTCTTTTTTTCTTAATTCGCTCTTACAAGTGGAATAAAGTACCCTGGCTGCTCTTATATTTCTTGCTTCCCCCTACGATTATCTCCCTTCCACCCTCTCCGGGCTGCCTTGTATTGTACTAGGAACTAGGAAGCACATCTAAGTCATCATGACTGTTGGCACCCCTCTTTAGCAACTCTATGTGACACTAAAAGCTTTTACATATTGACTACTTCATTCTGAGCTGTTTGGGGAAGTGAAGAGAATCAAGGTAAATGAGATGCATTTTCTGGATTCAGGTAGTTTCCCTACCTGACAACACAAAAACAAATGAACAAAAGAGAAGGCCTAGAACTAGTTTAATTATTGACCAAAGCAGGTAGGACCAAAAGAGCCAAGTAGATACCATAGCCAAGAGCTTTGAAATAACAATGTGTGATTCACAGATGGTAGTGGATGGTATGGTTCTAGTGGGTTTTTTGTAACACTGGTGAATACCCTAAAAAGGTACATTCAGGTGATAGAAGAAAAAAAAAAAAGAAATGGAAACTATATGGTAACCCATTGGATAAATAATTCCTTAAGCTCCAAGGTCTGGTATGTGAAAAAGAGGAGTTTCATCTAGTCTAGGTTCTTTCACAATTTAACTATTATTTAAGGAAAATCATTTCACCTTTCTAGGTCTCAATTTTCTCGTTGACCCTCCTCTGAGTCCCTATTCCAGTGCTTCATTGTGACCTAAAGTCTATATCGAGGTATGGAAGGTTCTCCTAAGCTAGGACAGCTCAGGGTATGCCCTGGAAATGGGCTGCTCCCTTGTTATCCAGGTCTTATCTAGATGAACGCACAAGAGTTCTTCACCGGTCTGGCCAGAAACTTGTGAATTTCTTAGTCCAGCAACTCCAAAAAGTAGTCTCTTCTTACTACCCCTTCACCCCACCCCCATGATGAAATTATAGAGCCATAATCATTAGCACCAAAGAAGGTGTTGGGCTAGGTGATCTCTGCTGGTCTTTCCAGATTGAAAGTTTTGAGATTCTGTGAAAGTCAGGGTTAGGAAGTTAGCAGAAGGGAAGTATTTAAGGGTATTTATAGAATATTTTCTTATAGAGAAAAGCATGAAAGGAAATAACCACAAATACATATATCATAGAGAATATAAGTTCAGGACATGGGCCGTACTTCAGGGCTATTCTACCTTCCTCCAGCCTGAGGTGATTCTGCCTTCTCTCCAAGAATTATATCCTTTTGTGAGTTATTTCATTCTCATACTGATAAGCGATTATATCTTTATCAAAGCCTTTTAATCTATTTAAAGAACATGTAGAATTTCCAAAGTGACTTGCCACTATTGTTACTATTTAAGACCACCCTTGTCATTCATGGCCTACTACCCCCATTTTGCACGAGTAGAGAGCAGATATGGAAAACAGAAGATATGCATTAAAAAAACTCAAAGAAAAAGCCAGAAAACACCTGATAATCTGGCAGCTTTTCCCCTGCCCTACTCACACATAGTTGAGCAGAAGACTATTAAAGTGTGCCGAGGGGATGGGGAAAATGGTAAGTACTTAGCTGAGTCAGGGCGGGGGGGAGGGGGGGGTGTTCGAAATTGTAGAAACCTTTTGCTTCACCAACTCCAGTGGAAGTTGTTGGACAAAGAAAAGTTGAAAGGATTTGGTTCCATAGTGAGTGCTTATTCAGTGGTGAACTGTCAGTGGTATAGCATTGGGATCCAGGTAGTAGCCAAAATTGTCATTACCAGATTTTGTATTTCTCTGTTCTCTGTTTGTATCCTTTTGTTTACTGTCCGGTGGTCAGATGTATTGCTCTGTCCCAAGGTTAGCCTCACACTGCAAATGCCAGACTTGTATCAAAAAGCTTCTCCAGGGGCATGATAAAATTAACTGAAATGATCAGAATTTGAAAAATTCTTATGTGGCCCAAAACTTTTAAGACAAGCGTATGGTAAAATCCTAAAAGGTTTGGAATAATTGCATTAAGGGAGAAAGAGAAATCCTTAGGCAGTAGCTAGGAATATTGAAGCTTTTCTTTAGGGAATCACTAAGCTCCCTCGCTCTGAAGGTTTCCATGTGATTAGACTGAGATCAGTTACTGATTTCACAGAATCTCAGGGCAGGCAGTGAGTAGCAGCCATCTTGTCAGCCCCAGACCTGAACAGGGATTCTCTCTCACACATCCCTTTCTGGGAGCCTTTGCTGGAATTTCTCCACTGAGGGAGAATTCACCCTCTTGGAGGCAGCCCATTTTCTATTTGGATTAACTCTAGTTGTTAGGAAGTGGTCTCCTTCTATTCAGCCTAAATGGCTTCTTCTCCACCTTTCACCATTGTTCCCAGGTATGCCCTGGGGGTTTAATCCTTCTCCAAAATGACAGTCCTTAAAATACTTTTAATTTGGGTATTACCTTAAAAAAACAAAAAGATGGACTTAAGAGCACAAATGAATGGTCCTTTAGCTGATCCACTTTCCTTGGAAAAACTCTAATACAAATTCAAATGGCCTTCACTTGCTGTTTCTAAAATGGGCCTCTAGCTCTCCTCTGCAAATTATTTACCAACAATGCTAAGGCTTTGAGAGAAATAAAAAGTGTCAACAAAGACTACTTTGGTTACTATTAGGGGAAAGGGACCATTAACCCTATTTTATAAATAAGGGAGCTGAAAAATGGAAAACAAAGCTCAAAATCCAGTGGCATAGCTGTATTTCCTGATTACTAATAATAGAGTTAGATAGCTAAGAGGCTCAGTGGAGAGAGGTGCTAAACCAGGAGTTTAAATATCATGAGTTCAAATCCAACCTCCAACCATTATTAGCTGAATGACCCTGGGCAAGTCAGTAAACCTCTATATATCTCAGTTTTCTTTTTCTTTTCTTTTTTTGTTTTTGCAGAGGGGAAGGCAGGGCAATTGGGGTTAAGTGACTTGCTCAAGGTCACACAGCTAGTAAGTGTGTCAAGTGTCTGAGGCCAGATTTGAACTCGGGTCCTCCTGACTTCAGGGCCGGTGCTCTACTCGCTGCTCCATCTAGCTGCCCCTATATTTCAGTTTTCTTGTCTATAAGACAGGAATAGTAATAGCACCTACATCACAGGATTGTTGTAAGGATCAAATGAGATAACATTTGTAAAGTTCTTTGGAAAATATAAGGTACTAAATAAATACTAGTCATCATCATCATCATTGTTATTATTATTAATTCGATTTAATCTACATTGTGACCACACTGTCATTCTTAAATCATGACTGCGTCTGGTTGTTATCAGTTTCTTCCACTTCTTTTTGAAGGTCATACACTCATATACATACATATACACATACAAATATACGTACATATACATATGTATGTGTGGTCTCAACAGAGTTATGCCCATGAGAGACAGAAAGTCAAGGACCCGTTATGCTAGATGACTCCTCAGTAAATAGGAGGAAGGTACAACCTCATGGTTTTCCCTTTTGTCTTGAGTGAATGTGGAAGAGTTTATAAACTGATCTTGGTGGCAGCTTGTGGAGGTACTATATAGTATCTGCCATCCTCCCTATATTTCTGTTTCCGTGATGATTAAATGGGTAACCTAGGGTCTTAGAAACTTAGTGTTCTATCCACTTTAAAGGGCCAGAAATAGACTTGTGGACAAGGTCTTCCTGACTATCTTGACATTAAGAATTGTAGGCTAGAGGGAAGTATCAGCAAGGAGAAAATGATACATGTTCTGATGGCAAAATGAGGCATTAAAATCATCACAGACCAATTACCGTACTTATTTTACATAAAATAACTTCTTCCTTAAACGATGCTGTTTGTAATCAAACCCATTTCTGACAATACCACTAATAGTATCCATTTTTAGACCTCCGTAACCCCATTTGGGGCAATGTTGATGAGAGCTTCCTCACATCAGTGGCCTGCCAAGCCCCTGTGACTTCTTCTGAGTGATCTCCAATGAATGATGGGGAGGTGCTAATAACACTCTGCCTTTAGATTGCAACTGCTTTGTGACCAAAGACTGGGGAAAGAAAGAGGGGAAAAATTCTTGGGATTTTTCACTCCCATGTCTTGCATTTAAAAACCAAGAGACTTTATTTTTTCATAATTTAAAATGCTGTCTAACTACATGAGCATTAGAATTCCTAGACTATGACTGAGTATTAGTGTGTGTCTGCTTTAAATGTCAAGAGAATCTTTAATAATAACATTTAAGGAATGTTAAGATGGTGACAGAATACAATAAAAGTAAGGAAAAATTTAGATTGGTGGGAAATGAATCCTGTGTTGTCCAATACCTGAGCATTATAGAAGGGCTTAAAGAAGTTATTTTAAAGTATTCATTGTGAGTAAGTATGAGAGATAATTTTTTTAATTGTTAGTTTTATTGACTAGTCAAAAATAAATGTTTGGTAAATATTCACTTTGACAAATGAATTCACCTCTTATTTATTTCAGATTATGTTGTTGCCCTAGTATTTCTGTCCTTAGAGACCTCTGTTTACCTTCTTTGTATGTATTACCTTAAAATGTATTAATGTATTTGGACATTCAGCACAATTTTAAAAGCCACAAACTATTCTTTTCCACATGCATTTTAATTCCCTAGAAAACAGGCTAGTGTAGTTGAAAGAATATTGGACCAGAAGTTGAGAGCTAGGCTTAGGTACAAATCATCTACCTAATATGCAGCTAACCATGAGCAAGTCATAATTTTTTTAAGCCTCTCCTTCACTTTCAATTGGCTGCCTTCTAGCTCTAAAATTCTGTAAAATGAAATAACCGATCTCCTGTTTATAAAACCCATGTTCACCTACTCTGCTCATTCGATACAACAGAAATTTTCATTCATTTAAATGTACCCTACCCCATAAGTGATAGTAGCCAAATTGGACTTAGAGTATAGTCCATGTAACCACATACAAAATGACTTAGTTAAATGAGCCTGGCCCACATTTTTCCTACTAAAAAAAAAGGGTTTTTAGTTCCTCAGTTTTTAGCTTTGAAGATAGTGATAGAGCCCTCTCTCCTGCAAAGAAAGATGATCAGCATGGTCACATCAGTGCCAGCTTTTCTCTACTGCTTAACTTAGTCAATACAGCTGAAATCCAATTTTAGGCCCTAATGATAAAGGAAGATGAACTAGCTAAGCCAAGGAACACAAGCCCTTGCCAGTGCTGAGGGCCCAAAAGAAATCAGAGCAGGCAGGAGAACTGATTCATGGACCAGTTCTGAAAGTGTCATGTTCTCCTTTCTCCTCCAAGAGCAACCCAATTGCTTGTTTGTGAAGCTGTTGAGTAGTCTGCCATCTTTACCAGACTTTGACTTTCATCTTCAATGATTTCTTCATGAGAAGGTGCCTCCTATAATGACAGTTCAGTTTAACAATAGATTTGAAGACTTCGTGCCAAATACTGGTGATATAAAGATAAAAATGACATGGTCCCTGTCTTCACGGCACTTATATTCTACCACAGAAATGTAGCATTTTCACAGGTAAGCAGAGGATAAGGAGGAAGTACCAACATCTGGATGAGAGGAACAAGAAAGGCTTCAAAGAGGAGGGTGGCGCCCAAAGGAGACAGGACATTATGAGGCAGAGCTGAGAACGAAGCATTTAGTTAGTGAAGCAGTAGTCCAGTCAGGAAAATATTTGTCCTTTATATAAATATTTGCTAATATCTATGTGCTACATAAACATTGCTAATATAATATATATGTACATATGTGTATGTATGTACATATATATACATATGCATATATGATTTGCTAAATAAAATCATAAATTCTGGTTTTTACCATGTCATGCTTTTTGTAAACTCTGTCAGTGTTCTCTTAGTACCCCATGCTCAGTCTACTTTTGACTAGAAATGGCACCTTCAGATTTAAATTCTTTTGCAAAAATCCCCCCATTAAAAGTTGACTAGGGCCAAGTGTATTATGTGTTCATTGAATCTTTTCCTGTCCTCTTTTCATGGGAATTTGGGTTTCTGAAAGTACTCAAATATATTTACTAAAGACGTTCATATTCTCTTACTCTAATGATTCCAAACATAGTAAAAGAGTAGAGATGGTTAGTTTATTTCATTGTGGGGATCCAATGAAATAAAATGCATAGAAATCATTGAAAATTTTTAAAGCACTTTCCCAATGGAGGGTGTGTGTATGTGTGTGTGCATGCACGCATGCTCACACACATGTAGGGACAAGTTGCTGTACTGATAGCATAGGTGGAACTTATACCAGTATTGTGCTTTTAATAATATTATTACCAATTATCAATAAGTAGTGGAACAGAGAAGCCTTGTAATACCAAAGAAGAACAGATCCCATTTTCAAATTCTTTCATTTACAGAGCATGCTTTCTTTATAATAAGTTCTTGAGACAGGTCACAAATGCAGGTATTGTGCCCATTCTACAGATGGAAAAGGAAGGCTCTGAGATGCCAAGCTGATAGCTCCAAATTGCCATTAAGTGACTGGCTGGAGCCTCATACTCTGGTTCTTTGATCCAGTCTTCTTCCCGCTGTGCCATACTGGTTTGTCCTTTAGAACTTATAAAGCATATGAGATAAGGAGGGCATCAATAATTAAAATTCAGGAACAGACTCCCAGAATGTAAAAGCACTTTCATTTAAACCAACTTTATGAAATAGTTTACCACCACCACCACCACCCCTCCCCAAAACTCCCAGGCATTAAGAGTATCTATTAATGTGTTGCACTTTCTTTCACTTGCCCGGAAGAAATATGGGCCAATTAAGTGACTAAAATAGAATGGAAGAGGTAAAATCAAGGTGAAACTATCTGCAAATGGAATAGTCCAATTCCTTTTCAGTTCCCTGAACGTGTATTAAGTACCCAGCGTGTACCAGGCAATGGGGATACAAAAAGAGGCAAGAGACAGGGCCTGCCCTCAGGGAGTTTACAATCTAATGGGAGAGACAACAAGAAAACAACTATATCTATAGCAAACTATATACAGAATAAATAGGAAATAGGAAAGGGAAAGTACCGAAATTGAGAATTATTAGGGAAGGCCAGCCAAGGGAACGTGTTCCCTATGATAAAGGTTTAGGGATATTAATAGAGCTGTCTAACAGTTTCTGTACCTGGAGCAGTGGTTGGTTGGAATGGCATTGAGACTTGCAGTGCAAACTCACTGGAGGTGTAAGGAAAGTAAGTACCTCCCAGTATGAGGTCCCTTCTATGCCACTATTGACCCTAATAAGAATGGGTAGGGTAGGAAGCACCTTTAAACCAATGGAGTTTTCACCTTCTAAATTTTCCATCCCAGAACAGACCCAGTCACCTACCTAATTACAGCTTTGGTTTTGAATATGGACCTAAATGATACCAATCCATTTTCATTTAGCCTACTTTTACCACTTTTCAACCATGATTCCTAAGCTGATGTGATCTGACTTTAATCGGAATATGAAGTGTTACTCAAACAAACTTTTACCGAAGTGCCTACCACTTGCGCTGGGGATATAAAGCCAAAATGAAAAACAGTCATTGTCTTCAAGGTGCGATATGTTATCAAGTCAAAAAGCTTTTTTTAGGTACTTACTGTATGCCAAGTTTATAATGTGGATATGGACACAGGCAAAAGTGATCTATGCCTTCAAAGGGTTCACAATCTAACAGGAGAGACAACGTACAAACAATTATGTCCAAATAAGATGCATACAAGATAATTTGGAGGTAATATCAAGGGGATGGCCCTGGCTGCAAGGTTTCTTATAGAAGTTGGCATTTTAGCTGAAACTTGGAGAAAGCCAGAGATTTTTATCCATTACATTCAATTTATCAAATACATTCAGTCTTCCTAATTAAGCCCAGATTTGGGCTTAAAATTTGGGGTTAAGCTCTAGTAAATATGGGACAGTATGACGTAGCAGATAAAGACTGGCCTTAAAGCCAGGGAGACCCAGACTCGAGTCTTCCTCAGACACATACTGGCTGTGTGAGCTTTGCTTGACTAGTCACTTTATCTTTTATTGTCAGAGACAACTCTCTGAGTTACACAAAAGGGGTTGAACTCCGTTGATACATGGAGTTTCCTCATGTAAGACTTCCTGTAACAATGAAATCATAGATCTAGGCCCTATCCTTTTCCCCTTCTAGTTTTTTTCTTTGTTTTTTAACAGTCTTCATTTTTAAAGAATTTTTTTTCAGTATTGTAGATAAACTCATTTTAAGTAGTATTTCTGTGCCTCAGAATTTCCCACTCAATGACCAATATGTAGGCTTAGGTAACCTAGCTATTTGGAAACACTTATGTCCCAAACCTAGAAAAACTTACATATAAAACAAAGTACTCCTGCAAAAAGACCTTCATTCCTGACATTTTAATTGTTCTCACTGAATCACTGTTGGAAACCTCACACTCCTTTAGGATTGTGTATTGTGAACATCTCTTCGTTTGGCTGTTCAGTAACTTGCTAGAGAACAGAGCATGAGTGACATAAAGTTGTTCCTAATATGGTAACACTTTCATTTCATTTCCTGTTTGTTGAAAGATAAATGCTAAGGCTCTAAGGCTTTTTTTTTTTTTATGTCTCCCTGAACTACAAGGGAAAAAAAAAATCTAATGTGATATGGATTGGAATGGGCCAACCAGTTAGGATAAAATAAGATAAAACCCTCTTCTACTCCCTTTTGCTTCAAGACCCATCTTAAAAGAACAATTTAATTTAAAAATCTCATTCTTAATTGATTTTAAATGATTTTAGGATTAATTATATAACAGGACAAAAATCCATTGTCCAAAGACTGAGGCCCCATCTAGCCTTGAAGCATTTCTTCCACTTATAGACCAAGGAGCAGTAGAATGAATATGAGTTCCCTTTTCAAAATAAATCAGTAACTTGGCCTTCTTTTGACTATTTTCATAGGGACAGCTCACTGGGTCCAAGCTTGGGCCCTACCTTTTCCTCAGTTATTCCTTTATCATCTTCTTTCAAATACTTTTACTTTCTCTCTTGTAAAAAAGGATGCCTTACCATTTTCCCAGCACCTTTTGCCAGATCTTTTCTTGGCCTATCAAAATAAGTTAGGAGCATATCTGCCCTCAAGGCCTGTTCTTAGGCTGAGAGGGGAAAATCATTCAACAAATATTTAGTGAGCTCCTACTATTTGCAGAGAGCTGAAAAATTCCTTTTCTTTTAGGAGAAAATTACATCCTGACTAGATGAAAGTCTATGAGGGGCTTGGAATTTTGACAAAATGAGCTTCTTCCAACTTCATTCCAAAGGGAGATCTGACATCCCATGTGCTGTTGTTAGTTGTAGTATGGTTTCTTAGAGCAGAAAATATTTGCCCTCGCACTCTATGAATATCTTAGTACTCCACCACCGTTTTAGGATGTGTGTAACAAATTTGAGGTTAATTTTGCATAAACTGTGTTCATTTGTCTGGGTGTATGTGTCTGTGTGTCTGTGTTTCACTGTTGCAACAAAGAATTTATGAGATTTAGCTGCATAACTCATTTTCCCTTGGCTTTGCCCTGAGTAGGATTGGTTAATAGACATGATTCACTGTTGTCTTCTAGCTGTCAGAGCTACAATGAAGCCCTTGGTGCCAGCAGGTCTAGAGCTCCCCAGTTAAGAGCCTAATGCATTTTGTATTGAGAAATACACTGGGCATCACAAATTAGTTTTAGTTTGGCAATAGGCATATAGATTTCAAAACAATTAAGCAATAAAAACTGTTTGGTCATGTGCTGTGGTGCCAACAGTTTAATTAGAAATAAGCATCATTTGGGATGTTAAAGTTGTAATGCATTTTATTCATAAAAATAATAGCATTCCTTGTCTACCTTCCCTCTAGCTTGCAAAAGACAAAGAGCGCCTACAAGCGATGATGACCCACCTCCATGTGAAGTCAACTGAACCCAAAGCCACCCCTCAGCCTGTAAGTACCAGTATGTGGGATGGTAACCTCAGAACCTCCCTTTGTGGTCTCCTCTCTGTCCAAGAAGTAGCATCTTCCACTCTAGAAAAGTGTCAAAGAAAGAAAGAAATTGCCATAGCCTAGTCTATGTAAACTCGGGTGGATTTTAAGGAGTTCTTTATTTTTTTTTTCCTTTCGTTCAACAAGCATTTTTGTGTTTTACTGTGTTTTTGAGTTAGGTGCTGAGGATGCAAAGACAAAAATAAATTTTCTGAAGGGAGGAAGGAGAGAGAGATGGCAAAGTGAGCGTATTTACTTACTTTACACAGTTAAATACAAAACACATATAAATACAGCATCGTGGGACAATGGAAAGCGTGCTGACTCTGGAGTCCAAGCACCTGGATTCCAGTCTCAACTCTGACTCTTTGACCTTGGGCAAATTGTTTAACTTGTCCCAGTCTTAACTTCTTCATCTTTAAAATAAGGGTCAAATTCAGTGGATTCCAAGGTCCCTTGCTGCTTGCAGCTCTGATTCTCTGAGCCTGCAAGACCATTTCTGGAGTAGGCAGAGGGCCCTAGTATCTGGGGACCTCAGTTAAACCCTCTGTAAGATACAGCATTCGACCCAAGTCTCACTGAAAACTGTAGATTCTAAGAGGGGGAGGTGAGAACGGGAATTTATTCCAGGCTTAGAGGACAGTCTGTGTAAGAGAATGAAGCTTAAAGGTCCTTCGCAGTGATCAGCCTTCATGTAGAAGCAGATAGGTAGTTGACCTTAATCCTGAATGACACGTTCTTGAGGAAAGGCTCTTTCTTGGGCCTCATCTCATATTGTGCATCGTTACTGTAATGGTTGTGCTTCCCAAATTTGTATATTTCTTTAAGATTTCCTAGTAGTTTTAACTGATTATTCAAAATGGAGAGAGCGCTTTGGTTCTTGATTTTAAGATTTGTCAGATTTAAAGGTACACTGCCTTTATTTGATTTTTGCCTTGAGTCACTGTGTGAAAATTAATTGAGCGTTGACAATCTATAGTTAGTACTAGCAATTTTAATCAATATGCAATGATGCAGCATAATGGCAAAGTATTGGTTTATCTGTTTTGACTGATTTTTTTCTATAAATAAAGCAAACACACACCCATATATGTATGATTTATGGTGATAGAAATAAAACGGAGTCAGACTATTAACCCAGCAAATATGGTAGCCTGCCAAGATACAGTTGGCAGACAAAATTAATGTCTGAAACAGAACACATTACAGAGATATAGAACATAAAATCATTAAACACTCTGCATATCCATTTTTACTAGAAAAGAATTCTCCATTTCCATATATCCTATAATAAATGGCTGCAAAAGTGATGCGTAGGCTCCTAGAAAACAGCTCCCCAACTTGACAGAACTGTGGAATCCAGAGTCAACTCTGTTGGTCACACACCTTCTTCTTTTAGGAAGGGACCTGGGAATAGCATGAACCCAGTGAAGCAAATTCATTAAACCCCCGAAATTACT
The DNA here is from genome assembly GCA_028646595.1 of Phalanger gymnotis. NCBI lineage: Eukaryota > Metazoa > Chordata > Mammalia > Diprotodontia > Phalangeridae > Phalanger > Phalanger gymnotis. The sequence goes on from CM053624.1 coordinate 351,163,382, forward strand.
TAGGTGACCTTTTGTTAGATGAGTTCAACCAGTCACAAAGGAAACTTCTTGCCAGGAAACTATCTGAAAATCTTCAAATCATTCTAGCCCGCAGGTGAATGTTTCCTTCTGTTATGGGCCTGTGTATGTGGACCTAGCAACATGGAAGAGACAATAAGATTTAGCTTGTATCTTTCCAGGTGGATTAAAAATAACAATGGTGTAATAAGGCTTGGGTCTCCAAACACTAGGCACAGGGGCCTTTGCAAGCATCAGTGCCCCCTCAGGAAGAGGGATTTAAAACTTAAGGAGAAGTAATTGCAAAGAGTCACGTATTGCTCAACTAGTGATCAGTTGAGAGTATTGGCAGGCAGCACCATATGCAAGCCTACTTTAATGAAATCGGCTACAAAAATACCAGTTGGTGTCGCCATGAAGACTAGTGGTAAGCCGCCAATAAACAGGGAATGGCAGCTGAAAAAAAAAATGAACAGGGAAAGAAGGTTTGTCTTGATTGGTATTAAAAAAAAATGTTTTACATTCTAGAAAATTATAGCTTTGATGGGGACCTCCTACTAAATTTATTTTTAACTGCTCTATTGAAAATTCTGTACCACTAGTCAACATTATCTCCCAGTTGCTCAGCACAGTGTTTCTTTATTAAAAGAAATAGGCACGAATATTTTTGACTGAAAAATTAATAGCTTTTGAATTCATACACAGCAGGTTTTCTTTTGCAAAGAAGTCCAATATCGCTGCACAGCACTTCTATAACCATTTATTTAGAGTCCAAGTCAAGCCTTTGACAGCCAGAGCAGTGTTACAAGCCAACATAAAGAACTCCAAGATGTAAACCAACAATAGGCAGTCTGTGTGAGGTTTGCCATTGTCAAATACATAGATTGTTTGGATTAGTTTATGTAAATGTACTGTTGTATTACCCTTTGAAAAAAAAAAAGATCACATTTGTATATGAAAAGTGGTTTCCTTCACAGGCAGCATTATAAATTCCTTATCCTTTAACTTACATGTTAGAAGTAAAAATTGGTGCCTGACAGGCCTATATTGTGTGACATTCTGTTGTTGGATTGAAACTGCCTTCTTTTCATTTATTGAAAAATAGAAAATTTTATTATAGATACCATCTTATAAATCAGAAATTATTAAAATAGGTGTAGCTGGAGCATCTGGAAATTAATTATAAAATGTAGAAGTGTGGTATTTTGCATAAATTTTGTCTTCCTTGTGAAAAAAATACACACGCCCCTGAAAACTCCCAGTTTTTTTAACTTCATGGTTCCAGGGATATCTGGTGACCATGTCTGTCGTATGGAACTTTCATGAGTGGTTAATGTATTCCTCCCTAAATAACAGAATAGTAGATGTAGGTCAGGATTAGTATCCATATGTCTATCTCTTCATTTTAAACCATTTGTTATGAATGATTCAAACCCAGCAGAACATGTGGACTTTCATATTATGGCCTATCCAGTGGCAGGATAGTTTACTAAAAAAATACTTTTTTTTTCTATTTCTTCCTAAAGGACTTTTATGCTTATTTTTTTGACTTGTCAGTAACTAGATGATAGAAGTGTAGTCAAGCTTCTTCCTTTGAAAGGAATGCCATTTGCCCAACATTTGCCCTTCATCCTACTTAATTGTCCTGTTGTGTCCCCTCATTTGGTTGCATCAAAAAAAGTTGTTATAGCACTTTTGGATACCCTGAATAGCAGCAGATCCTCAGTTTCTACTTGGCATTGCCCACAGAAGCAAGGTTACTCCCTGCTGTAGTGTTTTTTTTTCAGATCCATTAATGTTAAATAGCATGTTTTTTACTCATTTGTTCCTCAAGACCTCAGAAATGGGACCAGCCTTTTAATCATTGGTGGGTTCGGTTGGTTTGGTAAGTTTTCAAGTCAGTTCAGTTCCTGCTTTATTCCAGGAACTGTGGCAGATGCTTTGGGATACACAGACCAAATCAAAGCAGGCCCTGCTTTTGTAGTGCTTACCTGAAGTTCCAAGGGCTGATCCTCCACAATTTCACCTCCACCTACCTGCTTATACTTTTACAGCTCCCTAATTGAGAATAAAACCCTTCCTCACAATACAGAAATAAGGTTTAAAATGAAAAATACACTTAAGAAGACTTAGAGCACCTGAAATTTCAAGAAAGTAGAAAGAAGAAGAAAAAGAAAACTTAAGGTGAAGGGGAAGTGAGGCTAGGAACTTCGAAGAAGAGCTTCCTATTTGTCAAGCATTACCGGTGCCTGGAAAGACATTTGATGTTTCACTGGGATATGTATTGACATTTGTTGGAACATGCAGAGCATTCCTTGGAAGATACTTTGTTGGTCCATGTGTATGCACAGTTAGAAGGAATTCCACTATTTTGAATCTTTCTGCTCAGATCCATTGAGAGCAAATCAAAACTTTTTTTGTTGGAGGTAATCATGCAGAGATAGGATCATTTTATCCTGGATGTTGTGAGGAAGGTTCATGTTTCAGGTAGAGGTTGGAAAAGATGATCATGAAGTTTCTTACTGAGATTTTGACTCTATAATTCACAGTAAGATAAGAATTTTAAAAAAAATATTGTGATAAATTTGGTTGATGTATATTATATTGGTCATAGAGACTCTGAATGTGGTACATTTTCAGCCCAAATGAAGGAAACATAACTGCATATTGTTGGGAGGCAAATATCTCCTTCTTTACCCCAGGAGTTTCTCATTCAGCTCCTTCAAAGTAAATGCTGTCATCAATAGGGTGTAATTCACTAAGGTATTTCCTGAGAGTGTTGTCCACAATACAAAACGATTAACAACAACCCAGTTGTATCTTCATTTTGACTTTTTTCTAATTACTTTTTTTAATTTCAGTAGACATCGCTGTGTCAGGAAAACCATAAATGATTTTTTTTATAATACTGGTAAAAGTTGCAAACTGCTTTGAAATATTACTTAACATCAAAGAACAACTCCCTGTACAAGGGGGGAAAATAGCATTCTTATATACCAGTGGACAAGTAATTATGTGTACCTGGTAGTACATCCATCTTTATGAAATTGACATAAAACATTTACAGGGGCTTGGGCATTTTAAATGAAATGCACTTAGATATTCCTTTTTTATGTATTTTCTTTTACTCTACCATAGCAATTAGGACTGTTTGGAAAGTGTTTTTAGCAACTGTAAAAACAAAGTATCCAAAAACCTTTTAACTGTTGAAGTAATGACTGAGCATTCTAGTTACTGTAACTATACTTTATAGTTTGAAAAATAATGTTATACAGCAATGAAAAGAGATTCTCAAATGCAGCACACAAAAGCCGTTTTTATATACTGTTTTTCATTAAGTCCCACTCCTCAACTTAGGTTTCTTTAGTATCACTGCCAATAATAACACCTGCTAAATGATTACTCTTTGCCAGAGCCAGCATCTAATATACCAATGTGTCCAGACTGAAATAGTAAAGGAAGACACCATCTCCTTACAAAGCCTTAGGCCACCACCCACTGCACTGCCCTCCCTTCTGTGTGGTAACTCCCCTGCTGCCTTCGGAAACAGTCTTTAAAGAAGAGTGATTAATGTCCAGACACTCTCAGCAGTTACAGCATCAGCTTTAGCTCTGATCTGACCAGCAGTACTGAGGGCAGACAAGCTGGTTCCCCAAACCAACCATGCCGTCCCACTGTTCTGTACAATTAGGACACTTGGTATTTGGGTTTCAGTCTTGTCTTTTGTTCCTATAAGACATGAAATGAACACAAACAAAAATAAAACTGAGTTCTTATGGAGCCACTTAAAACGAGTCCATTTCTGTCAACGGGTTGCTTCACTGATTTGTTTATGAACATTGTTGGTGACTCACACATCATCTTTAAAGGGGAAGGAAGGTTACTGTTTAGCAGTAAAGGTTAATAAAAAGTATTAAGCAGGATATTGAAGGTTGATATAATCATGATAGTTTATGGAAATGCTGTATTAGTTAATGTTTCCTTGCTTGTTATTTCGCAGCTGAACTGCCAGGAGAGGAGGTCTGACTCCCAAGTATAAATAACTTTCTTAATACAAAGAAAATAATAAAACTTGGGAGTTTCTTCAGCCAAAGTCAGTGACACAGATCTCTCGAAGTTTCAGAGAGGCTATCTTAGGGCGAAATCACCACACGATGGAAACTGCTGCAAACAAAATGTTAGGTGTTACCAACTTTTCTAAACATAGCAACTTCTTTTTAAATAGAAAATGAACACAATAAGAAAAAGTAGGTTTCCACCAGGAAAAGAAACCCTCCCAGTCCAATCCCTTCCTGCTCTTTGCCCCTGTATAATTATCTTCTAAAACCTCAACTGCAATCAGAAACCGAGCACATGCACACTTTCATTTCTAATTGATGATTATATTAAGATTTAATAGTTTACAATTGAGATGAATATTTCAAGATTACAACAAAACCAACACTATTCATAATTTGTGCTTATGTTCTAATTCCATAATTAATTTTTTGTCTACATTTTACAGATACCCCTTAATTAAAAAAAGGAAGTTTGGAATGAAAATAGAGCCTGTTTCTAATCCTTTCCCCACCCTCAGTATTCTCTTTCCTGTGACCTCAGCCCTATAAGACCATTCCCTCTTCAAGGCAAGTTGATAGTATCATCAAACTGAAGTGCAAAAGTAAACCTTCCGTAGCAACTGCCAAGGTCGCCTTTTCCTTCACTTGGTGGCTGGTCCATTTCACAGATGGTTGTGGGAGAGGAAGCCCCCAATATTCTGGAGTCCCAGACTCATGTTCTTTTCCTCACAGACTGCAGTCATGTTTAATTTGGAAACTGGGCTCTTTTGGCAAATTAGCAATTAGAACAATTTTGTGGGAATATGTATATGTGTCATTAGTTTTCCTGCAAATTAATAGCAAGAGCAGAGGTCAGGCAGAAATTTTCCACTTGACTGCAGCTCCTCTGTTGAGATTTGGCACTTTGTTTTGGAACGGCCACAGCTGCTCCAAGCCACACTCTTCCTCTAGGAACTGTCTTTTAATTAGTTTACCTCATAGCCATTATTACAAATATTACTGCCTTCACTCCTTGAAATAGAATTACTGTTTCTACAAAATATTCCAGTGACATCTTGCACCACTGCACATTGATGGTGGGGGTCATTCGAATGCAGCGTTTAATCATTAGATCACCTCCATAAGCATCTCCTAATTAGAGTCCTTACAATACAATTTTATCTGGTAATTAGCTGAGATTGGCTGCTTCCTCTGTAGCTTATTAGTAGCAGCCCAGCAGTGGGTGTGAATCACAGTGTCATTTGTCAAGCCTGTTAAAGTCCCCTCTTCGCTCTCTTCTTTTTCAGTATTTATTTCTAGTTGCTACCTGTACTCCAAAGCCTGAAGAAATGTTACCCACTTTCAGCTCTTTCAGTGGAGAATGCTGACCTTTATGGGATTTTTTTTTTTTTTTGGTTTTCTAGTAGAAGCAGACCAAGTGTTAAGCTTTTCGTAAAGTAAAATAGTTGAACGCCTTTTGAAATGGATGAAATGTTATCACTCTGACTTTTCCAAAGGAAGAAATCATCGACTGTCCTTATACATGGACACCTAAAATGCTTTGGGTTTGCCAGCAGTTATCAGATGTTTGAGTGGTCTTTGATTTTGTGCAACAGAAATAAAATCCAGTGGGTTTGATCTTTTTTTTTCCCTTATGAAATCTGATGGTGCTGGTATGTTATGGCATGATGAAAGCTTATGTTTACTCCATGTTAATTTTTAATACCACATTTTCCCCCAAATATATACATGAGCTACTGATTTATGAACCACTAGATAATATTTGTAAGTCACAAAGGAAAAAAAACAAGCAATATAAGTTCAAACTTATTTAAAAAAATTCTCCAACAAATTAGTTCCAAGGGGGAGCCTATAAGCCAAATTAGGAGTGATAATGATTTGTTCACTTTGGTAACTGATTATTAAGGAAATCATAAGATGAGCTCTGCCCTTTTAGGAGTCTGCCACCATGTTTTTTCCAAAGCAGGATGGCTCCAAGCAGGGACCTGCTGGTACAGTCACATCTGCAGAGGGTCTTGGTTTCATGAATTAATTTCTTTGGGGCTTTGCTTGAATTGATGCTTATGTGGACTGTGGCAGGCTAGCTCAATTGCTTTGAGTATGGTGCTAATGAAGCCAAGCTCATGGGTCACATCCCAGTGGGGGTCAGTTGGCTTTATACTTTTCCATTGGCATAGTCTGCTCCCTTAACCCTGACCAGCTATCAGGTAAATGTGTGCCGCTGAATCACAAGGGTAAGGCCTTCAGGAGGTTGTGGTTGGATAATTGCAAATGTACCAGCAAAAAGGAGAGGAGGTGGGTAGGGGACAGGTAAGAAAAGTACTCTAAACAAATGGCTCTACTTGATGGAGGGTCACTAGTGTCATCTTTCCATTTAAATAAACATTTAAGTTTTGAAGGCATTGGAGATTCACACACACACACACACACACACTTTCCTGATCTTGAGGAGCAGATATTTTATTTGAGGGGTATGTATAACATGTTCATAGATGACTAAACACAAGGTAATTTGAGGAAGAAGGGAGTGTTAATGGGACACTGGGTGAGGAATCCAGGAAAATATCACCAAAGAAGTTACACCTGAGATAAACAGGGTCTCTGAGAGGCAGAAATAAGGAGGGATGGGTAAGATAAAGTCTAGGAATGGAGGAGCAAGAAGACTTAGTATAATTTAACTGAGGTAGGAGATGAAATGTGGAGTTTGGTGAACAGCTAGTATTCCACATGTGGAGAATGCAAAATAGAGTAACGTATTAAAATAAGCTGCCCCTAAATATTTTAATTGATAGGTTTTGATGTAAGAAGATTTTCAACAACAAGCAAACAACCCCCTGGAAAAGCATATATCCACTGCAAACCATTATATAGGACTGCTTGGTGGAGTAATTACAGTCATGTAAATTTCCACTTGTATTTTACCATTTATTAAGTCCCTTATCTTGAATCTCTTGGTAATAACATTTAAGTCAGCCTTTACTTAAGCTCTTGTGCTTGTCATTGTTTTGGCTGTGCTTCTTTCTCTTTGCTTCAGTTCATACAGGATTTCCCATATTTCTCTGGATTAAGTTGTGTTCAAGCTTCCTTGCTGTGCGCCTATGCACCACAATTTGCCAAACCCTTCCTCAATTGTTTTTCTCTACTTTTTTGCTATTACAGATATTACTACCATTAATTTTTTGGGGGGGCGGGGGAGTGGTAAATGCAAGCCTTTTTTTTCCTGTCAGTAACCTCTTTGGGGCTTAAACTCAAGTTGATTAAAGGTGTGAGCAATTCTGTAACTTTTCCTACAAAATTCCAAAATTGTTTTCCAGAACTAATCCCTGTTTGTTTGGGTTTTGTGCCATGTATTTCATCTTAAAAGTTAATATTTCCTGAATCTCTCAGAATTTGCCTTTAAAAGAGAAAAAGTACATAAAACATTAAGCTGTGATGGAATTCTATATACAGTGTATAGGAATTTTAAAACAATTATATTTCCACCATCATTAGAAACCAAATAACTGTTTATAATCCCTAATATGCATCTAGGGTTTTTTGCTTATTTTTTAGTTGTGTGTGTCTGGGCATCAAAACATATGTGCTTACTATTATAATAAGTATATCAAAACTAGGTGTCATCTTTATTTTTTAGAATAGCCAAGTTGAAAGTCATCCTCTCCTCTTCTCTCACACGTGCATACACATGCACACACGTACCCAGAAACATACATGGAATCGTGGTAAATACTAATTATTAGAGCATTTCGTACAGAGTAATGGCCAACATATTTCGATATAGCAAAATCCAAAGAGTTGATAGCCTCTTTGAAACATTTTTAATAAAATATTTTGCTTTTCTTAATCACATATCCCTGTCCTCATCTGGCCATTTAAAGATCTCAGTAAGCCTCCTACCTACCTTCCCAGTCTTATTTCCTATTTTCCCCTTTATGGCTTCAGTGCTTCAGCTAACCTGCCCTTCTGGCTGTGCCCCCGAGCTTTGTATATTCTGTCATTTATGCCTGAAAGGTGCTTCCTCCTTCCCTTCACCTCAGTTCAATTAAGCACCTACTTTGTGAGCCAGACACTCTGCTGAGCAGTGAAGTTCCAAAGATAAAAACAAATGCCCATGCCCACTATGTCATTTATTTTCTTTGTAGAATCTGCAGCTTCTTTCAGTGCCAACACAGGTCCCACTGCCTAAATGAAGCCTTTCATAATGCCCCTTCTTTCCCAGCTGTTCTCTCCCTCTTGAAATTACTTTCTATTTTAAAATCCACTTGGTATTTACTTATCTTTGATCATGTTGTGTCTACCCGGTAGAATGTAAATCCCTTGAGGGCAAGGATTCTCTTTCATTTTTGTCTTTATCTCCTACCTAGGAGATAAAGCTCCTAGCACTGTATCTGACACAAAGAAAGTGCTTAAGAGATGTTGGCTAAATTAGTCAACTCAACAGATTGAAAATCTGAAGACACGCCCACCTCTATGAATATCATTGTAATGCTAATTAGTATACAAAGTAAATAATATTTTCTGGCTATTTATACAGTCATACATTGGAATCATGAGAAAATAATTCTGTGAAAATGTTCGTTTTAAAGAAAAGCTCATGTTCACAATTCTCTCAGCAGTTTTTTTTTTAATAGATTTTCATCCTATAATCAGTGGATTTTAGTACAGTTTGGTTTCAAGAATATTGTTAGGTTTGCTTTAAAGGGAAATGAAGATGCTGAGTTCTTCCTGGGTCAAGTGTTCAGTCCTTCTTCAAGATACAAGAAAAAACAACTGATCCCTTTTCCAGCCATCCCCCTATCTGCCCACCAGAACTTACTTAACACTAAGAAAATGATTACTATTTTTGCCAATGAAAGATAAACCACCACAGATAAATTGTCTTTTTCAGTAGAAGTTCTCATTGGGTCTCCATTAACAATTTCCTGTTCTGCTGATGTCTTCATAGTAATAAACCTAGACTTGCATCCACTGCCTTATTCTTGTGTGGCTTTCAATGAGTTTCTTGTTAGGAAGGTCTTTCAAAACAGTTTCTCGCTTTTCTTCCTAGTTGAATCTGGTATCAAGCGTCACCCTCTCCAAAACAGCATCAGAGGCTTCTCCACAGAGCTTACCTCATACTCCCACTACCCCTACAACACCCATCACTCCTGTCACCCAAGGACCTTCTGTCATCACTACCACCAGCATGCACAATGTGGGACCCATCAGAAGGCGGTACTCGGACAAATACAATGTGCCCATTTCTTCAGGTAACTGCTTTACTCCTCTTTGTAAGAAATCTTACCTTTTAGATCACTACATATTAGCATTTTGGTTTTTGTAAAAGTGGAAACTAACAGGACAATGATTCTTATTTAGCAGATATTGCGCAGAACCAAGAATTTTATAAGAACGCAGAAGTTAGACCACCCTTTACGTATGCATCTTTAATTAGGCAGGTAAGTAAATTCACCCAAAAGAGAATCACAAAAAAGCACACATGTCTCTGTACATCTTATATTGATAAAATAGATTTAAAACCGTTTAGTATGCAGGCATGCTCAAACCTTTTCTATAAGGTTTTTTAAAACTGCAATATATAACATAATTGCTTTTGATTAAGTATTACAATACGATGTGATTATTAGGAAATTCATTTCACACAACAGTGAAAATGAGCCTGTTTAAAGATGGCAAGTCAATTATCACAAGCTACAGTAATCTCTGATCCCTAGAATTAATCTGAGCTCTAAATAATTACTGAGCTTTAATCAGCTAGTGAAATGTTTTGCATTTCTCTTTGATTCTGCTTTATGAATGACTAATAAATTAATATTTCTGTAAGGAAACAGAAATAAAAACTCAAAACAATTAGATAATTCCATTTTGAATTTTGCTATTGAACTGTTAAATACAACCATTAATCTTAGATCGTTTTGTGAAAGTCCTCTTAGGATTTTTGCTCTAAATCACAATGGTTTAATATTTTCAAAGCAAGGTATGATGGTGATTGTGCTGAAATGGTCATAAGTTCTCTTCCATTATTATTCACGTTGTAGGCAATTCTTGAATCTCCAGAAAAGCAACTAACCCTAAATGAAATCTATAATTGGTTCACACGAATGTTTGCTTACTTCCGGCGCAATGCAGCAACATGGAAGGTAAGCCTTTGCATACACCTTCCTCTTGTCTTTGGTTTTTACCATGTCTAAAATAGACAGTGCCAACAGATGACACGATACAGTTGTAACACCACGAGGGCATTAAATCTATATTGCTTGTTTTGACACACAGAAACGATCTCATCCACAGGAATGATTTGAGATTTGGCAGGAAACTTCTTCCGTCTTTGAAAAGCACTAATTGAAGCCTCTCATTATTGGCTTTCTCTCCCATGATTATACCAGTTCATCTGTGGTTGTTGCTCTTAGCAGTGAAATTCTATCTTTCCAGCTGGAATATGTAGGATAAAGGGATAGAGTGTTATATTGGGCTTGTCTTGTTACTTACACAAAGCTTTCCTTCTTCTAGTCCTTCACCCACAACCGTCATTAGTGGAGATGGATAATTTGTTTCTCGACCAATTGATACCTGGAAAAAATATTCTATCATCTTGTCATAACTCTCTGGTTTATAATTATGTTGGATAAAAATTAGCCCATGGGATGGGAAAAGCTGGAATGATATAAGCTAGGCTATTTGTTTTTCAGTTGACTGGTTTTTTGTTTTGTTTTGTTTTTTGGAGTATGATGGACTTGTCTTTCACAGTGTGAAGTGGCTTCAGACATACTTACTCCTGTCCCTCCCCAAACCAATGTCTTTTCCTTATGAATAGAACAACAACTACAACAAAAGACTTGTATCTCCTTATAACTCTCTTTGCAATGATTTCTCAGGGTCTCATTCAGTTCCACCATTCTATGAGTTTATATGATTGAGGTCAGGGTAAAGCAAGTCCCTAATAGGATTCAACTGCAAGGTGGTGTCAGGGCATGGACCAGCAAAGTTCCAGTGGACTCTCTCTAAGTTTCTCTCTTTTTTGTTATTTTATTTGAGTCAGTTCCTGGGAACTATAGAGCTCCCTTTCAGATGAGGATGAGCCATCATCGTGTGTGTTATCTGGAGCATTAGATGCTAGATTTTGTTTAATTTTTTTTTTCTTAAATGGTGATAGGATCTAAAAGTTGCTTGTGCCCAAAAAGGAGAGATAAGTGTTATTTATTTTATCCAAAACACACAAAATAATCTCATTGTTTTTTCTAATAACTGTAATGGAAGAAATATTATTTTGCATCAAAATACTTTTGAAATTAATTTTTATAATCATATTACGCTTAGGATAGATAGGATTAACTAAACACCATCACCGGGCCCTAGGCTATGCAGATCAAATAGGTAGACCCTCTAGCAAATCAACGATAAGGAAATTTGGTATCTGAAGTAAAAACGTACGAAGAACCTTGAACCCGATTTAGAATTTGGGTCCAGTACCATCCTGGTCAACATTTAGGGAACTACAAGGCCTGAAGAAGAAAGAAAATAGCTTACCTTTATTTAAAATAACAAACTCTTAGACATTGACATACTTTTTAGACTTAGGGTTTCAAAAATAACTTTTTCACATGCATAAATTGCAGATGTAAGTGGTATCAAATACTGATGACCATAATTGAAAAGATTGAATGCCTAATATATACCCACAGTTCCTTATTTACATTATCGTCCATCTTAGATACAGAATTAGATGGCAAGTTAAGGTTATGCTTAAGAGGAATCAGTATTTTTAGAATCTATTATCTTTTTTAAAAATGTTCCTTTCAGTTAGTTTGCAATATAACAGTGTGTGTGTATGCACACACACACACACACACACACTCATACACACAAACACAAACACACATACAAATTTCTATTTTTCCTTTGCAAATTTATATACATAGTCATAAAATCGAGATGGTGCAACCACAGTGTGTTTTAGGAGAAATTTTCTCTCTTTACCAGTTTGTACTCTACATTTTTTCACCTCAATTAAAAATGTCAGATAATGATTGGTAATTAAATATCGCTAGTATTTATATAAAACTTTGAGGTTTGCAAAGCGCTTAACACATATCTCATTTTATCTTCACTACATTCCTGGGAATTAGGAACTAGTATAAACATTTTACAGATGAGGGGTCTGTTGGAGAGAGATATTAAGTGACTTGCCCAGGGTCACACGGCTAGTAAGTATGTGAGGTCATATTTGAACTCAGGTCTTCCTGCTGAATGGTTCAATGGATAGAGTAATAGGCCTGGAATCAGAAGACTCCTCATCTTCCTGACTGCGGATCTGGTCTCAGACACTTACAAGCTATGTGACCCTGGTCAAGTCACTTTACTCTATTTGCCTCATTTCCCTCATCTGTAAAATGAGCTGGAGAAGGAAATGGCAAACCACTCCAGTATCTTTGCCAAGAAGACCCCAGATGGGGTCGTGAAGGGTTGGACTTGACTGAAAACAACTGAGCCACAACTTCCTTACTCCAAATCTAGCATTCTATTCACTGAACCACTTAGCTGCTTCACCCAATAATTATTCATGTTACCATTCATTCTTTCCATGTTGAATCTATACCTGGATTTGTTGTGAATTTTCTTATTAACTTGTTTGATACTTTACCTTGCCCAAAGGTGGTTATTTATATGATGTTTCTGTCAAGCACCTTCTTGGAAATTGCCTTCAGAGCCTGTTTCTGAGCCACATGAACAGAAAAGTAAAATATCTCTTTACTTTCTTGTCATAGCTAGTCTTTAATTTACATTGGGAGGTAGAGGTGGAGTAGGTCTTGACAGCAGAGTTAAAATGCAAGCACAAGGACCATGCAGTTCAATCTATCCCTGAACAATAGCTTACCTGATGAGGGGTCATCTAGTTGGTGTGATCGAACAGAATTCTCTCTGATTTTAGTTCACTAAATGACTTTTGTCAATTAAAAAAAAATCAAATTCACTCATAAAAAGCATTTGCCCACGTTGATGGTATGTATAAGAATATGCAACGAGGCTCTGAAGGCAGCTCCCAAAGAGGTGATAGAGAAACGTTTTAAGAAATGAAAAACAAGGTCATTGGACTATATAGCCTCCAAAGGTGATGACTTTGAATTGTATAGTACACTTGTTTTGTTGTGAAGTTCTGAGGGATTTGGCTAAAAAAAAATCAGTCTTAAGGAACTTTAAAACCATATATTGCCTACCAGGTTTCAGTATGCATTTCTAGAAAGAATTCCTTACTCAGAGCACCCAACAACAGTGAATTACAAGCCCGGTAAAATAAAAAAACAAAATAGAACTTCTAAGCACACCTCCCATGAGCCGCTACCGTTTTCCATTGAGATTGGCAAGTTTCAGTTTTGGAGCATACAAACTGGTGATATGCCCGTGTACCGTGACTGTGCCAGTTCTGAATAGTTCACCAACTGAACAACAGGAATTCTGGATCTTCTACTTTCTAGCCATGTCCCTTGGCCTAGTTCCTTCACTTGTGAATTAAAGATCATGATTCCTCTCTTGTCCACTACCTCCTAGGGTGGTAAGGCTCATGTCAGTGAAAGTGCTTTGAAAACCAAAAAGGGCTAAAAAATGTAAGAGATTAAAGTTTTTGCAGGGGAGGGGAGTTTTAAGCCAAATAAAATTAAGAAATCTCTCAAAGTAGATGATAAAGATTATCCAACATCCTGAATCCGAGGAAAGCTAGAAAGAATGAGTGGTTTACACCTTAACTCTAAAGCACTTTTAAATAGCAGAGTGTGAATGTCTTAGCTTAGGAATGACCAGCAGAAGGGCCCTTTCCACCATAAGGAAGAAACATGTGTCTCTAACAGCAATCAGCTGCAGGGATCTCATCATTTTGCCACCAAGAGCCCTTCCCATGTGTTCTTTTGGCTCTTACTCAGTTCAGTAAGTCACTTGCCAGCAGTGAGGGCCAACTTTTGTTTCTGTATATTAAGGGAAGACATGGCTTAATGACGGATGCTGGTCCATGGGGTGAAGTAGGAGTTGGAGGTGCAGGGGCGGTAGTGGCAAATGCCATTTAAAGTGAAAGTTATCCCATCAGCAACATGTGGAGATAGCCTTTGATTCCTCAAATAAAACTTAGGAGGATACTTAATAAATGTAAGACTAATAAAAGTTTCTAAAGCCAAAACCCTCAATGAGTATCTGATATTGTTAACTCAGAATTTTTCTTTCTCCGTTCAGTTGAAAAAAAAAAAACTGCTTTTTTTTTTCTAGGAGAGGATTTCATGGTTTAAACAGTTTCTATTTTTAAGACATATTAATAGTGCTGTTATATGTTTTGTAATGTGAAACCTACTGTTGGTTGGTGTGCATACACAAAAAAAAATTTATTCGTTATCATTTCAGTCTAGTCACTGATCATTTCTAAAGTACTAATTCCTAATTTTGGTCCTCAGATTTTATTTTCACCTTTGGAAAAGAAATTTGTAACTACGTACAAGTGGTCCACGGGGGTGGCAGATAATGGGGATGATTTTAAAAATGCAGACTGTTAGGCTGAATTTACTGCTGTTTTTGGACAATGACAAGCCTTTTCTTATAGAAAATTCTGAATTTTTTCTCTTTTATACCTGCTGCAGAATGCAGTGCGTCATAATCTTAGTCTTCACAAGTGTTTTGTGCGAGTAGAAAACGTTAAAGGGGCAGTATGGACAGTGGATGAAGTAGAGTTCCAAAAACGAAGGCCACAAAAGATCAGTGGGTATGTCCGCCATGTTTGAACTTCTTAGCCTAGCTTGGATCATGCTTACGGTTTCACGTAGAGGCTTTTGGCTGCTAGACGGCATTAGACGAAGAAGGCGGTTTCACGTTGTTTCAGTTAAGGGAACAAAAAAGCATTTCATCACTACTGTTTGTATGCCCACCAGTCTCCCTGACCCTGCTTGCTTGGTGTCCGTTGCATCACATTGCTAGTAGCTTGTAGGCGGCAGTGCATATTAACCCTCACAAACCATTTGCTTATGCTTATCGCATTTTATTTTCTTTTTCCTTTTCCTTGTATTTGATGTCTGTTCTACCCCCAACCCCGCGTCCCTTTGTTTCCACTTCATCTCCTTTGCTGCTGCTCTTGTCCCAGGGTGCCATTCGCACCAATCTCTCCCTGCATAAGTGCTTTATCAGAGTAGAGGATGAGTTTGGGTCCTTTTGGACTGTTGATGATGAAGAGTTTAAACGTGGCCGCCATATTCAACGAGGCCGTCCTCGAAAATACTGCCCTGATGAAAACTTTGACGAGCTTGTTGCACAGTAAGCCTTTTTACTTGCTTTTATTTTTTTTTCTGCTGTTGCTTTGCTTTGCATGGTTGACTCATCTCATGTAGTTTTGCATTTCACCAATAGTGATGCCACACTTTCTTACAATGGAACTAAGTTTTGTGATTGTACTGTACATGTATTGCTCTTATTTCTCTCAATACCAGTGCCTTGAATAATGCTTTTTTGACATCTTTAATGAAAATGTTGGTTGTAGCAGGATTCAGCAACTTATTGTGACCCTCTAATTGAACAGCAGATAGTGTCCCTGTAATTGAGATATATTGTACCAGGTGGAAAGGCAACTTTTACTTAGGTTTGGACTTTGCATTTAATGAGACTCAGGTTAATCTCTTCCTACTGTTCATTCAGCATAACAGTATAAGTGTTATGAATGATTAAAATGCTCCAAGCATTGGAAATAATTATTAACTTCTAAACATCTTAAAGATGGAATTTATTTCACAAACGTTCCTTAAGTGCCTATGTGGAAAGATCACCAAAAGTAAGCAGTCTTTCTATTGGAAGCAGAAACTTTCCCCATTGTGTCTCTTGTTTGCAGATCTAATATTTTGACTCTTGTTAGGCCATTGAGGTTTAAATACTATCTTGACCTGGTCCATTTAAAAAAAATGCAGTGCCAAATATCCTTCTGTGAGACTCTCAAGTTTCAGAACAGTTGCACATCTGCATTAGTAAAGGGAGTTTCTTCACTAGGATATATTTGACATATAAATTTTTATATTATATTATACTATACTGTGTTATACCTTATTTACTATGCTGTTTTATAATCTTCTTCCCAGGTTTGGACCTAGTACCAAAGATTGACACAAAATACAACCTTCTGATATCCCCAGAAATATCCCCCTTCCTATCTCCTGTAATAACTAAGTGGTGCCCCAGAGGCCACGGCCAAGGACTGCTCCACTGTTTCCCAACCAGTGGGTTCCATACCTTCTAGCTTTGTTAAGCGTGCAAGCATTTGCTCCATCAGCCTTGTTTGTCGGTGTCATTAACTAGCTCATGGCAACATACGTAGTGCCCTACATCGGCTGGAGCTTTCTTTTTTTTTCCCATCAGACCTTTGGTTTTAATAGAGCTTTGGGATGGAAGGATGTCCTGCAAGATTTCTTGTTTGTGATAGAAATTCCTTTCTCCAGTGGACAGCCAAGACTAGTACTCCTACATAATGCTTAGCAAGGCTTCCAAGCAGGTGAGCCTTAAATCACAAATGCCCAGTTTCTAGGTTTTGGAATTCATAGGAACAAATGTCACCTGAATATAACAGTTTTGTTTTTTGTTTTTGTGGGAGAACCTACCAAATGTATATTTTTTCTGATTTGGAAGGAAAACCAACAGACTTGAAAACAGATCTTAGAGGGTAAATCAAGAGTTGATTGTATTTAACTTTGAGTTTTTATCTTTTTCTTATACAGTAACCCTTCTCTTATTAAAAATATACAGAGCAGCCACGCCTACTGTACACCTCTCAATGCTGCTTTACAGGTAAGATTAATGACTGTACCAAAGATGCAACAGAGGCATGTGTCTTCCCCACTCATTTCAAAATATATTAGCCTTGCTCTAATTAGATATTAAATTTTAATTCCGTTAAACTTTTTTCTTAAGTGCACAAAGCATCATAGTCCCTGGAGGCAAACACATATCAGGCTGCTTCAGCATTAGTCGGATGCTTAGCATTTTGAATATTGTGGCAAAAAAATTAAAAGTTCACTTATTAATATTTATCAGCAGTATCATAATTTCCATCCTCTTATTTCAGAATTTCACTTGAGGCAAAAATACCACAAGTGTAATTACTCTAGCACAGCTATTAATGTGCTGAATGATAGGATACTATGTCACATGACCTTCTATTGTTCCTGGCTTTAAAGAGAAAGCATATCTTTTTTCTTTTAAAGTCTATTTTAGCATGTTTTTCTTTTGTTCTGAAATCAGTGTTTAGTTCACTCTGTAAAAGTGAACTGATGATACAGATGTTTTTGTTTAAACTATAGAGATGTCGGAGAAAACGTCTTTGAATTTTGTGCAAAACAGGCGAGATTATGTAACATGCCCGTAGAATTTGATGTTGCCTACGGATTCAGAGCGCATTACATAATCTACATTTCAGAAGGGGAAGACGAGTCAATATTAGGCAGGCAGAAGTTTGGTTTTCTCTCAGGTATTACTGGGGAAGGTTAGTGGTTGGGCATGCTTTCCATTGCATCCGCAGATGAGAGGGAGGAAAACATTTGCAGAGGATAAGCAGGTTATTTCCGACCCCTTTAAAAATACTCATGTGACTTTTCATTGAATTACCTAAAGCGTATCCTCAGAAATTCCTCATCCATGACCAGGCCGCTCCTGAGGAGTTGGGGTGTGTCAATGTTTCGTTTCTTTTTTTTAAACCACATTTGACGTAGCAGATTAGTTCTAATGAGTTTTCAAAACTTTTAAACAACATTTTCTAAAAATTGAAAATGCTTTTTCCTGATCTTTGTTTGCATGAAGTGGTTAGTGATTTGCACAGTGCCCTCCAGCCCTCTGCAAGGGAACAGGTTCCACACATCACTCTATTTCTGGATAAACTCTCAATAAAGGATTAAGTATATTGTGCACAATTAAATTTGGGAGGGAAATTGATCAGACTTATCATTTAAGCAATTTCATTTTTTTTCCCTAAGCAGGAAACAAATTAATCGGAGAAATTACTTTCTGCATTTCTTTTAATTATTTTAGTTGACACAGTAACTTCAGAAAAGCAAACGTGAAAGCATGTGTAAAGGCAGCCACTGTAAATACCATTCATTAGTAACTTATTTTCCCTGGAGTCGTATGAAGTGTGAATGTAAAGGCTTCTCTGTCTCTGGAATAGTATTAAGATTACAGGCACATTTTGCATTCATGAGGCTGAAAGGCAAAAATGAAATGATCCCGCATTCCTCCGGATTCTGTTAACTGTGTCACTAATTTCAATTAGTATGCTTCTCATTACAGAACGTTCATGTTTTATTTCTGAAACATGTGGTGATGTCGTCATCTTTATCCATTCCTGTTTTCTGTGATAACCCCAAAACTACCTTCAGATTTTCCAAGAGAGTAGATTCTCTTTTGCGCACAATAGGTCTAGAGGAATGAATTAATTCTGATCCAAGTCATGGAGTTTTTTTCTCCTCTGCTATTTTGGATCCGTGTGGATAGACAACATCATAAGACACCTCTCTGCTGGGTTAATTAAATGAAGGAGCTAAGCAGTGTGGTCATACCACAGCCATTCTTCCATTGTCATCCATTTCCAAAGAGAAGCAAAAAATTTTAAAAAATGGCATAATCCCTTTTCCAGAAAAAAAAAATGAAAATCTAAAAAGTCTAAAGGAACATAATGTGGCATTCAGCATGGCATGGTACACACCGTATAAAGTGGGACCACATGATCTACTACAGAAATAAAGCATGGAACTCATTAAGCTTAGGAATCGTGATAGTAACTAAGGGTAACAGTAATGCTTTGCATTTATAGAGTTCCTTTTTCCAGAGGATCGCAAAATGTCTTACTAACATGGATGGGGAATATTTCAAGTGCTTCTGAACCATTATTCAAGCATTTCAGTTTTTTGGCAGACATGCAAACCCTGAAGTGACCTTATAGCCTTTTTGGGGGATAGACTATAAGAAATTAAGTCCATTTTAGGGAAAAAAAATTATCCACCTGTGTCTATACTTATATTCCAGTTAAGGAACTGTACTGTAAGCCAGTCGGTTAAAGTGTTGAATTGGGGGCCATTGGTCAGGTTATCTTTACCTTTAGCCTAGGTCATGCAGCTTATCCCCTAATCACAAAGTTCTCACATGTTCCAGAAAAGCAGCGTTAGCTCTTTTCCTGTCGTCTCTTCCTCTTTTCCTGGAGTCAGATTTTGTAGGCTTCTTTTCCATTCTGTGTGCCACGGTGTGAGCGCATAGTGGTCAGGCATTCTTAATTCGAAAGTATAGACATATGTATTTACCCAGGTTTTCCCTGTCTTGGTTATTCTTCCTCTCCTGAGCTCCTTTTACAAAGGTAAAATTAGAAACTTCCTTTGTAGAGCAAGGAATGATTAAGGCAAGGAAGGGAAGTAAACAGTTGCCCCGGAAGTGGTTGCCCCATCTACCTTCACCTCCAGTGTTTGGAGTGGTGTAGAAACTAGTCTCTGAAGACTGAAAAGAAGTGTTCATCTTATCCCTCCTACTGCACTGTTCTAAAGTACTGGAGGGATTTATAATTAGTCCCCCCTCACCCCACCCCACCCCAAAAGTTGTTGCCAAAAGTCTCAATGTTGATGCCTTTTTGCTCTTTGGCTTGAATTTAAGATACCACCATCCTAAGATGGAGGTTCTATCGTTTCTATCCAGGTTGAAACCATGAAGTAATGAAAACATCAGGAGAGAAACCTGATCTTGTGACATTCCCACTTCAGAGAAGTTGGAGTAATCATCCCCAAAGAACTGCCCATTACTTGCTGAGGCGTGACCATTGGGTTTCAGTGACGGCAGCTAGGAGGGCTCTTGCCCAGCTGCAGTTTGCAAAAAATAATTCTGGCAATTGCTTTTTCTCCTTGCTCTGCCAAAAAAAAAATGCTTTATTGCAATTACAAGAGATCTGTGTGGAAAAAGTACTTGACTTAAATTATTTCACAAACTGTAGGAAAGTAGGGAATGCTCAGAGTCGCTGTTCATCAAAATGAGTTCACCACATTTGGAAACAGGAACAGAGGAAATAACCCTCTGATTTCTTTTTTTTAAAAAAGGCAGCTATATAAATTCAAATGTGGAGAGGAAGAATCTAAGGCTCTCAAAGAGACTGGCCTTGGCACTAGTCCATCAGCCACAGCTGTGTAGGTGAGTTAGCTTAGCCCCCCCAATACGTGGCATGTAGCGGGAAGTCGTTTATGGATTGGGGGTTTATACCACGTGTGAGGCTGGGGTCATTTTAATAGGCATCCTCTTTGCTGCTCAGCTACACAACTTTGAATCTTGCTGCCTAGGGCCTCCCCCCTCCCAACCCCCAAGCCCCCACGTACAAAGAAAAGCTCTTCTTTTCTTTGGTATCAGGATTACCCAACTCTCTGGGCCTATCGTGGAACCTTGTTCACACAGGATGGAAAATCAGGCCTATTGTAGGATCACCGAGATGCTTTTGATCGTTGCTGATCTCTGACTAGGGTTGCTAAAGCTGATCCTCTATGGAAAAGTTCACTGGGGCACTGTAGCAAAACAAAATATTGAAGTACAGTAGTATGCTCAGTGATTTCAACCAGTGTGGTGTCTCTTTTCCCAAATTATAGGACAAGTATTAAAATTGGAGGGGAAGCCAGTGAGAAAACACAACATATTGAAGGTCCCCATTTCAGGCCTTTTTTCCTCATTTTCACTATTCTTTTTCTTGCCCTCCAGAGTTACCTCATGATTCTGGATCTCTTTGTCTACTTAAACATAAAAAAAAAAATCATATACTTCTTGGGAGAGAAGAGATATTTAGCCCCCTCCCCCTTTTTTTAAAGGGCATAAAACATTTCAGAAAATATTTTATGTCACCATCAAAAATTCACCTATAACAGTTATACATAATTTTTTTAAAAAAATCATTAAGCAAGGGAAATATATATACATATATATATATGATTCATATTTAATCATCTGATTCTTTTCTATAGGGTAAATGTTTATGGAAGTTCTCATAAGTTGGAGCTGTGCAGTCAGAATAATCCTGTCAAATCTATAATATCCAATAGTAGCATTATAAAGACAGATAAAGAAATGAAAATTGCATTATGTTTCGCTGTGATCTGTAAATATTCAATTCTTCTTGAAAAGAAAGCACCAGACAGAAACCTCATATTCAGTAGCCCCTTCTCAGCCATGCATTAGCACTAAATGCATGGAACCACTCAATCCAGGTTAAATCCCATTTGGGGGAGGGGAGGCTTCCTTCCTCAAGCCCTCCTCACAGGTGCTAGTATCTGGAGAAAGATATTTTCTCTCCTGCCTCTTAGGATTAAAGGATACAGGGATAGAGATTTCTTAAGGCATGAAGCTTGAAGTATATTGTAGCTCTTAGAGTTCTTTAGTTTATTTTGTTTTTAAGCAAATTTATCTGATTGCTCTGACTCTAAATCCACTAGAAAGTCTGTTTGCCAGGAAGCAGCACCTATGAAAATGAGCTCATCAAGATTTAGTAAATGAACTTATAATACACCCCACCTGTTTATCATGTGTGTATCTTTCTAAGTCTTATTTCTTCATAGACTCTTTCCATGTTATTGGCAGGCTTCGATGGCCGAGAATAGTATACCTCTCTACACTACTGCTTCCATGGGAAATCCCACTCTGGGCAATTTAGCCAGCGCTATGAGGGAAGAGCTGAACGGTGCGATGGAGCACACAAACAGTAACGAGAGTGACAGTAGCCCGGGCCGTTCCCCTATGCAAGCAATGTAAGTATAGAAAAACATAGCAGTTCCGTCCTTGACACTGGTGACCCAGGAACCTTTGGACGATGATCCTGTTTTCTGTCAGAGGTGGGGAAGGGGAGAATTCCTTTTCTAAAATTCCTATTGACCTTGGTGTTGGTATACGTTGGAGTTTCTCAAGATGTTTTGATAGATTTGAACATCAAAAGGGGTCACTGAATGCCTTCCACATAAAGCAGTGGCTTTATCTCATTCTACAACTGCAAAAAGGAATAAAATTAATTCTCTTCTTTAAAGCTGAGGCCATCATTAGGGCATTATCATCATCATCATCATCATCATCACTATTACTGTTACGACCAGGCATTTCTATGAAAATATTTTTGATTTGCCCAACTTTCCAACATTTGGGTTTCACGTAGTTTAAAAGGGGAGAGGAAGGAGAATGAGTAGTATGAGGAGGGGAAAAATATACTTGTTTACTAAGTTGAATGATAAGCTTAAACTAACATTCCAAACACAACATAATTTCCAGGTATTAATGATGGCACATAGGAAAGGCTACATGATTTATAGATTGCTCTTAAAATATCAAAAGGAAAATTAATAGGAACATTATAGCAGCAGACGGCAGTATAATGAGTGCATATATAACTGAATGAAATAATGGGAGCTTGCTGTCCATGCTGCTGTGAATGGCAACGGGGCTGCTCTGTACAATAGGAAAGGGTAAGGCAGGAAGGGCGTGATGCCCCTGTGGGTGTGTGCAGTATTTATGGAGTGAAAGAAGTGAATTTGTGTGGCTGTAAATAACCCTGTCCCTCCCCGCAAAAAGATCAGAACAGAGTGATTATTTGACTACTTGAGAAGGAAGCTGGAGTTCTAAAGGTCTCAAGATTCATGTTTATTTGGGGAGTTGACCTCTGTCAGGAAATGAGGATTTTCATATTTGTGACACTCTCGGTGCTTGGTATAGTTTTCTTATCAACACTTCTAGCAAGTGAGCAAACCTTGGGCCACAATTTTCCAGTCCCGTTTTCCAGCATCTCATTTTAAGGTCATGTCAGTGACTGAAATGAAAAAGTGGGAAAAGATTTAATCTGTTGTGATTAGAATCACAAAGAATCGACGTGGGATGATGTCCCCCTTGCCCTGTTGGTTTTTTTTCCCCACCTCCATATTCAGGGTAGGTAGGTAGGGAAATCTGGAACTCAGTATATTTTGATGTTCCAGCAGTAAGACTTTAGCAGCAACACTCTTCAAAAGAGCTTTAAACTGGAAATAGTCATTTTCAATTAAGATGGACAGACCCATTGAAAAATGTTGATTCTGCTGTTAGTGAGACTAATAGCTTTGTGTTCTCTGATGCTAATGTGAACATATATTGTTTTCATCTTTATCATTGGCGTCTGTCTGAATTTACTTTTAAATATTGAGGTAGTTTATTTTCAGTTGTTCAGCGATGATTTTTTTTCCAGGCTAAAGTCCCCAATGTTTAGTTGATGGAGTGACCTCAGATGATGGACAACCTAGGAAATGATCCAAATGATCTCCAGTAGGTACCACAATAACGTATGAGCAGCATTTTGGAGAAGCAGAGTTAGAATTTATATGGCCACTTCAGTAAATACATTCCATACAGTGATGCCATTTATTTAAGAATTTCATTTTTACCCAGCCAATTTCCAGGTGATATTTGGGATCCTGGAGTTTAGTACTGTAGAAATACGTGGTCTCTGAGTTTCTAGTGCAACTCGGGTCACAAAATGCTTTTGAAAGAAGGGAAAATGCGCACGGCATGTTGTTCAAATCTCCCAGGTTTACCCTGTTTGCCAAATGTAATTATATGTCAACAGCAGATTTCCTCCTTCTACTATCAGTGTCATAGACAGTTACTCTTTGTGACCTCTTATTTCCATTAAATGCATTTTATAATGGCATTTTTTCATTCTCCTCCAATATGCACTACCCTGCTATGATGCAAATTGTTTTTTAACTGTTCCAGGATATTGGAATAAATCAAGCCTTAAACTTTATCACCGGGTTTAAAGGACCTTGTTAGCATGGCAACCCAGCTAATATGTAGCGAGTGTTCTGACCAAAGTCTTCATTCTTCCCAGTTTTCCTGACACTCAAATACCACTACATTTATTTCTCTTTTGAAAACACTCGAAAGGCATCATCTAATTACAGCTTCAGGACATAACGCTTTCATCCTGATGTGCTCTAAAAGGTGGCTACAAAGCAAACTGCTTCATGCTGTGTACACCACCGGAACACAATTCTGTTAAACAAGTTAGTTTTATTTAGGAAAAAAAAAAGAAAAGAAACTACTTCTCACAGAATGGACAAACAAAAGAATTACTCAGAGGTCAGAAGAAGGGAAAGTTGTGGTTTATCAAGGTTGTTCATCTTTAACTCTTTTAGAAGCAGTCTTTCTGTTTTCAAAAAGAAAAAGGGAAGGAAAATGTGGATTGGGCAGGCCCTCTCTTCTGGGTGTTGGGTGGCTCTTGGTGAAACATAGTTTTAAACTAGTTTGGGATGTGTGATATATCTGCAGTGAGAAGCCCTACAATCTCTTATGTTTTAAAACTTCACACTTTTTATTATCTAAAGTAGTACATCTTATGTCAGGTTTTGTAACACCCTAAGGTGTCTAGTGATATCTTATTTCAAACTCAGCCATGAATTTTAATTTTGGTTTCATGTTAAAAATCAAAACAGTCCACTGTGCCATTTCAGGGCAAGAGAGATAGAAGGAATTAGATATGTATTACGACTTTACTGAAATCAACCAAAGTAAGAGGAAGTACTTTCCCTGTATTTGGCACTGAAATCAACCAAAGTAAGAGGAAGTACTTTCCCTGACTTCACACGTCTGCAAATGCACCATTGGAGTTGGGGCTCTGAGATCACAGGGAATTGGTATGTCTTGAAGTATTCAAAGATCATACATCCTTCTTCATATTGCTATGGAGCAACTGGTGCAGGTTAGCACCTCTTCGGTTTTGGGGGTGTTCTCCCTGCCCCCATCATCCTAAAACAAAACGAATTTATCTTTTTTCTTTCCCTAACTCATCTAACTCAACTCATCTCATTTTCAAAACTTGTTACACGTAAAGTCAAAGGCTTCAAAGTCCAATAGTACCGAAAAACCATAAGGAGGAAAGTGACCATATCTTCTATGCTCTTCATAATGGAGGAAAACAGGGCAACTATGTCCTTGGCTCTCTTAAGTCAGTGGAAGGAATGAGATGAACACACAGAGACACTTGACCTGAATGTGGCATACCTGAAAGCATAGTAGGGAGCGCTATTAAATTTTTGTTTAAATTTTCGTTCTAGTTATTCATGAGAGTATGAGCTTGCTTTAAAGAAAAAAAAAGAGTCTTTTTTCTAAGAACCATTCCTCAAACTTTATCCAAGTTGCATTAACGTTAAAACCACTTAATGTTTGAAAAGTTTCTATCTTCCATAATAGGCCAGGGCAGAGGTTCTTAATCTGGATTCCATGAACTCTCAAGGGGATCCTTAGATGACTTTCAGGGAGCGGGGGGGAGGGTGAGGGGAGAAGGGCATATCTGTGAATTTGTGCTTTTAAAAACTGTATTTAGTTTGATCGATTTCCTTTGTAATCCTCTGTATTTTATTTTATGCATTTAAAAGCATTATTCTGAGAGAGAGTCCATAGAGGCTTCTTCATACTGCCAAAAGGATCCAAGATGCATAAAAAGGGTTCAGAATTGCTGGTCCAAAGTTATATTCTCCTTGTTTTTTAATACGGTTTATCCCCTTTGTTTGGCATTTGTACCAACATCAATTATTTAATAAGCCAGTGGTCTCCATTACTGTTTCTTAGTCCTAATACGTGATAACGTCAATAAAAACCAGTCCTTTTCCATTGATAGCCCCACCAAGGAGACCATGATAACTCAAATGGGTATTTTACATATCAAAAGCCTCAGAACAAAAAAAGTAATTTGTATTTGTAAAGGATCGGTTGTAAATATGATTTACGAACAACATTTCTCAATTGTTATCCTAGTAGTTTTGTAGGATCACCCCATGCTCCCCTGTGGGTTATTCATGGGCTAGTCCATAATGAGAAATTTGGCAGATCTCATCTCTGTTGAGCATGCTGGTGCCCACTGTGAAGCTGGGGATCGTGTCTTGCCTTGTTTACAGCTGACAGTGTTATTATTCTCGTTAGGGCTCTGCTCTCTTATCATATTGTTGTGTTGAGCGGGCCTTTTCCTCGACGTTTGTGTTTCCTGGCAGGGCTTTTCTTCCCTTATTGACAGTTTGTAAAAATATGCATTAATTTGGAGTTTCCAGCATGTATCATGGTGTCTCTTTGCTGTGTTTGCTTGAAGTTGATTAATGATAGAACCTCACTTGGGGTCGTCCTCTGGAGAGTTGTTTCACAGGTTCTGCATGTTAACTAGAGAAGCAGAGCGCACAGCTCGCAATGATTAGCCCAGACTCCAGGAACTCCGAGGTCTGACAAACCAGCATTTTGTTGTACAGATGTTTATTTCACTTATTTATTTGAAGATTGTATTAATCAGCTCACTGTGTCTACTGAGAGCATAATCTCTGAAGGGGCGAAGAGATAATCTAGAAGAAAAAGGCTTCTTTCAGGGAAGTTTTTTCTTGGGCACCAAGTAAAGACAGAATGACTCATATGTTCCCTGAGAAAAAAGTAAAAAGCTTAATATTCTTTGGAAAGATTCATTTATGCTAATCATCTTACCCATGGAAAACTCCTAATTAAGTTAGAAACTTTGCTCATTGGTCATTTTTTTCCCCCCTTAGGCACCCTGTGCATGTCAAAGAGGAACCTTTAGATCCAGACGAGAATGAAGGTCCACTCTCCTTAGTGACAACAGCCAACCACAGTCCAGATTTTGATCACGACAGAGATTATGAAGATGAACCTGTAAATGAGGACATGGAGTGAATGTCTGATAACCTTACCCTGAGAAATGAAGATTGGGAAAAAAACAAAACAAAACACGTTAAAGTCCGCTGTGAAATCTCTCCATTATTGTACAGTCTGGGGGATTTTCACTCCATTTTGACAACTCTGAAATGTGTTAACTCTTAGTGCCATCAAGTATCCCATTTGGGAGTATTTTTGATTTTTCTACTTTTTGTTGAAAAAAGGAATTTGTACTCTGTGCATTGGATGGACTTGTTTGGTACTTGGGATTTTCCTCTCTTACAGTCAACATCAGTGTTGTAAATTTGCTAAACTGAATCACTTACATTTAGCAGCAGACTTTGGACTGCAGTCCTGCCAATCACAGACACTGAGGATGTCAGACTGAGCATGTTCACCCAAACTGCAGATCAAGCCTTTGCCCAGATTTTAAGGATTCCAATGGACCACATATTTGCACAGTACTTACTGCATGCTGATTATCACTGCCTTTACTCCATTTTTTTTTTTTGCTTCCATTTGGGATGGGGAAGGCCTCTGTGTGTGTATTGGGGGGTGGGGTTGAAGAATAATTATCCCAAACTTTTTAATGTATTGCTTTTTTTTTGGCTTCTACTATACCATTTTAAGTTCTGACCTCAGGCCTCAATTTGGGCCCAGGGCCTCATTGAGGCTTTAATGTTTTCTGTACTCTGTGATGAATGTTAATAGGTGTTTTTATTATACAAAGCTGAATGTCATTTTCTTGTTTGTAGTTTTCTGTCATTCATTCCAATTTCCTTCAGATAGCACCCATGTTTTCTTTAAATTCAGAAAACATTCCGTTTTGGTCTTTGCAAGAAGGTCCCAAATGCTGCACTCTACCCCAATGATTGTCCAACTCCAAAGGATGAAATCCTGCAAGAATGCGAATGAATGACAGACAGACAGACAGACAGAGAAACACTGTAGAAAGCAACGCAGATTCATTCCACAAAGCAGTATTTGGGAATTTTGTCTTAGGGTTGTTTTCTTGGCAGCCACAGTGATTGTTAATAAATGCCACCTCATCTGTAACATCACCTGGATATTTAGCACCAATTGAATTCAGTAGCAGCTAGTATCAGTCAATCAGAAAGCATTTATCAAGAGCCTACTGTGTGTCAGGCACTGTGCTAGGCGCTGGGGACACAAGAGTGCAGTGGCAGACACTCCCTTGTTTGACACAAGTTTGGATGGACCAACAGCTCTCTGAAGTAGTCATAAGGATCTGTGTAGGGTACCCACATGGGTTACATTGTCTGCAAAGTGGTGAAAAATGTCACGGACTTCACAAAATACCATTCCTGAAAGTAGTGGTGTTGTAACTTAATTTAGGCATCCATCCATTAAGGACTGCTTGGTGGCATTAATCTGCTTGAATGCAAATTCGATTTCAGATTGAACTTGTTATGGAAATTGTTAAGGACTGAGCCCAGGAAATGTTAAAGTGTTAATGATTCCGATTGTGCAAATTCTGTACTGTGGTTTTTGTTGGTTCTGCAATATTCCTATGCCAACTCGTATCACACACTCACAGTGAGAGATATGGCGGCAGTCTCAGGACCGGAGCTTGCCTTTTGGAGCTCAGCGGTTCTCATGATGCACGATGCAGAAAGCTGGAATTCTCCTTCAGTGCCCTCAGTCACGAAACACCTGAGCATGTTCATTCTGCAATCGCTGTTGTCACTCAGTTATTTATGTAGGATGGTAGCTTATTTTTTATTTTCGTTTGAAAGCCTTTCAGAGCTTAATTTATATTCTCCTTTGTACTTTTTTTCTAAAATTACCAAAGATATTACACAAAGGTAAATTATGTTCTCTGTTATATGCTTTATCTTATGAAGCCAAATATCCTCTTCTTGTTGATCAAAGGAGGTGACAGAATTTAGTGGGAAATGGCAAGACATGGGCTATTGCTAACCTGAGACAGAACTGCTCCTTTATTCTATAATAAATTTAGAAGGCCAAGTAGGTAACGGAACCAAAGTTGTTGCTTTTTTTTTGTGCACCTCTACAGTGACTGAAGCTCACTACTGTAAGGAAAAATTATGGGGGCTGTCAAGGATCAAAGTAGGGAACCAGTATTAAAGGAACTACAGAAGGGGAGAACTCTCCCATGACAAAAAAGTGAATGTATGTTGCAGAAAATTAGTGTATCCAATAAAGGAGACAGTTAAATAAAATTCAGAGAGAACAAGAAAAGCTTCCATGATTGAACTGGGACATATAATAGATTTTCTAGGGGAAAAAAAAAATGTTTGTTTGACAGATTGTATGCCACTTTTTTTTTTTTAAAGGATTGTGCTCTGATCACGTCTTGAATTTTGGTTTATCTTGGCATAATTTCTGTTTTTGTTGGTTTGGTTTTGTTCACCATTTTCTACAAAGAAATAACACTCCTGTCCACTCATAAGCTTGGTACAAGAAATAGAAACTTGATCGGCAGTTACTCTTTGGAGCTCCATCCACTCTGCTTCCCACCATACAAAGGGCAGTCTGTGGTCATTTTAAACTTACCCCGATGTGCGGGCAGTAGCCCGATGGGATCATGAGAAGTGGGCCCTGTGTTTCTAAACTGAGTGGGTTGCTGGCTAGTTCGGTATTCAAAAGAGGTTAAAAATCTGGTAGATTAGTTCATTCTCAGCATGTGTAGCTAGACATGAGTAAAGAGAACAGCATGAGAAACTGTTAGTTCGCATACCTCAGTTCAAACTTTTAGGGAATGAGTAAAAGAAAAATACATTGCACTCAGTTGCACTTAGTTGTATGTCTTGCATGCTTAGTCTAAAGACTGTAGCAAAAAATAAAATAAAAAGAGAGAAAAATTAGATTTTACGTCTCTTGCGGGTGTCATGGCCTCGCAGAAGAACCAACTGAAAAAAAAAAAAAACAATCTCAGGCTTTCTTTCCGTCAAGCAAACTTCACTCTGATTTTTATAGTTCTGATTCCGTATCCCTTTGGGTACCCAGTTGCTTCTTTAGGGTGGGGTTTATTATGTTGTACATATATAGCCCGCTGTGTCTGTGTGAGCCTTTGTCTTTTTCGGGGGAGGGCGGAGGGAGGTTCGTTTTTTTAGATATTGTTCCTAAAAAGGAATAAATGCATACACCTGTTTGTCAAAACACCTTTCCTTTTTTTGTGCAACTGCTTTATATTAACTATACTAAAAATAGCTTTGAAAAAAAAACCTACTGTATGTAATGGGATTGCAGAGTGTGCTGCACATGTATTTCATTTAGTTATCCTTGCTTTAAGAATATTGGATGACATTTCCTGACATGTGGGAGAAAAGCCCTGACCCCTTTTTTTTTTTTTTGGCTTTTAAATTGTAACATAGTTGACAGATTTTGTTTTGTGTTTTTTTTTTCTGTTATCATTGATTGAAGCATTTTGTACAGTTGTGTTTTTTTTGTGTGTGTTAAACTGGTTTTTTTTTTTTTTGATACTTCCCCCCCCTCCCCCCTTGTGTTATTCTACCACTGACATTTCCGGCTGTCTTCAATGAGTTCCTAACATTTGAAAAGGAAAAAAAAAATGTTGTTGAAAATGTTTTCTCCTGCTGCAGTAAATATTTTGCATGATGAAAGTCCAGGGTCACACTTTCAAAGTTTATCAGTGAAGTAGTGATTATTAATGGGGAGTGTCAAAATATTGAACTTTTGTATAAAAAAAAAACTTTACAAGGTGCCAAGATGTAAAGACAATTTGTTACATGTTTTTTTTCTCAAAGAAAAGCGTACATTATGAAAGTAGTACCATGTATCAGGTAAACATGCTGTCAGGAATGAGGGTCCAGCCTTCCTTGTCCCCAGAGTTTGTAAATGTGAAACCTGTTCGGTTTCTGCATTTGACTAGCAGAAAAATGACCTATCAAGGCTTATGTAGAATAATTGTGACTACCAAGCTGGCTGTCACTTTTTTTGATGCTGACATAGGATGGTTCTTACCTAATTCCCAGTGCTCTGTCTCAGAACTGCTATGGGATACCTCAGATTTTCAATCTACAACTACTGTGTAAATCACTAGATATTTTATCCAAAAAAAAAAAAAAACGTTTTTTAATGGGGGGGAGGGGGGAAGCCTTGAGAATTCTTGTAGTTTTCAGATTACAGGTGAGCCCCATTTCTTAAGAACACAAAGACTGTGCATAGAATGGTTTTAAATCTCTTTGGTACCTTTTAGTTAATAACTTGCACCGAGTTTTTGGGATGTTTAGAAAAGAATTTTAGCTTTCTTATCTCAAGGATCAAATTGACAGCTCCAGTGGCATTTCATGGGCCTGCCATAGTTTATGAAATACCTGCTACACATAAGCCTTGATGAAAATGGTACAGTCCAGACTGTTAGCATGGTGCTGTGTGTGTATGTGCTGCCAGTAACGAGATTTTTTTTGATAAGGCATAAAAGAAACTCATTCCTTACATCAACTGTAATTCCATCATTCCATGTCTGTTGATACAGACAATAAAAAAAATGTTGTGTAGTCAGTACTAATTACTGACATTATAGCATTCTCAAATGCAATAAAAATGCTGGTTGTTCACACTGGTCGTACAAGTTGCCACAGACTAAGTTTTTTTTTTCTTTTTCTCCTCCCTGCCCTGCTGTTATGTATTAGTCGAATTGCATTAGGCTCTATCACCAGCTGCTTCAGTTACCTAATTATTAAAGTCAGCTTTCAAGAAAAGAGGGCATGAAGCAACTTCTCCACACTTGCTGGACACACCAAGATCAAAGTAAAAATGTCCCCTTAGAAAAACTTTGAGAAAAGAACTGACTTTTCTCTCGATTAAACACACACTTATTTTCTTTATCAAATTTTATAAAGAAAAAAAATAAAGTGTTTAATAACTACCATTAGTAGCAAACTGAAAATTCAGAGGAAAGTGATTTCATGAATAATTCATTAAAATTTCACATCTGCAAGATTAGTCATCCAAATAAAATGCTAATGTCAAAAAACATGCACCGTCTATAATATTCTCATCAAGACATCTTTTGCATATAATGATAAATGCTTAGATTAGAACAAATGATTTTATAAAAATATTCTTATCATAAAATTATCCTGGATAAATGTTACTTTCATGGGAAAAGAGTAGAACTTGAGTTACTAAATATTCCATCAAAATCATCTTGATTTTGAAATTTTGATGACCTATCTTTAAAAGAAGTTGCTGTTTCTCTTATGTTCTTTGAAGCAGATTTTAGAGAAATATTTCAGAAAACAAGCACCATTTTTAATAAAAGTAAAACTGCCAGTGTATGGATGAGCATCACTTTAGATGAGTACCTAGACAACTATAACATAAAACCAAAGAATAGGAGACTTAGGACAAATCATTCAAACCATTGGATGACTTCGAAATTAACCGTACATTTTTTAATTTAAGCAAAACACCCATTGACACCGATGGAAGCATTACTGTTTCCCTTCCTCTCTTTGAAAAGAGATCTTAAAGGACATGTTTGACAATGTTCTGGAAATTCCTGTGCCTACCCTTAAATTTCAAACCAGCAGAATGTTCATTGGTACAATAATGATGCCATCTATGCTCCAGAAACCCTTCACACTAGTATAGAACAAAAGTTAAAACAAGCTTATTTCCCATCCTTACCAATATACATGTAATATTAGTGAGTATTCATGGAAAATATTTCATGTGATCATTGTATCCAAAGTGTCCTAAAAGTACAGATATTATAAATGGAGTATTTGCAAAATCCACAGTTGGTTTATACATATAAACTGGTTCATGCAAACATTTTATACATATAAACCAACTATCCATTTTGCAAATATTTAATGTGCATGTATATATATGTGTGTGTGTGTATATGTATATGTACATATACAAACATACATATATACACACATGATGTAAATGCCCCCACAGATAAGTGGTTCTTTTAAATGTTGGCATTGAATTCTAAGAAAAGTATCCTAAAGTATATTTAATTCTACATTATTAATTTACCTTATTTCCCTGAGTTGCTTCTACCGCATTCAAAATGGAAACCAAATACAATTAGTTTTTCTTGCCCTGCTATTCAGACTATCTCTTCAATGATGATGTGACATGTTGATGTTATAATATGTTAATTAAGACTTACCTTTCATTGTTGTCGTGATGTCAAAAAAAAAGATGCCCATTGTAAAATACTGTGTTGTTTTTTAAAATCTTGCATGTGTGGAATTGGTGAAAGGTTTAAGGGAGAATTCACTTTTGTGGGTTCAATCGGTCCATGATCTCTTCAGTTGGAAATTAAATACAATGCAAAAAAAATTAGTTTAACTCTAGGAAAATATTTGGTTTACGGAAACCATTATGACAGTTTCGGTCTAATAATATCAACTTTCAAATAAGCCTTCTTCAAAACTTATAAGCTTTACCCAATAGAGCAATCTGCCAACAAACTTTCAGAGCAATAGTACATGAGTTGCAGTCAGGATATCTTGGCTCAAACCTTAACTTATACATTTACTAGATACATGACCATGAGAAAGTCACATAAAATGCTTCTGAATCTTATTTCCTGTAAAATTAGGATGGAAATATTCACAATCACAGAATTTTCTAGTTAAAAAGGAATCCTTAAGCTACATACCTCAGAGGGCTAATTATTGAAATGAGAATTGTTTTTCCATATTGTTTTATTAATAAAATGAAAAATAAATAATATTTTTCCTTCTCCCCACTTTTATGTTGCTAGGAGGGTGATGTTTAGTGATTCCTACAGAAAATACATCCATTTGAAATATTAGCAGTCCACTTTTTGTTTATATAAGTAGCAGAAAACACTGGAGGAAAAATAAGCTTTGAGTTAAAATGTTAATTTGAAGGTAACCGGCCTTTCAAGAATTAATTTCAGCCAAGGCAATAATCGTTATTTACCAGCATTTGACATTTTTATCACTCATCATATTAGCAAATTTCCATTGAAAATGCTAAAACGGTTCGTCATAAGGCAGATAACTGCTTTAGCTGTAAAAATGACCAACACAAGTGCCGGTGCTCACACATTAAATTATACCGTAATTAATAAAGACAGTTAAGCTGTCTACCAGCAACAGCAATTTAGGTAACCACATTTGATCGGCTATAAATTATAACTACATTAAAATTCCAGAAATATTAGCAATATGGATTACTTGATGGAAGTAGGTGCTGATGACCAACACTCCTTTTTCTTTTCTTTTTTTTTTTTTTAAAGAACGGAAGAACAGGTCATGTTGGCCACGAAACCATGGGTGAAGAGCAAGGCTGAGCACTTTTAATCTTGTGAAACAAGCAATTACAAATAGTCCCATCGATTTGTTAAAAAGCTTTAGGTGACATAAATTGTTTCCTGTTTAGCTTATTGCTCTGATACATAAATGTCACAGAGTATAATATTAATTAGGGCCAGGGAACAACAAGGGGGCAAGTGATATGGCTTCCAGTCAAGGATGTGTCAGGCCTTTGGGAAGGCTTTTTAGAAGGCGACCTGCACTCTTGGGCCTGGCCTTCTTGTGCCCTGCTCTTCAAGCTTCTTGGCATACAAGGACAAAAGAAAGAAAGGGAAACTCTTCTACCCCCAATAAAGTCATTATTTTAATACTAGTTTAATTTTATCATTTAAACTAAATTGCAGTGTTTTTCAGAGGCATTCCCTTGCCATCTGACATAAAATCCTACATTTAAAAAATTGGTGTCAATAAAATAAAATAATGTTTGCAAAGGCTCTCTGCTCCAAATGCTGGACATTTCCCCTTGCTCTGCTGGATGTGGCATGTATACTTTTTTCCCCCCTTGGGTGTAGCTTTCTACACTTAAAAATCCATTTTCAAATGGGTTGTGCAGGTTATTTACTTAACATAAATCAAATGTATCATGTACCCTTTCTTTAGGCTGGCTTACAACTTAGAAAAATAGATACTGAAAAAGTCTGGAGAAAATTTATTAAATATACGTTTTTACTGTAATACAATATTAATGTAACCCAATGCTTGTTTCCCATTAAGCTGGTCCTTTTTTTTTTTTAATACACACATGCTTTTTATTATTTTGCACTCATGCAAAAATTCCACATTCAAAGACTTTCCATCCAGTCAGGAATGTCTCTGGCAAAAGCGCAGTACGATATCCTGACCTAAAAAGAGACAGAAGACATCATCTGCTGTGAAAGATGGTGTACCACCAGTCAAGGCAAGCAGACCCAAAAGGAAAATGAAAGGTAAACTCAAGTCAACAGTGCTGGAGCAGCAGAAACAATTACTCTTTAAATCCCTTCTCTCAGCTACTCCAGCACTGCACAGATGAAAATGTTTGATTTGCAACATAAAAGATTCATTAATTACCACTTGAATATTTAAAGCTATTTTGCAGCCTAACAGAGATAGATAAAGCAGTGAATTAAAACCTCTAATAAAATTGTAAAAATATTTCAATAAGTTTACCAGTGTTATGATTTAGGGAGATATTCAAGCATTCTTAACCGAATAAAATCTTAGCAATTTTTCAAGTGTGTATTTGAAGTAAGATGTTGAGATTTCAGAGAATAATTTGTTTCTCATTTTCAAATGTTTACCAATACTCTGTTTTTGAGCCAGAATTGCTACTAGTAACTTTGTTTAACTGAAAAAGACACCTTATCTCTGGGTGGGGAAATAGCATCCCCTTCGAAGTAAAAGAAATTTCTTTTACAAGTGAATGCAATTCAAATGGTGTGGCCTTGGCCTCGGGGTGCTTCTAGTCTGAAAGGGAAGTTAGGTGGTGGGAAAGATAGAGCCCCTGGCCTGGAGTCTGGAAGACCTGAGTTTAAGTATGGCCTCAGACACATACTAGCTGAATGACCCTGGGCAAGTCACTTAACCCTGTTTGCCTTGGTTCCTCAAACTGTAAAATGCTGCTCTCTCACACAAGCCACAAAATAATGCATTCTATATGCTTTGCATTCATTCAACTATTCATTTAATCATCATGGACACACCTATTTGTGTTGGGCTCTTGGGATTTTAAGAAAAATTTAAAAAGGAAATAATGTTGCTCTCCTTGAGTTTGTATTCATCCAATTGGGGAGAAGCAATTTGTATTCAGAAGGGCAGATACAAAGCTTTACCACTGAGGTGATCTGGTTAGGTTTTCTATTTTAGGGGGTATAATAGAAAACCTTGGAAAAGCTCAAATGAACTTCCACACCATGAGAAAAGCAGACCCAGGGAAATGATATACACAGTGAGTACAACCATGTAAATGAAAATAAGACCAAGAAAACAATTGAAACTGAATCCTAGAAAATTATAATGATTAAGCTTGGCCCAAAAGAAGAGATGAGAAAGCAACTCTACCTCTCCAGTTTTTTCCTCATCTCCGCCCCCACGCACATAGTTGAGCATGCTGGGAGACTACACATAATGTCAGATTTTTTTTTGTTTTTGTTTTTGTTTTAATGCTGGCTAATTTTCCTGAACGTTTGTGCTCTTTAAAAATTATCTCTAAGGCCCAGAGTGAGAGGTGAGATAGAATCAGAAATGTAGATATAAAAATTTTATACACACACACACACGCACACACACACACACGACTTACTATTTGTACGACCTGGAGTGAATCATGTCATCTCTGGGCTTCAGCTTGACAATCAATAAAATGAGAAGCTGAACTAGATGACCTCTTAAAGACTTACAGTTTGAAATCTCTGATCTTAGTATTCTAATAGAGAACTTCACCTCGAAGACCAATAGGGCAACATTATTAGAAATGAACTCTCTTCCTTGTTGAATCCAGACCAGCAAGCATTCTCCTCTCTTGGCCTCTGCTTGACTGGAGAGGAAAAAAAAGACTAATTAGGATCGTTCTGGAGGTAGTGTGGTATATTGAAAACAGCACTGGATCTGGAGGCAGGAAAGTCCTGAGTTTGAATCACTCGAATACCAAAAGAAAATAGCGTGTTCATAGTGTATTCTAGTATGGCAACACACTATTGTTTGCTTTCACCAAAGGGCTGTTAAGTAGTTGAATCTTAAGCCATTTAGTGTTATTTAATAAAGTGACAAAAACACATTGTGCCTAATTAAAAAGTGCAGGAAAAACACTTGATAAAGACATTACTCAAACAATAAGAACGTGACAGTAATGTTTCCCACTCCACTCTTAAAACAGAAAAAAAAAAAATTACTGGAACCTATGTTTGATTCCACTTCAGACACTAAGTGACCATGAGTGATTCATTTAACCCCTCCAGAGCTATTTTTCCTTATCTGTAAAATAAAAGGATAAGACTCAAAGGACCACTAAGATCGCTTCCAGCTTTAAATCTAGAATCCTAGACAAAACCTTAAATTCTTTACTTTTTTGTATCATGGACCCATTTGGATGTCTGGTGAAACCTATGGACCCTTCTGAAAATAATTTTTGTTTTGATAATTGAAGAAAATGCTAAATTCAGTTCTAGTAAAAAAATAAGATGTATATTTTTTTTTCCCACTTGAGGTCACAGATCCCTTGAAATCTATCCACTGATACTATATATATGTATGTGTGTACATACATATATGTATATATGTATACACGGACACACCTGCATGTGTGTGTGCGTGCACATGTGCATGTATAAAGAATCCCAGTCTTAGAAGAATGCTTTAGTTCCTACACTGATCCGTGTGTGAGCTCGATATGGATAATGACTCTAGAGAAGCTGAATGTAACCCATCTAAAGTGTCTTGTTCTGTGCCACTCTTTGTCTTCCCATAAATCCTACGAACTCCAAGTGGATTCTTTTCTTGTTCTCTTCATGAAACACAGTGGCTTCCTATCACCCAGCTCTCACCCTTAACGCGTGACCAGCTGCTCCTTTTCCACTCATGCTGCCTCTCTCTCCTGATGTACTTTACCCTGCTTCTCTTGAACTGTTCTTGATCGGTAATGTATGCTGTAGCCGACACGTCTACTATGTCCTTCTCCATTGCCGTTTGGGGGACTGTCAACTTCACAAGAATATTGACCTATCCCTTTTGGAGATGCTGACATGAGGTGTACAGCTATGTAGTAATATGTGGAATTACCTATCATCTTTATCAATTGCCATAGTGTATTTCTAGTCCAAAATAATGTAATTGGGAATACATCAGGGAAATAAATGGTGAATTGGGTCTGCAGGATTTTAAGCATTCATGATTTTAGATAGCTCTGACATTTGTCTATATGGGAGTTGGGACTGGTGTACAGAGAGCTGATTAAGGGCGTTTCCAGAATTCCATGCTGTAGTCAGTGCGTAGTGTTCCTGGAGGGTCCCTAAGAAGGTCAATGGATTTGTCTTTGGTTAATATGATGGAATGGGACTGTCCATGCCTATATTTTGTTCCTTTGACCTCCTCCCACCCTCATCTATTGCCCTTTCAATCAATAAGCATTTTTAACCAACTAATATGTGTCAAGCACCATGCTCTAAGCACTAGCCAAAACAGACAAAAATAGGACCTCTATCCTCAAAGAGATCAAAAGAGGATAGTGTAGAAAGCAAAATTCATTTCTTTACACAACCCTCACGAAGAATATTTTTGGAACTCTAGTAGAGCACTTGGTCTATGCTGATGTTGCTATAAATGAGCAAAGATGATTCCCCACCATTATATACCCTTACTGCTAGGGCCCTAAGATGGTGAGATGTGATTTGAAACCAAGTATAATAAAATTATGGTATAGCAAGGTGCTGCTTGTGAGGTTTGGAGGGTCATTTGACTAATTTCAAATAACTTTTTTTCTTTATTTAACTTAATTTCTACTAAGATTTGAAATCCATGTAGAAGAAAGGTTTGCAACCTGAGACTACAGACAGAAAATCATTAAGTTTTAAGAATTGGAATTAACCATATTGACAATGGAGATAATACTGTCCTTTATATATAAAGATTACATCACTCTGAGTTGTTTTTCTAGTAGTCAGAGACAGATTTGCCCTGATTCATTCATACACATTTGCCTAGTTTCCCTCTTGGGACCAACGGTATCCAATGACTGAATTAGAGGTTTAGTGCCTGGCCATGGAACAGCAGGAAACTGGCTAGCCCATAGGACATTGGCCTCATTAGCACTATGTTCTAAGTAATGGGACTAACTGCCAAAGATAATTCAGAGTATCATTCTATAACCAAATCCACATGAAGGCTGTTTGGGGTCTTAACTTCAGCTTCTCTGGCCCCTTTTTTTATGACTGTTTGGTCACATAGTCTACAAACAAACAGGATGGTAAAGAATGTTACTTTGGTCCAAAGAGAATTGGCAACACTTGCTTCATGTAAACACAGTCTAATTGAGGAGAAAAAATGTGTAGGTTGAATTCATTAAAATAAAAGGGAGTTTGGGGATAGAAGAGAGTCATTTTTCCACACCAGGACACACATTCATTTCCTTGACATGCCGAATCAACTGGAAATCGATGTACTTGGTCAGGTGTCTGTTATTCTAGACTTAAAGGAAATGATGTTGTGACTACTTAATGTTGCCTTCATAAACCTTTAAATTTAAATTCGTAAAATGAGAACTGAAAAATTTACAAGACTAACAGCTCTTAGCACCAGCAATCATTTCCTGGGTTGTGCATTGGCAAATACTCACTAATTTAAAAATAAACATTTTGAGAAAGATCAGGGCTTAGGCTGCTAACTGCAAAGTTCATTCCCCCTTAGAAGTTCTTCCTTGATTATGAAAACTGCATAACCCATTTCCTTTGGTGTGCAAAAAGGTGTGTAATTAAACCATCAGCATAATACCTATCTACATGTAAAACCTGCACTTATGAACTTTAACTGCTGAATAAAAACTCCTATTACATGACCATTAAGTATTATGAATAAAGCCAGTCATCATGGTACTTGATTAATTTTTATGCACTGAGGATTGTGTTTAGCAGAAATTTGATTTCAGTGGTACCCCTCCAGGGCAACTCTTTGGACTTCTGTGGCCTAG
Organism: Phalanger gymnotis; assembly: GCA_028646595.1. Taxonomy (NCBI): domain Eukaryota; kingdom Metazoa; phylum Chordata; class Mammalia; order Diprotodontia; family Phalangeridae; genus Phalanger; species Phalanger gymnotis. The sequence goes on from CM053624.1 coordinate 351,203,092, forward strand.
TGCTGAGTATGTGCTGAATTACAGGAGCGGGTCAAGCAGGCTCTGTGGTTAGTTCCTGGGATGAGTAGTCTTTGAGCTGCCCCTTGCCTTGTCAAATGGCTCAAGCTTGGACCAGGAAGTCTATTGTCATCAACGCAAACAATGCAGCAAATTAGAACTTGCCTCAGGGGACCTATCTATTTACACATCTTATCTATTTACTCATGATTTATATATTGATGCCTTTTAATTTTTACATGACAGTCATAGACATAGCCCTGTCCATCTTCACTCTGTCAGTCTCATTTCTTGTAGCAAAGAAATATAGTTGTCACACCAAGTGATGGAGTCTGACAGCATGTGTGAAATATTTCCCACTCATCATCCATGCTTCTTTACTGAGAGGAGGAAAATTTGTTTCAGAACAATCGACAACATATGATACAATAAAACAAACATTTATTAAGCCCTGACTATGTGCCAGGCACCATGTTAAATGCTGGGGATACAAATAAGAAAAAAAAAGACAATTCTTGCTCTCAAGGAGCTTACATTCTAGTAGGGGAGGACCACACACAAAAAGAACTCCAGCAACAATATTAATTATTTCAATTCATCTTAGGTCAGCTGGATTTTCAATAGTTGTTTACACTACAGTAGCCACTGTATCTTGTTGTCTTCTTGTTTCTGTGTTTTTTTGTTTCTGCATCTGTTTCTATCTCTTCTCATGTTTCTCTGAATCTTTCATATTTGTAATTTCTTACCGCACAGTATTATATTCAGATACCACCATATGTTCAGCCATTTTGAAATCGGTGGGCACCCATTTTGGTTTTAGTTTTATTTTAGTGCCACAAAAAAGATACTTAACATATATTTTCCATTAAATAAAAAATCCCTTAAGAATATTTGTGCATTCACACTTACTAGCTGTGTGACCTTGGGCAAGTCTCTTAACCCCAATTGCTCCGCCTTCCCCCCCAAAAGAAAAAAAAAGAATATTTCTGCATTGAAGCAGACCTAATATCACTCAACGACTAGACATTTATTGAGCACCTACTATGTGCCAGGTGCTATGCTAAGTGCTGAGATTACAAAGAAAAGCAAAAGACATCCTTTTCCCTTAAGGATCGCATGACCTAATGGGAGAGATGACCTGCAAACAACTAAGAATAAACAAGTTAAATGCAGAATAAAGAAGAAATAATCAACAGAAGGAAAACAGTAGAATTAAGAGGGATTTGGGAAGACTTCCTCTAGAACGTAGGATCTTTGCTGGGACTTGAAGGAAGTCAGGAAAGCCAGGAGGCAGGAAGGAGGAGGGAGAGTATTCCAGGCACGAGACTATCTGCCAGGGAAACTGCCCAGAGATGAGAGATAGGAATGTCTTGTTCTAGGAATAGCAAGGAGGCAAGTGTCACTGGATTGAAAAGTATGTAGGTAGGAATGTCAAACAGAAGATTTCATATTTGATCCGGGAAGTGATAGGGAGTCACTGGCATTCATTGAGTAAGGATGTAACATGGTCAGACCTTCACTGTGCTTCAAGAAAATTACTTTGGCAGCTGTACCAACCAAAGAGGAGGTCATTATTTATTTTAAAGATTTATTGATGTCTTTTGTTTTTCAACCATAATCATTTCTAGATGTTCTAATTCCCATCCTCTGGAACTGAATCCTCCCTTGTAACCAATAAAAACGTGAAAGCAAAAACAGCTCTCGTTCACATCTGGCCACATAGGTAACGTTGGATTCTTGTAGTCCCCGCACCTCTATACCAGGAGTATTAGAGGATCACATATTTAGAGCTGAAAGAGCTTTTGAAGTCATCGATTGCCACTCCCCTCAATTTACCAAGGAGGAAACCTAGGCCTAGAGAATGAAAAGAACTCGCCCAAGGTCACAAAGCAAGTACAGGCAGAGACGGAATTTGAATTCACACCCTCTTAACTCCAAATGCAGAATTCCATCCATCATGCCATGATGGAAGGAAGTGTGCTTCATTATTTGTCTTCTGAAGTCCAATTGGTTAGTGCAGTTCCTTAGCATTTGGCTTCCTGTCTTTTTTAGTTTTGTTGTAGTTTCATTTACATCATTTTAGTCATTGTGTATATTACTCTTCTGGCTCTGCTTCCTTTACTCTTCATTAGTTCAGCTAAATCTTCCCATGGTTCTCTGAATTCCTTAGTCATTACTTCTTTTTTTTTTCTTTTTATTTTAATTTATTTTTGACATGTTTGGTTTTCAGCATTGATTTTCACAGGCGTTTGAATTACAAATTTTCTCCCCATTTCCTTCCCCCCCCACTCCAAGATGGCGTACACTCTGGTTGCCCTGTTCCCCAG
>CM053624.1:351205915-351240960 GCA_028646595.1 Phalanger gymnotis
GGGCCCTGCTTCCCTCTGCCACTTTGTGGGTTCTGCAGCTCTAGAATTGGTTCAGAGCCATTGTTTTATAGGTTTTTGGAGGAACTTGGTGGGGAGCTCACGCCAGTCACTGCTTCCCAGCCGCCATCTTGGCTCCGCCCCCTTAGTCATTACTTCTTAGAGCATAATAATATAATTACTTTACATTCACCTACCATAATTCATTCAATTCACCATTGCCCATGTGCTAAAGTAGAGCAATGAATGTCTTTGTATGGGGAGATTTAAGGGACCATTTAGCCTCATTGATATCAAAAAGCTTTTCAGAGGAATGGTCAGATCAACATATATGTCCCAAACAGATACCTCCAATCTCCTTGGAAAAGTCTGAATTACCACATACCAACCCTGTCGTTTACAACACGCCGTCACCAAGTATTTGCTAAGGATGCATTGTGTATCTAGCCCTCTGCTAGGTATCATATCTATACAATATTGATAATCATAGCTGGCATTTATCTTTCAGATCTACAAATTACTTTACTTTTATCATCTTATTGACTATCACTGTAACACTGGGAGGTAAGCACTAAAGCTATTAGTATTATAATTTCCATTTACAGATGAGTAAACTGAGGATCAGAGAAATTAAGTGGTTCACCCTAAGTTAGACTGTGATTAAATCTCAGAGACAGGATTTGAGCCCAGGTCGTCCTGACTCCAAACTCAGGATTTTATCCGTTGTACCATGAAGGAGTTCACAATCTAGGTAGGGAAAACAATCTAATAGGTGTACAATTGGATAACAGTGAATGTTTCTCTCTCTAAATTTCTTTTGCTTCACAGTCAATATGTCACCAATCTAGCTTCTATTGACAGGGGAAGATTTGACCAATATTTCCAAAGCACAGTCCCCAACAACTTGGAGACCTGTAACATTATTAGGAAACGTGATGTATAAACTCAATATTAGTTAGCATTTCCAAATTGTCGTCAATTTCAGAGTGTGAGTGGTATTCAAAGTGATGTCCATTTAGCCCCTACTGGCATTGGCAAAGACTATTCAAGCCATGTGACCTAGACTAAGCTAAAGGCCCATGCAGCTTAAGGTTTTTTTGTTTTGTCTTCTTTTTGTTTTTGTGTTTGTGTTTGTGCTCTGTTTGTTTTTGTCTCTGCCTCTTTCCATACTCCAACATGAGCTTTTGTAATTGAAATAACACATCACTCGGGCTTGCTAAGCATCAGATTTCTGTGTAGGGCATATTTTATTGTTCTTGGACAGAGAGCAAACTTTCAGTCCAAAAGAAAAGATGAAATAAATCTACATCTTATTTCCCCCCATTTTGGCATTTTCCTGGCTCAGGTGAGCATTGGAATAATTTTCCAGTTGCCGAAGTTGTTTACATGCAACACAACTTCCTCTGCTTGCTTTAATAGGTACAGATAGTTGAATTGTCCATAGTCTCTGTTCCTTCTATACCAAACCAAGGCAGCCACTGCTTGCCAAAGGAAATTACTCACATCACTTGGGAATTTAAACTGCCTTAAAGTTTCTCCTGCTCCTGCTTGAAGCTTCTTCTTGGAGCCTATTAAAGGCTGGCTTATGGCATGGTCTAGAATCAAACATTGATACAATTGGGTAGAATAAACCATAGGAAATCACAGTACCCTTTAAATTGCATCATGCTGCCATAGGTTAAGCACCAAAGACCTAGATATTGGAAAAGAGCTCTGTATTTAAAGAGCTCATCTTGAATCCTGACTCTACTCTTCACTGCCAAGGGCCCTGATGCTGTCAATTCTCCTGGCTGGGCCTGTATTTAAAGCTAGGAAGCAGGGCTAGATGATGTATGTCTAAAGGTCTTTCCAGCTTTCAGTTCTAGTCACCCTCTCTTTCCTTCAGGACTGGAGCATAAATTCAATTCTATTTAACCAATGCTTAGTAAATATTCTCTGTGTACTTTGGGAATGAAAGACAAAAAAGAAGCAGTACCTGCCCTCAAGGAATGTACTTTCTGCTGAGTCAAAACACCAGTAAAAAAGTAAACAGAAAGCAAAGGATTACAAGTGGGAGGCAGCACGGACAGCCAATGGGGATCAGAGATAGAGGGTTGGGGAGAAGACTGGAAGGCCTAATGTTGCTTGTTGTAGATCTAGCTAGATTTTTAAAAAAAACTAGAAATACTTTCTTTTTTTAAAAAAATGCTTTCTTAAAAACCATTTGTTGATACTTTTGCTCAAGTGCTATGATGGTATCTTCACATATTCCATCAAGCATTGTACTACCTAGACCGTGGAAGGGTGCAAAGACTATACAACATATTTTGGCACTATACACTCATTCATATATATGTGTATGTACATATGTATATATGCGTATTTATATATCATATATGTATATGTGTATATGTGTGTATAGATAGAAAATGTCTAAATAGCATAAAACTTTGTGAAATGCATGGGAAAGGTTAAATGAAGGACCTCATTCGATGCAGAGAGCAAATAGGGCGGAAAACCAGAGAGAGAAGAATTAGGACCAGGGAAGTTCAAGGCATTACAACCTGGCATTACAAGGCTCCCATTGGTCTTGATGGGTTTAATGTTGTCTTCTTTCTAGGACATTATAGGCTGTTAAAAAAATAAACCACAAGTTCTGAGAAACAAAGATATAGGTTTCTTTCATTTTACATAAACATATTACATGGGACTTCAGATTTTCAAAGTTGTTGAAGAAGGGATTTTGTTGTTGTGTTTTCATGAAGAGAGACTTTTGCAGAATATAAAGTGAATGAACCAGGGGTCGGTGTGTTCTGACACTTATTAGCTATGAGGCACTGGCTAAATAATATCACCGTTCTAAACTTTATCTGTGAAATGGTCAATATTGCTTGTTCTCTTTACTTCAGAGGAATGCTAAAAAGAAGACACTTTGTAAACCATAAAGTACCAAAGAAATGACAACAATTCTTCCTACTAAAGAATTTCTCACACTATATTATTTTACAGGGCAGATTCATTGGCAACAACGCCTCCAGATGAACAATGAATTGATGCCCCAACCTCTGTCAGATACAATAAATCTCTGGTCAATAGGGTAAGTTGAGGCACAAAGCTGTGGAGGCTATCATCGTATACTCAACCATAGGATAAGTTTTTATGACCTATAATTGGACATTCAGTAGTGACAGATGTGAGAGCTGGGAAAATACTATTAAAGAAAAAATGAGTAGCTACTGTAGGAAAGGAGCGACGAGTTGAAATCCTCAAGACTCGTCAGGATATTGGTGTGTTGTAACCAGCCCATCTCCATTTTGATCTCTTCCTCATCCAATCTTCTCAGCCAAGTAATTTGGGAATTATTTTCTGGGGCAACTCATATGAAGATAGAATCATTATAGTTATGCCCTCAGCCTGGAAGAGACCATGGGGTATATTTAGCGTGACTTCTTTTTTTACAGAAGAGACTGTGGAGATGCAGGAGAGCTAATGACCTGTGCCCAAGGCAGTAAAGAGCAGAGTCAGAATTCAAATCAAGGTGGAATCATTCCAAGCCTTGCCCATTTCCCACAAAATCATGGCTACATCTAGCAGTAGCTGCTCCTTGCCCCTTGCCCAATCTCTCCTTCACCAGGCTGCTGGAGTGATCTTCACCGATCACGTTCACCATGAGTGGAGGCAGGATTCCATTCCAAGGCTTTGCTTACAGACACTCTTCTTTTTACATTCTCTCCCAGGACTTTCCAGACCAGGGGAAGAAGAGAATAGTTATCTCTTCTACAGGCTGATTTTCCTCATTGTGGTTTTGATATATCATGGGTTGTCATAAGAAATTAAATGGGAATTTTGGGGGAGTTTTGAAGAAGAGATAGATAACAAATGAAGGCCAGCTGATGACATAGAAAAAGTTTTGAAAATCAGAAGTGCATAATATCAACATATTTTATTTTTTAATACCATAATAATTCAGACTTCTTCTCTGGTATGAAGGGAGGGCCAAAACATTTTACGCAGGTTTTCCAGATTGTGGGGGCTCTGTACCCCTAATCTCCGTGATGTGGAAGGGATAATGGTAATTGGATCCCAGACTTAGAGATGGGAGAGATCTTATAGGTTGTGTAGTTGGACCCCCACATATTTACAATTAAAGAAGTGGCAGTTAAGGGGCTTGCCTAAGGACACCTGGATAGAAAGTGGCAGAGCAGGGATTTGAATCCAGGATTTCTAATTCCAAATACAATGTATCCTTATCTTTAGCACCCTGATTCATGATTTTGAAAATTGATCTACTCAGGAAAACAAAGGATTGATGATAGGTTTCAAAGGGTGGTGGTGGTGGTGGTGGTGGTGTGTGTGTGTGTATGTGTGTTCTATCTGGAGGCTGTGGTTGAAGGTAGATCTTAAAAATGGGCCCGAGGCATGATGACCCACTTAAAAATATGTCAGTTGAGCCAGCTCCCCTGTGTCCCCTGTCAGATGTACCTGGAGAAAGGCAGTTGGAATTCAATATGGCTTCTGGCGCCCAGAGCATTTCCAGGCAACAAGACACATCTCAATGTCACTGGCAGCTCTGAACACGTTGCATTGCCTGACACTGGAGGCATGTTTCAGAAACCCAGAGGTACAATTGCATGACATTTGAGGTGTCACTGTGTGCTGCATTATACCTTGCCTGAGCTGGGGTAGCAGGAGAATTGAATAGAGTCACCAGACAGCTCTCCTATAGATAGCTATTATCTTCTTAGAATAAAGAACGGTTGAGGTTGAGTGGAATGTCAGCAAACCTATAATTTTTCTAGCCTGTTGGCTATCCGTGTTCTCTTATCCACGAAGTATGAGATTTGAGTTTTCCAGCTCTCCTTCCCTCTGTCAGAGCAGCCCACCCTCTGACAATTCAGCAGTCTCTTGGCTGATGACCTGTCTCTAGTCTGTTGCATATTCATGAGGCAGCAGATTTCCAATTCGTATTCACATCTTCATCTTCACAGGAGACACTATCCCTGTATGAGTGGTGATAATCACCCCTCTTAAGAAGTCAGTGCAGGAAATCTAGGCTGTTGGAGAATTGGCTCTTGGCTTTTGGGGAATGTGTAGGCAGAATGAGGCCAGATTCCACAACTTGGTCAACAACAAATGGCCTGAGGAGCGGGAGGAGAAAAGAGGAGGTGAGTTGTGGGAAGCTCCATTTAGAGGCATTGATGAGCCACCATGTTCCAGGGACTACCAGAGAACCAGGCATCAATTCCGATGCATGTGCACTGTAGCAGGAGGCAAGGAGTACCTTGATCATTATCAGACATGTAGAAATGAAACAGAGTTGATTCTCTGCTTTCTTATTTCTTGATTTCCAACTACTAATCCAGGGGTAGGGAACCTATAGCTTTAAGGCCACATGTGGCCCTCTAGGTCCTGAAGTGGGGCCCTTGGACTGAATCCAAACTTCACAGAACAAATCCCTTTAATAAAAGGATTTGCTCCCCAGCCCCTGATAACTAATACAATCTTCTCTATTTTTCCTTTAAGATGCCTTTGGGATCTCTTACATTCCCATGGCCACCCTTCTCCCAGACTAAGATCTCCTGCCATAATTGGATTAATGCAATTAGTCACTTAATAAACATTTATTAAACATTTACTATTTGCCAGGATCTGTCCTAAGCATTCTTTCCCTTCACCCTCATTTTTCCAATTTTTAAAACTTTTTATATTTTTTTTCTTTTACATCATCCAGATTAGTCGCTGTATGTCTCCCTCTCTCCCTCCAGACCTAACATTCCTATCTTCCTAACTGCTCTCCCTACTTCCCATTCAGGTCAATTCAACATGTGCCCATTTTTGCTGTAATGGAAGAAGAATTCCAAGTCCACTGATTTGTAATCAAGAGGACTCTGGATTCAAATCTTGTATCTGCCTTCCTGTGTTACCTTAAACCAGTCACTTCACTTATCTTGGACTCAATTTCCGTCTTCTGTAAATGAGGAGGCTTTACTACTCAACCTGTAAGGCCCCTTCTAGTGCTAATTCCAAGCCCAACCTGAGAATTTAGGTTTGGACTAGAATGGTCCAGGAAAGCATGATTCAGGCAACAAAAATCCTAAAGAGGGATGGAGAGCAACTGAATCTGCAGGAGTCCGAGGGAATATGAGAGTCTGGGGAGATTTCCCATGAGGATGTTGTATTGTTTGATTCTCAGAGGGAGAACCTAAGCAATATATAATTACCCCGTTAACTTCAGGAAAATGTCCCCAATCCTCAGTTGACATTCAACATGTTTTCATTGGTACCAATCCATCTTTCTTATCTCAGCACCCACTATTCCCTTGTGTGTGTATGTGTGCGTGCATGCATGTTTTTTTAACCAACTAGTATGCATTGTCTTCTACCCCCCAAAAAAACCTGTTTGTGCTTTTTTTTCCCCTTCTGTGCCTTTACTAATTATGTACCCTGCATCTGGGATGTCTCTTGCTGTATCTCTGCCTCTAAATTCTACCCAACTTTCAAACTAAATTCAAATGCTACTCCTCTGTGAAGTTATTTGTCATCCCCCATGATGAAGGAGTGAATCTTTGCCCCTGCTGATTTCCTACAGCCCTCATTATCCCTGGTTTACTCTACTGGGTAATAGGCTTTCTTTTATTCAGCCAACATAAACTACAAAGGGATCTTCTCATCTCTATTTCTAATTGTGTCTGTGAAGATGCAATCCATTGTAAAAATTGCCCTCTAAGAAAGTCCTACCTGTTCACACGTATCTACCAAACAATTCATAACAATGCTTTCTGTGGTAGTACAGAGGTAGCTACTAAGAGAGTAACTATCAATTAGGAAATGGCTGAATATAGCAGATGGATATAATGAAATAACATTGCAGTTAGAAATGATATCTATGAGGAATTCAGAGAAGTGTAGGAAGATTTCTACAATTGATGTGGAAAACAGTAAGCAGAACCAGAAAAAACAATATACATAGTGGTTATCACAATGTAAATGAAAAGAACAATAAAGCTAAATCCTCCATAATTATAATGACTGAAGTGGGCCCTGGACAGAAAAAAAAAAATAAGGACATAAACCACCTTTTTCCAGTGAAGAGACGGGGAATAGCAGATGTAGAATTTTGCATATTTGGTCAAATGTAGTCTCTGGTTCATTTGATTTTACTTAAAAATTTTTTTAAAAAATTTCATTGCAAAGGGAAGAGTCCCTTGTTTGAAGGGCAGGGACATCTATCTAGAAATTACTGTGCCATTGAAATAAAATTTACTGGAGTAGAGCCAAGATGGTGGAGTAGAGGAAGCACTCAGCTGAGTTCTCCCAACATTACCCTTCAAACAGCTTTAAATTGGTGCCCTGAATTGAATTCTAGAGTTACAGAGCCAACAAAAGGTCAGGGTGAGACATTCTTCCAGCCTAAGACAATTTAGGAAACTGGAAAGAGGTATTTGTGACATGGGGCTGTAAATTGGACCAGAGCCCACATGGATGAAATGCCAGTAGTGGGACTAGGTGGTGGTTACAGAAGCAGCAACATTTTCAGGAGCTCTCAAAGCAGATATGGTAAGGGGACCTGGCAGTTGGTCAGGAATAGATTACAGGGGACCCCTGTGCTAATACTGGACATAGAACTGGAGGTTGTTTGGCAATTCCATTGCCCATACCCTCTTCTGGGTCACAGATCAAGGGTAGAAAGGAACACTTTGGATCAAGAAAAAGCAGGAACCCTGAGGAACAATGTCACTTCTGGTCCCCAAGGAGCAAGGGCCCCAAGGAGCAATACAACTTCTGGTCTCAGGAAAGTAGAGGTTCTGAGGAACAGGATCAATTGAAATTTTAAGAAATGAGGGGCCCTTTCTGGGAAAGGACCAGAGTGCAGATCAGGAGAGCAGTGACTACACCTCTTCCCAGATCACATTACCTTGGAAGCACTGAAAACTTCTGAGCCCCTACAGCTAACTCTGAAAACAGCAATGTGACAAATCTTGTAGTTTAGGACAGTGCCCCTGCCTCCCTCTTTGGGAACAGAGCCCAGTTTTAATATAAAGTTCGTAATCAAGAAATATGGAGGAAAATGAGCAAACAACAAAAAAGAATCTACTAAAGTGTCTACTCTAGTGACAAGGAAGATCAGAACGCTAAATAAGAAGACAATGGAGTCAAAACAGTTCCAAGGAAAGCCTTAAAGGGGGAAAAATGTGAATTGGATGCGACACCAGCAAGAATTTCTGGAAGAGCTTAAAAAGTTATTTTAAAAATCGAATAAGATGAGGAGAAGCTAGGTGGCTCAGTGAGTAGAGCACTGGCCCTGGAGTCAGAAGGACCTGAGTTCAAATCCAGCCTCAGATACTTGACACACTTATTAGCTGTGTGATCTTGGGCAAATCACTTAGCCCCCATTGCCCTGCCTTCCCCCCTCAAAAAAAAAGAAAGAAAAATCAAATAAGATGGATAGAGGAAAATTAGATAAAGAAATGAGAGTGAAGGAAGAAAATTACAAAAAGACAATTGGTTGGTTAAAAATAAGGTGCAAAATACTTTTAAAAAATAATACCTTAAAAAATGGAATTGGCCAAATGGAAAAAGAGGTATAAAAGCTCACTGAAGAAAATAATTCCTGAAAAATTAGAACTGGGAAAGCAGAAGCTATTGACTCCATGAAACATAAAGAAACAATAGAAGAGTCAAAAGGATAATAATTTTAAAAAAAGAAGTGAAATTTCTTTTTGGGAAAACAACTGATCTAGAAAATAGATCCAAGAGACATAATTTAAGAATTTTTGGATTACCTGAAAGCCATTATCAAAAGGAAACAAGATAAACTAGACAATTATATGCCAGATTGTGGTGAAATACTATTGTACTATAAGAAATGACAAGGAAGATGGTTTCAGAAAAACCTAGGAAGATGTATATGAACTCATGCAAAGTGAAATGAGCAGGGAACCAGGAGAACATTTTACACAGACAGTTCCAAAGGATGCGTGATGAAAAATGCTATCTCACACCTGAGAGAGAACTGATGAACTCTGAGTGAAAATTGAAGCATATATTTTATTTTACTTTATTTTTTCTTGATTGTGTATATATGTATGTTTTCTTTTGAAACATGGCTAATATGGAAATATGTTTTGTATCACTTTATATGTGTAATAAATGTGATATTGCTTGCCTTCTCAATGGGTAAAGAGGGACAGGAGGGAAGGGGAGAATTTGAAACTCAAAATTTAAAAACTTAATGTTAATTTTTACATATAGTATGGAAACATTTGAATAAATAAAACATACACACATGCGTGCATGCGCGTGCGCGCACACACACATATACACACACACACACACACACACACACACACACATACATATTTGAAAGTGGACCACCACGGAAAACATCTACTTAACTTTTTTAAAAAATTGCCTATTTTGAATCTTTATTCAATAAGAACAAATTTTGTCTATAAAAAGAAAATAAAAGTCATCAATAAATTTGTTTAAACTGGCTACTTTATATTTTCATTAAGGATACCATGATGCATATAGATTATTCTCAAAGATTGTAGAGGTGAGAAATTAGACATAAGACTCAGTAGTTGCTGATATCTGCTTGCCTATATTTTTTAGGGGGGGAAGAAGAAATATTATCTGTATTCTTTTCCATTCTTTTAGAATCCTCCCATAAGATACATTGAAAATCCATGCCAAAGTGCTCCTGATATTGTGTCAACTCCAAAATTGATTTCTTGTATATGTAAATTTTAGGTCCTGTCTCCATTCTGGAACTGTAGTTTTAAAAGTCTTTTCTACATCCTCATTTTGGGTACTGAGAGATTGTATTCCAAATGTGGTTGGTTTAACTGCCGTGATGGGTCCCCTATGTTTCAAGGTTCTTCCCTCCCTCTCAACACGGATTAGTCTCAATTTTTCCCTGAGTGAGGACAAAGCTATCCCTGAGACTTGATTGGCCCACAGACCTAAGGCTCAAGAAGTGCCGCCTTGATGCCCCTTTCTGGTAGCTAAATGCTACTATATTTCTGCTGAGCATCCTTTCTATGTTGGGGCCAAGTAAATCTCCTTTTGTTAACTGGTGAATGACCTATGGGTATGTAATTTCATTCCAATGTCAAATCTAAAGTACCAGGATACCGGCCTAAGCTTGAGTGAGCCTTCTGATTCCCATTCCATCCCATAGCAATGGTCATTGAGGATAAAACTAGATAACTGTAGATGTACTAGCAATTTTTGAATTTGTTTTACTTCCAGGTTAATCTGTAAATGTCCTTATGGCAATATGACATGAATTTATTTTTTAATTTTGTATAATATTTATCTGTGTGTCCTGTTCCCTTGCTAGAATGTAAGTTCCATGAAGGAAGGAACTCTGATCTTATCTTGGACCTCATGTACCCAGAATTTAGCACAGTGTTCCACACCTGGAAAAGGCAGGTAAATGGCAGAGTTGACACAACACTAGGCCCAAAGTCAAGAAGACCTGATTTCTTATCTGTTCTCAGACACTTGGCAAGCTGTGCAACTTTGGGCAAGTCAGTTAACCTCTGTATGCCTCAGTTTTCTCATCTGTAAATTGGGGATAATAATAGCACCTACCTCTCAGGGTTGTTGTGAGAATCAAATGAAATAATAATTGCAGAGAGCTTAGAACAGTACCTGACACATAGGAAATGCTATGTGTTGGATATTATTATACATGGTGGGCAATTAATGTTTGTTGAATCAAATAGAATGAGACCATTAGTTCTATAAGGGCAGGCACTGCCCTATAATTCTCTGTCAATCTGACAGCCCCTAAAGCAGTGCCTTGAACATAATAGGCAATCAATGCATATTTTTGGTGGATTGATTGCTTTTACTTTATGCCCATCTTGAGACAATAGCTGGAAAACTCCCTTGAACCCGTCCCGGCTTTAAGGATAGGAACTATGGGACACTTATGAGTCAGCTAATTTTTCAGTATTATAATAAAAAGTCTTCTTTAATATTTTCCATTCACAGTCAAGAGATGATTTTATGCTGAAATAACTTTGACAACAAATGTATGTCTACTAGTATGCCATTCTTGGCATAATTCAATTTGATTCCCTTGAATAAACGTTTATTAAGCATGTGCGAGATGCTAGGTGCTAGGAATTCAAAGACAAAGATGAAACCTGAGCTGACATTCTGCTGCCCCCGGGGGGCGGGGGGGACTTGGTGGAAGATACCACATATCCATTTTGGGTACTGAGGGATTGTATTTCAAGTGTTGTTGGTTTGACTGCCATGACGGAACCCCTATGTTTCAAGGTTCTTCCTTCCCTCTCAACATGGGTTAGTCCAGTTTTTCCCTGAGTGAGGACAAAGGTATCCCTGAGATTTGATTGGCCCATAGGGCTCAAGATGTGCCACCCTTAATGCTGCTTTCTGGTAGCTAAACGCTACTATATTTTTACTGATCATCCTTTCTATGTTGGGGCCAAGTAAACCTCCTTTTGTTAACTGGCAAATAACCTATGGGTGTGTAATTTTTTTCCAACATCAAATCTAAACTACTGGGATACAAGTAAATTGGAGGAAAGGAGAGTGCTAGAATGTGGGGGAATCAGAAAAATCTGGACCAGTGAAATGAGAGCTAACTTGGACTTTGAAGATAAGCCTTCTGAGGAACAGAGGAAAGGAAAGTGCATCATAGAAAATGTCAATTGACTAAAGACATCTTTAACGGCAGAGACTAGAAAGTGGAGGTTAAGGGAGGAATGGTAGTGCAGTTGGCTGGAATTTGGGGCCAAGAAAGGCTGGATTCAAAGTGTGCTAGGCCCCATCAACCTCACTGAGGAGTTCGTATTTAACCTTGGACCCAGTAGTGATTCAGTGCAATTTTTCATGCATGAGAATGACATGCTCAGATCTGGGTCTTAAGATTATTTTGAAAGCCGCATGAAGGATGGACTAGAAAGACTGGAAACAGTGAGGGCAATGTGGAGGTTTCACAACAGATAATGAACTCTTGAACTAGAGTGGGGGTAATGTGGATAGTAGAGGCAATGGATAGAGTGTGGCCCTGGAATCAGGAAGACTCATCTTCCTGAGTTCAAAGCTGGTCTCAGAAACTTACTAGCTGTGTGACCCTGGGCAAGTCACTTAACCCTGTTTGCCTTAGTTTCCTCATCTGTAAAATGAGCTGGAGAAGGAAATGGCAAACCATTCCAGTGTCTCTGCCAAGGAATCCCTGAATGGGGTCATGAAGAATTAGATGTGACTGAAACAACTGAACAGCAACAAATCTGGATAGTGGAGAGGTCAGCAGAAAGAATATAAGGGATGTGGAAGTAGGATGATGAGACATAGCAATTGCCTGCTTATTGGGTAAGAGGGAGAGAGAAGAACAAGAAGGAAGAAAGCTTCAAGAAGGGCAATTTCGGGTGAGAAAGTGGTATTTTGGACATGATGAATGTGAGATGCAGCAAAACTGGAAAGAACTCTTTGGAGCCAAGGTAAGATTTTTTTTCAACCCTAACAAGGCCCCTGGTTTCCATGTAAATCAGCTGGACAGAAAGATTACAAAGGCCTGTGTAGAACCAGAGAAGCTACAGATACCTTCCTCCCCAGGAACCAAAATCATTATCCTCTCTACACTAGCCACTGGAAAGGGGAAATACCCATGAATTCAGGTACTCAGTTGATCAAAGCAGGGGATAGAAGTGTTCATGGTGATATTGGTCTGAAATGTCATATAGTGGAGGCCGTTGATCAGGTAATATATAGAGCTATATCAATTCACTCTTTTGTCTCTCTTCATCACAGTCTTTGAAAGGCCTGGCACCTGAGCCAGGTAGGTTGACGGTGATAGATAACCATAAGGTTAACAAGGCCTCTAGGACAAGGCAGCAAGCAGCCATTTCACTTCACGCTACTATCCTATTTCAGTGCTATCCACTGAGTGTCTGGGGCTATGGCTAAGGCTGGGACAGAGAGTCACTCGCAGTGGCAGAGACACCCATCCTCATAAGAAATATGGTCACAGAGGGGCTAGATGGATATTAGGGGAGAAGCACTGACACCAGTGATGCTTTTTGGGGGGGACAGTATCCCTCACCTACCTAGACCATTAGTGCATTAAGTCCTTAGTGGTGACAGAGAGCTGAGTGGGTATGGAGTTCGAAGACCAAAATGGCAGGCAGCGCATAGAGTTGGTTTGGGAGCAGTTGCATTGCCACTTTCATCAGCATTGATGCCCAATCTCACCCATAAGCAATACAATTTTTTATATATCCTAACTAAACGTGATGATTCTTCATACTCAACAATTCTGACTTTTTCTGGATAGAAACACCCCACTCCCAAGTCTCTTCTCACTGAGAGTTACAAGATACACTTGTGTATCTTGACAGAAGAAAGCTGAATGTACTCAGCCCTATCACTGTCCAAAAATCCCCACGGTTGTAGAAGGCAGATTCATAGGATCCCATGCCATGGCCGCTAACTTACCACATCAGCTACCCAGAGCTCTAAATATTGTGTATTCATCATGCAGCTGCTGGGAAAGGGATATCTTAATGCCCAAGCGATTTAATTGATCAATTCCTTTTTTGACTTAAAAGAAAATGTCACTATGAGTATTGTCAATTAATAGGCTTTATACCTACTAATGGCCTGATGGGTTTCTTTGATGTTAAATATCACAGAAAGTAATCATTTGATTGCAAGAAGCAGAAAACATGTTTTATCACTTGAAAATGAGATTCATTTTTAAAGGTAAGAATCAATGGAGAAGATTGATTTAAATGTCCAGGGTTAAATAGCTCATTAGCGTTAAAAAAAAAATCCAGGCACATTCTGAGTTTTACCTTCCACTCGGTGAAAGTTGATTCTTGAAAGTACATTGGGGCTGCCTCATAGTTGAGACCAAAGGAGATATTGTCATTGCAGGAACCATGATAGCTGTCTTTAATTACATAATGGATTTCTGTGCAAGAGATAAATTAGCCTTTTTTGGTTTTATCCTAAAGAGTGGAACCAGGAGCATTGGGTTGAAGTTGCTAAGAGGCTTCCTCAACCCTACAACAATTAGAGATGGTCCAAAGGGGAATAGGCTAGCTTGAAAGGTAGTGAGCTCTCCCCTCAATGAAGTTCTTCCAGAAAAGACTAGATGGGAAATTATTGGTTACCTTTTATTAGAGATTCACTTTGGGTGTATGGGTTAGACTTAATGGTTCCTTCCAACTCTAAAATCTTGCCATCCTATGAGCTATTTTCAGCTGACCTGTATCACCCAAAATCACACTTTTCAAATCACACTGAAACATGATTGCATTTTTCTTCATGTTTATTTATGATGGAGAATAAATATCTTGAAATAAAGAAACCAAGTAAATAAGGACCATGGGAAAAGACTTCCATACCAGGGATCATACTGATTTTGCTTTTCTCTGATCTTGATGAAAGATGATAAAGATGATAAAGGTCCTCCAATTTTTGAAGGATTTTTCAGGGTCCCTTCGAAATTAAAACAAATTCATAATCTTTCTTCTACACCTGCACCAGAGAGAAGTCAAGTCAGTAAGTTTTTGTTAAGCAGCTACTATATGGCAAGCACTATGCTGAGCATTGGAATACAAAAAAAGCCAAAGAAAGGTCCCTGCTCTCAGGGTGCTCATAGTCTCTTCACACTCAAACACATATCACTCATTTGGTTAATTGATTCAGTAGGAGTGCAAGGACCACTTAGATCTGTAACCACTTATAGGATAGAGGTGTTGGCCATCTTGGGTTCCATTGACCATGACCGATCTGTATTTATCCCAGTTTCCTCAGCTGGGACTCTAGTGATTCCGAGTCCAAGAGGAAATTTTAACATGCTGGAGGGTGGAGGAAGAGAGTAGGAAGGATGCAATATCTCAATTGTGGAAGCTGAACATCAACACTGATTTTTAAAAATTCTCCAGAGGAAATACCTCATTACAAAACTAACAAAGTGAAACATTAACGTGAGAGTTAATGTTCAAAAACATGGTCCCCTAGCAGGATGCTTATTTGGTCTTGACTCACTGCCAACAGCTCAATTCTTTATTTATTTGCACTCGTAGCTACTTCAGAATGATAAAATAGGAGGCAGGGACCTGAATAACTACCTAGATCAATCCCTTATTTCACAAATGGGGAAACTGAGGTCCAAAGAGGGTAAGTGACTTACTTAAGGTCATACCAATTATTGAAAACAGCCAAGATCAAAAACCAGAACTCCAGTCCTGGTTTAGTTCTCTTATCATGTAATTACTTGATTTTTCTGTGAGAATGACTTTACCTGGGATAAAAGCAGTAGAAGGAAGGGGAGAAAAGAGGAAGAGGAAGGAATTGATGGCACAAAGGTTAGTCCAAGGTCAGGTGCAATCACACCAGGAAAGGAATGGTCCATGTTGCGGTGCTTCCAGGTCTTACTTCCACAAAGTTTGGGGGTGGGGAATAAGTTGAACCCTATGAGCATGATGCCATAGTAATGGAACCTCAGAGGTGATGGAACAAGATAGTACTGGTGAACAGCACACTCCTGGGTGAAGCTCCAAGGTAGTGATTGAAAGTCCTATATGAGGAGAAGACACACTCTCATGGATGTTAGTATCCTAGAGAAAGCACCATTTGTTCACTCCATGTTAGTTACACCTCTACTGTAGGCTATCTGAGGCTTCCTCACTCCCTTCCTATGTTGACCATTGATTAGCTGACTGCCAAAATACCCTTCTCCTCTAGTGGAGATGGGGGCAAGGACATCTAGGGAAAAAAACATGATGGTATTGTCTAAGAGGATATAGAAAACAGTACCTCTTCTTCTCTCTTCTAGTTTCAGCACATGACCAGGTCACCATCATCTTACTATAATAGGAATATAGAGGAAAATAATGTTTTTCCTTAAGCTTAAGGACAAGAATGGAGCAAAAACCAATTTAGGCTCTTCTGAACTACTCTTGAGTTACCCTGGCAGAATCCAAGATATCCTGGAACCAGAAACAAGGTTCCATTTGGAGGTAGCAGTCCCCATCCCCCCACCCCCCAAAAAAGATTCAATTTCTTGCTACACAAGAGATCAGCTGTTCCCTTGCTGTGATTCAGGCATTGACAAAAGCACTGTAAAAGACTTTCAGAGCTCTTGCCTTTATTATTCTTATGGAGCACAGAATTCCTGCTTTATTAATAAAGGAGGCTGTCACAAAGAACAGCTTTGTGGAATTTCGGACGGTACACATCCGTTTTTATTGGCTTAGCTCTGTTATGAGCTCTTGGAGCTATTTATAATGTTGTTGCACTGAAAATTCCTTTCCATATTGTCATTCGTTCTCCTGCTCCAAAAATCTCCCCTCCAAATTAAAACAAAATCACAGTCTTTCTTCTTTCTTCTACACCTACTTAAATTCAATTGAAGCTGGCATCTCCTGGGAATGGGTCCATCTCTTGTCCACATCTGAGATGTCTCTCTCTTCCCAGCAGGGGGAGAAAATGATGCTCTGTTTGCTCTTGGAACTTCAGGCCATCCTTTATTCCACCTTCTCTGTCAGACAAGAAAGCTTCTCTGCCCCTGTTCACTTTCCCTCTTCCTTCTTAAGGCTATGGCTGATCTCCATGGGAATGTGAATCTCAGTAGCTTATTGTCCTGTATTATTTTCCACATGGCCACTTTCCTTTAAAAATTATTGATGCCTTTTCATTACAGCCCCACAGAACCTTTCCTTGGAATGAAGAAATTGGGCAAAACCAACAGCATTGGTAACATTCTTTACCCATAGTGTTTCAGCATCTCTTTTCTAGGAGCAAAGCTGGTCCTGACAAGTAATCAGAGTTCTGCTATTTTTCAGGGTTTCCTTATACATACATACATACATGTGTATATAAAATGTGTATATGTATACATATACATCATATATGTGCATTATCTTTATATTATATATTTTCTCTTGATTTTGCTTACTTTGTTCTAAGCTGGTTAATAGGCGTCTTCCAGTATGCCTCTTTTTTCCTCCTATGAGTCAATTCTCATGGTACAATACCATTTCATTGCATTCATCTATCTCAAATTTGTTTAGCCATACCCCAACCCTCAAGAAAAACTCCAGTTTCTTCCCAGATTTTTGCTACCACACAGTGCTGCTATGGATATTTGGGTAGATAATGGAGGCCTTCATTTTCTAACATACTTGAAGTGTATACCCAGTAGTGGGTCATAGGGTGTGAATAGCTTAGTAATATTCTATATATAATTCTAAATTATTTCATAGAAGAGTTGGAGCAGTTGATTTCCACCAATCACATATTGGTGTGCCTGTCTTCCCACAGTCCTTCCAATCTTTATTGTTTCTGTCTTTAATCTTTGTCACTTCACTTTGGACATGGTAGATCAACTTTCTTCTTTCCCAGAGTGGCATACTGCCAGTCACCAACATAATCTAAATATATACATCAAATCTAGCATTTAACTAAGAACTAGAACATTATATGGACAATCTTCATTCTGCTATGGTATCCATAGCTAGGTGGCATAGTAGATAAGAGTGCTTGGCTTGTAATCAGGAAGAGGTGAGTTTAAATATGTCCTCAGATACTAGCTGTGTGGCTCTGGGCAAGTTATTTAATTTCTGCCTGCCTCAGTTTTCTCAACTGTATTCTGGGGATAATAAGATCACCAAGCTCTCAGGGTTATTATGAGATCCAAATGAAATTATATTTGTGCTTATCATAGTGCCTGGAACGTAGTAGGTGCTCAATATATCCTTGTTCCTTTCATCTCTTATGGGTCAACATAATACTAGTATTTATATAGTACTTTAATATCTTCAAAGTGCTTTCTTTACTTGTATAAACATTAAAACATCTTTAAACCTTAGCTGAGCACTTCTGCTCCATTGTTCTGAGGCCCCATTATCAACCTTTGTGGTGAAGAAAGAGAACTAGGCTGTTCTTGAGGTACAAGGAAGAAAAATTCCCCTATTTTCATAAAAATCTGAGGAAGACTTCCCAATAATTTAACCCAAACCTCAGAGTGTTGGGGTGAGAGGAGAAGTGGAATGATTTTCCTTTAAACTATATTATCTGTCCTTTTAACTGGATTACTGGAATGATAGTTATAAATTGAAATGGCACATATGATGTAAAAGACCTCTCCTCAGCATCAGCACTGGGGACTGCCTGGTAGTCCCAATTTCATTGTTCATGGCTTTCCTCTTTAGACATTACAATAGATAATATCCTGGAGGTAGGAGGACATGTTTTTCCAAGAACTTGAAATTCTTAAATTCAAATCTTGTATGACAAATAATCATTGTTACTTCTCCTTCCACCCTTTGGGGAAAATCTAGAATTTTTTAGATTTAGTAAGTAGATCAAGGCCTAGAATAATTTTGTCTTTCAAATTTTATCCTTCATGTATAAGGGTGGACATAATCTTGCATGTGTTTAAAAGCATTCATTTGCATCAAGCAAATGATGGTCATATTAAGTCCACTGGCTCCAATCCTCCTCCAAGAGGTGAGCTCAGCAGAATGAGTTAATTCTCTGGGATTGAAACTGCTAATGGGCCTTGGGGGAATTTAAAACAAAATTACAAGTGTTTTTCCACATTTCAAAGTGATCAGAAGAGAGTAGCCCTAGGTACTTCATTTTTCAGACACTGTCAAATTCAAAGATTTTATTCTAAAAATAATTACAGAAAAATCTATAAAGTGCATATGGCTCTGACAGAACTGCAATGAACAAACTTTTTTTGTCACTTCTGTGACTTTATACATATTCTTGTATAGGTCACAAGGCTAACTTTTCAAGCCTTGGGAATAAAGAAGGGCTCATTTGCTTTCTTCAGAACCTGAATGGAGAATTGGCAATTATCCAATGAATTCAGCCCATTCAGACTGCCAAACTGGATTGTTTCTTTTCTCCATATTGGTTCTCAACACAGTTGAAGCTCACAGAACAGCAACCCGTATTTAAATTCTCTTCCAGCTGTATAGACATGGCTAAAGGGAGAGCTGAGGCAAACTCTGACCTACATCATTCCTCTGTTTACATGAAATATCAGCTGAATCTGATTCAAATCAAAAATCATTTATGGAGTGTGTGCTGTATGCCAAGCACTGTGTTACATGCTATAGACTCAAAGAGAAAAACTCAAAGCCTTCAAGGGACTTAAATTTTACTGTTTCAAGAGTAAGACAATGGTATTTGTTGCTGAACTTTAGCATTCATTGACTTGGCATTCAATATATTAGATTCACAAACATTTATCATATATCTATCATGAACAAGGGACCATGGTGAATGATGAAAATAGAAAGATTCATGTCCATTCAACAAGCTCTAATTAAATGCTATGTATCATTGAATAGAGATAGCTAAGCTGTGTAGTGGATATAACACTAGGCTTGGAGTCAAGAAAAACAGAATTCAAATCTGGCCTCTGATGCGCTGTGTCACCCTGAGCAAATCACTTAGCCCCGTTTGCCTGTTTCCTCACCGGTAACATTGGGTAATAATACCACCTAAAACCCAGAGTTTTTGTGAGGATTAAATGAAATTATATTTGTAAAGTACTTGACACAGTGCCTGGCACATAGTAGGCACTTAATAAAGTGCTTGTTCATTCCCTTCTCCCATCAGGCACTATGGGGACAAGACAAAAAAAAATGAGACAGTCCCCGCCTTCAGGGAACTTCTATTTGACAGAGGCAACAGGAAACATCAAATATGTGCAGAATAAGTCTAAGTCATTGAGCCTTTCTTTCTATTACCATCTTTCAAATGGAGATGGTAATGCTTATATCAGGAGCTTGTGGTGAGAAGCCAGTGAGATGCTACTAGGTATAAAGTGCTTTACAATCCTCAAAGCACTGTGTGTCAGCCATTATCACCTTTGTAACTAATGTATATCTACTTCTACCTACTTACAAATTTAAATGTTGTTTCCTCCTTTAACATGTAAGCTCCTTGAGGGAAGGGACTGTTTTTGTTTTCTTTATAGTTAACAACACTTAGCAGTGTCTGGTACATATTAAGTATTTAATAACTGATTCTGATTAATTCATCGATGGATCAGCATAATCCTGGGAAAGTCATTTAGCCTCTTTGAGCCCTAATTTCCTTTTCTGTAAAGTGGACATAACAATATCATTAGCATCCACCTCCTGGGATGGTTGAGAAAATCAAATAAGGTCATATATTTAACGTGCATTTGTAAACCTTAAGGTGCTATATAAAAGCTGGCATTATTATCAAAGGGAGAGGAAGGATTCAGAAATGGTACTGAAATTTAGATCATGCTTCTTTGAGAGAAAAATTGGTAAGTTAAAAGCAGGAGCTCATTTCTGAAGAAAGATGATGGCATGCTGGGACTCACCTAGTATTGTCTGTCTTAAGGGCAATGTCTTTGTCTGGCAAGTCCCCAAGCTAGCAACTCAGCCCCATATGTTGCTCTCTAGGAAGAGTTTCCTATTTTTCTTCCATGCACCCCACCTCCTTCTGCCTGTCATGGATGGCAGCTTTTTTCTGTTCTCCCATCTCACCAATTACTATAGGGATTTCCCAGCCACCTGGAGAACTTGGAAGGAGAATGGGGTTGAATTCTCAGGGTGGGACACGCTCAGTGAATGTTGTCTGGACAGGTTCCCCATTTGGATTGTACAGATGCAAAGGACACTACCCACAAAACAAAGAATACGTGACATGGATCCCAAGAGAATATGGCTTCAGACAGTTGAGAGGCAATAGAAAAAAGAACAGAGAATGCAGCCCAACATCTCCAAGGATTTTCCCTCTGAAAGAAAAAAAAAATTCCCGGGGACATTTTCTTGGCAGGCCAACTTAACCTGCCCTGCCTGATTGCCCTCTATAGGCTAATCTGTTCTGCTCTGCATGATTGGCCTCCAAAGAATGCTTTCAAAGTCCTGATTGGCTAATGCAATCATCCTGGCTGTTGTTTGTTAACAAGGTGAATCTTCTCAGGGGCTGTCCCGCAGGGACTCTCCTGGCACCTTGCTCTTGTTAACTCTTAAAGTGTCAAAAGTTCACCTGGCCATGTGTTCCTTCTCAGAGTCCTCTGGTTGGTATCTGATTTGACTTAAAGTCCTGAAAAGACAGCAGTCGTCCTGGCCATAACCAGGCTGACCTTTACCTAGGTAAAGGTAAGCCACCCTGAAGGAAAAAGAAACTTGGGCCTCTGTTCTGGTGGGAATTGGAGCTTTGAAAGATTTTGGATATAAAAAAAGGAATATCATTTGGTCAGTCTGAATCTTTGAAATTGATCTGTGCTACTTGACATATTGTGCTCACACACTCACAGCCACTCCGCCTAGCCCTCCCTACCTAAAATATACTTATGCCTCATGAGTCATTCCATCTACTTGACTACAAGTGTGCTAATTTCTCTTTTATATAAAAAAAAACAACCTTTCCCTTAAACATTATCCCTCATTAGGTTCCTTCATTTCTTCCCTCTCCTTTACTACTAAACTCCTTAAAAGAATAGTGTACCCTAGCAGTTCCAAAATTCTGTGCTAGTGGTTCTCTGGGGACAAACATAAAATTATTAGGAGTCCATAGTTTTCTGATCATGTGACAACAAGATGGAGAAGTACAGATGTCTTTTCCAACCCTCATGACTTCTCAAACCTCTAAAATATGAATTATGTATAAGAGATGAAACAATTTCAACTTCCTCTATCATTTAAGTCACTAAGAACTCAAGGTTAAAAACAACAGCAACAACCGAACCAATGAACTAATCTATCTCCGTCTTCTTCCAATGCTAGGGAGGACCAAAAGGTAGAAGCTCGCTCTGGCTGGGACAATAGCACAGAAGAACTCTGTGTCGTAACACAGTTCAGTCAGAGAACTGGGCAACAAAGGGAAATGGGGTAGGGTGTGTGTGTGTGTGTGTGTGTGTGTGTGTGTGTGTGTGTGTGTGTGTTTGTGTGTGTGTGATGTGGCACCTCACTAACCTTGAGGGAAAGACCTTGGATAACACAATTGGAGCGAATTCTTTCTGTCAGGAATTCATTTGGAGCAGAGACTGAGTCAGGTGAAATGTGGTTTGCCTATCACAGGAGAAAGCTAAGAAGAATTTAAGGTCCAACCCCCCGGGAAAACCACTTTGAAAGAATGAGTCAGAGTGAGCAGAGGGAAAAATAAGGGAGAAAGACTGAAAGCACTGAAGATTTCAGGAGGAAAAAAACTCAGTAAGAGATCTTGAGCATAAAGAGATAAATAAACCAACAGCGAGGATATTTAAAAGTGGATGGGATCTTTCCCCCATTTTAGCTAAAAGAGTACAGGCTCTATGAATAAATATGGTAAAACAAAGGAAAATGAATCAATAGCAAATGAAGCAGAGGACTCTGTAGATTCCCAAGAAAGCATGGAGCCATAGCAGCATGTTACTGAATGGTTTAAAGGAGAAATAAGGATTGTAAAAGCAGAATTGCTGGCCTGAACAGTAGAAACAACAGAATTGAAAAACTTGAATCCATGGTAGCAAATTTCATCAAAGCAACCAAAGAGAATAATTGATTGGGAATGCAAATACACAGAGAAGAAGGGCAATATGGTTGAGGAGAAGCAAAAAAGCAATAAAATTAAAAGAAAACATGATCTCTACACAAACAAAACATTTTGATCTCAAAGACAGAATACATAGAGCCAAGTTAATCTCTCAGAAGAACATAAGTCAAAAATCTGAATATCATTATGCACGAAGTAATACCAGAAATCTGCCCAGACTTTTGAACACAGAAATCAAAATTCCAATCAAAAGAGTGCTTCTGGGAAAAAAGCAAAACAAAACAAAAAAAAAACCTTGTGCTGCAAACTCCATAACATTAAACTTAATAATTTAAGTGACAAAGAATAAATTCTGCACACTACCATGAGAAAGAATATCAAACGTGAAAGAAAGGAAATTGGAATAATTTAAGACTATTCTGTATCCACAAGGAACTGCAGGAGGGAATGGAATCATGTGTTCCAAAGAATAAGAGAGCCCAAAATGAAACCTAAAGTTTACCCTGCAAACCTGAGCCTAACCATCAATGAAAAGAAAACTAGACTTTTAATAAAGAAGCATTTGAATTACTTCTAGAAAGAAAGCCAAACCTTAAAAATTATTTATTTCACAAACACCCTAGACAACAGAAATACAAGATACAAAGATAATACAAATACAAAAATAGAAAGCTAAACAAACCAAGAATGACCATAGGAGACTGCTTTCTAAAAGTACATAAGGAAACAAAGGTGAAAACAGAAGTCAAATCCAATTCATTTGCAAGTTAAGCTGTCCCCTTCCTGATGTCATTTGTCTTCTTCAAGAATGAAGGACAAACAACAATCTGTGAGTAATGGCTGCCCTACTGGGGACCCAACTGGTCAGTTCCAGTTGAACAACGCTGCTTTTTCCTTCCTTCCTTCCTTCCTTCCTTCCTTCCTTCCTTCCTTCCTTCCTTCCTTCCTTCCTTCCTTCCTTCCTTCCCTCTTTCCTTCCCTCCTTCCTTCCCTCTTCTTTCTCCTTCTCCTCTGTCCACATGGGAAATATCCTTACTTGTGGGTGCTCTGCCCAAAGAAATAGAAATTTTGATCACTGAACCCTCACAAGATATCTTAGTGTTTACAGGCTAGATTTTTCTTTTACTTATTTACTCTATCATTTAAAAACTGGGACAATTATATCTTTTGCCCCATGTAGTTTCACTTATGACTTCTTGAATTACAGCACTGGAAAAGCAGGCTTTGATAAAGCCAGGTGGTAGTCAACTGGACCTATCTGACCATGGCTTAAGCCCAAATGACTATAGCTCTCACTGTTTGGTCAACAATAGGTCCCAGCCCAAGCCTCACTTGTCATTGTTTGGGTTTTGATGGCTTAGAGTGAGTGTAAATAGCAATTTTTTTTTCTGTTCTGGCCAGAAACTCTGAAGGTCTTCCCCTTCTAGATTTTTTTGAGTAGGTAAAAGAGGCTGTTTTTTTTTTTTTTGCTTCGTTTCTTACCTAGCCTCAGTCACTGATTGGGTGTTGCCTCAGACAAACTGAGACCTGGGAAATACCTTAGCTTGAAAAGGGCAAATCTCCCACTGCTTCTAGGGTCATCTCCAGTTGTCCTGATCTATGTCTTGCCATTGGACCCAAAAGGCCTTGGAAGAAAGAGTGAAGCTAGTGACTTTGCAAATCCCTCCCTCACTTAAATCCAATTCACTTTCAAGTGAAGACATCACCTTCCTGTTGTCATCAGTCTTCTTTGAGAACACAGGACAAATAACAACAAAGAGACAAGGGTGAAAGAGGAAGTCAAATAGAAGTAATAGTTGAAAAACAAAAAAATACCACCGCCAACAACAACAATATTGTTTTACCTCTATATAAAGTGTTGTGAGATTTAGTTCATGATGCTTCCATTTTGTTCCTCTTCGAACAGAAAAGATATTCTAAATAGGGAGATGAGGACCTTACAATGGATATTACTTCAGGGCTTTGATGCTCAGAGAGTCTTCATCCTGTATCAGGAGAAAGGGAATCAGAGGTCCTGAGGACAAATGACATTCAGAAAAGTGGGAAAGATGTACCCAGAGAGAAGATTTTAGGGCAAATGAAGAAAAAACAAACATGAAGAGGACAAGGATTAATAATGATCGCCCAGTTGGACACATAGGGAAATATCCTCCCCGTCACCTGCAGGAATTGGTATTTTAAAAGTGATGAACAACAATGAAAGGAGATATATAATGAGAGGGTGCATAAAAGGGGAAAGAGGAAAAAGACGGTAGAGTAGAATCTATGCCGTGTCATCAACAAGTCAAAGATTAACAATGAAGGGAGAAAAATAGTCTCTCAGGAAGAAGAGAACCTATAGGAGAATTGGTGAGGAGGCAAATGGAAAGAATGAAATGAGGAAATAAAGGAAAAGATTTTGTTTCAGAGGTGAGATGGAGTTATACTGAGGCATGCTCCCACAGGGGAAAATAAACGATCTATAAGGGAAGGAGGCGTCCTTGCAGTGGTTAGGTAGGGACTTAGTGTTTAGAGAGTTTGTTCATCCTACCTTAGGAGAAGGGGCATTAGAGTTGCATAGGGGAAGTTGACATCCAGAAGAGTAGGTGGTCATGGACACAGAAAAGAGATTTCATGGCAAATAGGAAATAAATGTCCATCAGAGGGCAGGGATTATAATAATCCGAACAATCGGGCACACAGGATCATTCTTACCATGAGGTAATATCCTCTTCGTCACCTCCAGGAATTGGTATTTCAAAGAATGAGACACAACAGAAAAAGGCATCCAAGGGGCAAGATCTACAAGGTAATAACAGAAAGTACTTAGAATAGGGAACTCAAAAATAAACACCTTGGAAGCTTTAATTCCATGAAGAATACAGAGAATAAAGAACCTAATAAGTATAATGTCCTAAATCAAAGAGTAAAACACTAGACTGGACAGGAAGATAATGTAAATAATGAAGACTTTGAGGAAATAAAGTATTTTATATTAAAAAAGGGAAAAATTTAAATAAAAAACAAATGAACAGAACATATTGATGGGAAAGTAGGAATGGAGTGTTTTATTTAACTGAAAGAAGAAAATGGGGAAGAATTAAGTAACTAGATAAAAGAAAGAAAAATGAACTAATAAATTAAGCAAAACTCCAAATCTAGGAACAGGGAAACAAATAAAAAAATGGTCTTGAGGATGAAAGAAAGAAAGCTAGGGGGAATATAGTTGCTTTAAAGTAGGTAAAGCTAAAATAACTGAAGAAAAATGTACTGTGTTTAAAGAGGAAGAGGGGAAAATACTAATTTTGAAGAAAAGAGGGAGATAGAAGAAAATACGAATCTGTCTCTTAACTTTATGTGTAAATGGATTAAATATCCCAATAAAATGAAAAAGAGTGACAGATTGGATGAGAAAACATAATTCCAAAAATCTGTTGTTACAAGAAACAAACCCATAGAATAAAAATGAATCATGGGAAAAAAAGTATTTTGTATCAGATAAACCCAAAAAATCAGGAGTTGCAATTATGATATCAGAGAAAATTTAAAAGAAAATTCACAATATGAAAAGGAACAAAAAAGGAAACTACATTATGTTGAAAAGAAACATAGACAACAAACTAATATCAATATTAAATTTATATACTCCAAATACCTTAGCAACTAAATTCATAAAAAAGAAATCAACTGAACTATAAGAAGGCATAGACAGTAATAAAATAGTAGAGGAGCGATGTCCCTCTTTCAGGTTTGGATAAGTCTAATATAAAGAATAAAAGAGAAAATATAGAATTGAACAAATTTCTGGGAAACCAGAGCTAAAAGATTTATGGTTTCTTCTAATTGAATATACATTTTAAAAAATTAGAAAGCAAGGAGTCCATGAATTGGCATGTGGATCCATTCTGCGGACTGAATGAATATGTTTTGGCACATATGTTTACCCCTATTTTTTACATGTGTGTTGATTGTGTTATGACTGATAGATTACAAATTCATTTGAAAGGATTACTGAATACTTTCAATATTGTGGGGAGGGAGAGATCTGCAAAACCTTTTTTGACGTTCAAAAAGGTTCATACTTGAAAAGACTGGGAACCACAGCTTGATTGCATGCTGCATTCTTTATCACTTAGTTGTTCCACAAAACCCTCTGAAGTTTTGATACTATTCCCATGACTATACTGAAACAGTTTTTTCCCCCACCCCAATATCATAGTTACCTCTTAAATAACTTATGCAGAGAGCCTGTCTTGGTCAGAGTGGCACACTGGAAAAAGTTATAGATTTGAAGCAAGTGTTGAGTAGTTCAGTTTTTGGACAATTGGCTATTATCATCATTCCATCTAGCCCAGACAGTGGTCTTATCTTTTCTTTTTCTGCTTCTAACAT
Source organism: Phalanger gymnotis (assembly GCA_028646595.1). Taxonomy (NCBI): domain Eukaryota; kingdom Metazoa; phylum Chordata; class Mammalia; order Diprotodontia; family Phalangeridae; genus Phalanger; species Phalanger gymnotis. The sequence continues at coordinate 351,232,784 of CM053624.1, forward strand.
AGTTCTAACTCCCTGCTCCCCCACTTTTTGTTCTTAGTATTAATTTTCATCTGCAGCTCAGGGCTTTAGTACTTTAAATAATATAATTATTATATGACAAAGTTACTCTTCTGTTTTATCCTTATCTTCTTAATATTGGTTTCACATTCTAAACATTTATTTTAAAAAAAAATTGAAGGTGCTTATGTATTCTCTTTGCAACCACATTGGTCTCTTTTGCCCATTCTTCTTACCCCTCTTCATCAAAATCATTTCTGGTTGTATCTTCAGAATTTGATTCTTCTGTATTTCCCATCCCTTTTGGGCTGACTTACCTTGCAACATTGGATCCTATCCTTTTTTGGGGGGAAGGATGGAATTTTTTTGAAATCTCTTCCCTTAAAATGTAGGCTGTATGTCCTCTATTCTATTATAAACTTTGATAGTGTGATCACTTCTCCTCAAAGTGCCTACTGGGTCTTCATTAACCACTTACTCCTTGTTGGAAGGATTTAGAGTAGTGATTTCCTTTGACACTTCAATATTAAGAATAAAATCATCTCATTGATACTAGTCACCCATTTATAACTTTTGCCAGAAACACAACTCTTAGATAAGTACATAACTTAAAACAAATATACTGTTTCTGTACAAAATTGGGGATCTTTGCCAAAATCCTTATCATATTCCTTCTGCTCAGGTGGTCTGTAGTATAACCCCATATCAAACCACATCATTTCTGTTCTACTCCTCACACAGAGTGCCCTCTATTCTGATTCTTCTCTTAGGTTCCCGGATTTACTCAGATGAATATACACATATAAATAGCCACTCCTCACCACTTTTATTGATTCTTTTTTCTTTGGAATGTTACACTCTTCCAGAGCCAAATCTCAGTAATGATTCTCTTCCCAGTAAGTTGCAGTTCTACCTGCTAAGTGGAATTTGCGTTCTTACTTTAGGATGTGTGGTTAGCTTGTTTTCTTTCCTTTTTTTTAAACTCATGCTTGGTGCCTTGGTATAGAAATAGCTGAGGCAAAAGGTTTTTAAAAATGTTTTTCCCGATTACATATAAATTTTTTAACACTTATTTTTTTAAATTTTGAATTCCAAAACTCTTCTGCTGTCTTTGCTCTCACCCCTCGTTGTGACAGCAAGCAGTTTGGTATAGCTTATATATCTTATTATATATGCAAAACATAGTTCCATATTAGTTATCTTTTGAAAGAAAACACAAACCAAAAAACCCCAAGAAAAATAATTTTTTTAAAGTATACTTTGATCTGCATTGAGACTTCATCAGTTCTTTTTCTGGAGGTGTATAACATTTTTTGTTATGAGTCCTTTGGAATTTTCTTACATCGTTGTATTGTTCAGAATAGCTAGGTCAGCCATGGTTGATCATTTTTACAATGTTGCTGTTACTGTATGCAATATTCTTCTGGTTCCATTCACTTCATTTTCCATCAGTTCATGTAAATCTTTCCAGGCTTTTTGAAAGCATTTCGCTCATCATTTCTTTTTTTTTTTTAAACTATTTATTTATTTTTAAAACCTTTTCTCCAGTTACATATAAAAACAATTTTTAACATTAGTTTTTTAAAACTTTGAGTTCCAAATCCTCTCCTTTCCTCTCTCTTCACCCCCCCCATTGAGAAGACAAGAAATTTGACATAGGTTATACATGTGTAGTCATGCAAAACAAATCCCCAATAGTCATGCTGTGAAAGAAAACATAGACAAAAAACCCGAGAAAAATAAAGTTAAAAAAGTATCTTTCAGTCTGTATTCAGATACCATCAGTTCTTGCTCTGAGGATAGATAGCACTTTTTCATCATAAGTCCTTCAGAGTTGTCTTGGATCATTGTGTTTCTGAGAATAGTTGTCACTCACAGCTGATCATCTCACAATATTGCTGTTACTTTGTACACAATACATTTCACTTTGCATCAGCCCATGCAAGTCTTTCCAGGTTTTTCTGAGAGCACCCTGCTCGTCATTTGTTATAGTACAATAGTATTCTATCATGATCACATACCACAATTTGTTCAGCCATTCCCCAATTGATGGGCATCCCCTCAATTTCTAATTCTTTGCCCTCAGAAATGAGCTGCTATAATTATTTTTGTACATATAGGTCCTTTTCCTTTTTGTTTTTACATCTCATTTGGGATACAGACCTAGTAGTGGTATTGCACAGTTTTATAGCCATTTGAGCATAGTTCCAAATTGTTCTATAGAATGGTTCACAAGTCCTCCAACAGTGCATTAATGTCTCATTTTTCCCACATCTTTCCAACCTTTTTCATTTATCTTTTCTGTCCAATTAACCAATCTAATAGGTTTGAGATAGTAATTCAGAATTGTTTTAATTTACACTTCTCCAATCAATAGTGAATTAGAGTATTTTTTTCATATGGCTATAGATAGCTTTTGATAATATCTTTAGATCCTTTATCAAGTGGGGAATGGCTCTTTTTTTCATAAATTTTACTCTGTTCTCTATATGTTTGAGAAATGAGGCCATCATCAGAGAGACTTGCTTCAAATTTTTTTTCACGGTTCCTATCCTATCCTGCTCACCATTTCTTATAGCACAATCATCTTTCATCACAAACCACAATTTGTTTAGCCACTCCCCAATTAAGGACATCACCTAAATTTCCAATTCTTTGCCACCACAAAAAGAGCTGCTATAAATATGTTTTTTTACCTGTAGGTCCTTTTCCTTTAAAAAAAATTCTTTGGAATACAGAACTAGTAGTACTGTTGCTGGGTCAAAAGATATGCACAATTTTATAGTCATTTGTGCATAGTTCCAAACTACTCTCTAGAGTGGTTGCATCAGTTCACAACTCCAGCAACAGTGCATTTAGTGTCCCAATTTCCCCACATCCTCTCCAACCCTTTCTGTCATATTAGCCAATATGATAGGTGTGAGGTGGTCCCTCAGAGTTGTTTTAATTTGCATTTCTCTAATTAATAGTATTTAGAGGATTTTTTCCTGTGACTATAATATACTTTGATTTCTTCTTCTGAAAACTTCCTATTTATAACTTTTGACCTTTTGTCAATTGGGGAATGACTTGTATTCTTATAAATTTGACTCAGATCTCTATATGTTTGAGAAATGAGGCCTTTATCAGAGAAACTTACTATAAATTTTTTTTTCTCCCAGTTTTCTGCTTTCTTTCTTATCTTGGCTGAATTAGTTTTGTTTATGCAAAAACTTTTAAAATTTCATATAATCAAAAGTACATATTTTACATCCTGAGATGCTCGCCAGCTCTTGTTTGGTCATAAAATTTTCCCTTATCCATAGATCTGACACATAAAATATTCTATGCTCCCATAATTTGCTTATAGCATCACCCTTTAAATCTAAATCATGTATGCATTTTGACCTTCCCAGAAGTTCCTGTCAAATCGTGAATTCTTGTCCCCAAAACTCAGATTTTTGTGCTTATCAAACACTAAATTACTATAGTCATTTCTACTGTGTAATATGTGCCTAATCTCTTCCATTGATCCACCATTCTATTTCTTCTCTAGTACCAGATTGTTTTGATGATTACCACTTTGTAATATTGCTTGAAATCTGGTATAGCTAAGCCACGTTCCTTCACATTTTTAAAATTACTTCCCTTGATATTCTTGACCATTTGTCTTTCCAGATGAATTTGGTTATTCTTTCTAGCTCTATAAAATAACTTTTGGTAGTTTGACACTGAATAAGAAAGTTAATTTAGGTAAAATTGTCATCGTTATTATATTGGCTTAGCCTACCTATGAGCATTTAACACTTTCCCAATTGTTTAGATCTGAATTTATTTTTGGAAAAAGTGTTCTATAATTGTGTTCATAAAGATCTCGCCTTTGTCTTGGCAGCTAGACTCTCAATATTTTTTGTTGTCTGCAGTTATTTTAAATGGAATTTCTTTTTTTTTCCTGTGGTACTTTGTTGGTAATAAATAAAAAATTCTGATGATTTATGTGGGTTTATTTTATATCCTGCAACTTTGCTACAAAGTTGTTTTTTTATTTCAACCAGTTTTTTTTTTACTTGATTCTCTAGGATTCTCCAAGTGGAATTTTTTATGACTTTTTTTCTTCTTAGATATTGCTTCCTCAAATCTCATGTTCTTTTTCCTATATAGTACCTGCTCTTCCCTGTGGTACTAGGCTTTGCAGGTATACGTAGTGAGTTTTCTCTCTCCCTTTCCTTTCTTAGTTTAAAGTAGGGGTTCTTATCCTTTTTGTGTGTCTGGTAGTCTGGTGATTTTGATAGTCTGGTGAAATCTGTGGATCTCTTCTCAGAAAGTTGTTTCTAAATGTGTAAAATAAAATACATAGGATTACAAAGAAAACTAACTATATTGGAAAACAGTTATCGAAGAAATTTTTTTTTAAATAATGTATTCTAGATTTTAAAATAAGTGTTTTAAAACCATCTTGATTGGATTCACGAATCTTTAGGCAAATGTATTTTTACTATCTCTCATTTAGTGTCCTCTATGCCTTTGCCAAGAGCCCAGCATTTCTATATTGAAAGTTATTGGTCAGAAATCCAAATCCCATTCTCAGATACTATCTTCTTAAACATGTAGATGTTCATTTCCCAAATCAACTTTTTTCTTTTGAGTAGTCTACCTTTAATTGACAGTAAATTGAACTCCTATCTATACTACTGTAATAACCTTCTTAAGATTAAGTATCTGTGCCCTTTCTTGGGCCTTTTCACCTGGTTTTCACATCTTAGGCTGTAATTCATTGTGGATTTTAGCTTTATGGTGTTTTTACTTTATCTCCCTTATATTCTTCACATTCTTTTTGAATTCTTAATGCTAACCTCAGGGCCTTCAAAGGCCAAAACCAAGATCTGGCCAAAGCATTTTTGACTTGGGTTGAAGGCTTCTGCATTTCTGAAGTCAGTAGTTGTAGGGATATAAGCCTCAGACTGTCATGCCTGTCATAGTTCAAGGGCTGGAAAATATTCCTGTGAGTCGGAAGCAAAGATAGAGTACAAGTCTAATTAGTAACAGGAGATATTGTTCTTCACCAACAACACTGCTCTTCTGGGGATTGAGTTCATACTATTATACCAAATGTTGGCAATTACTCTTTTCTTAAGATGAAGTAACCCAGTTGTTTTTATGCCTAATCTTGGGGAGATAACATTTAACACCAGGTTTACCTTTCTGCTATAAACTACAAAGCAATAATATGATATTTCAACATTTCATGGGTAGATTTAGAGTTCAAAAATCAGCCTTTTAAACTGATGAACTGAACTATCATTATGCAGAAGAAAATTCACACAAGGAACAATAAGAGGCTAAAAGTCCTGAGATGGAGAATCATTCAGATGCCCTGAATTGATACTTTTTGACTTATATTTAAATCAAAAGCATTTTAAAGAGGAAAATGCTGTTTTGCTTATATTATGACCTATTTGGTGGTAAAATATGGCCAACAAAAGATGATCAATGGTTAAATTGGTAGATGCTGAATGATTTTTAGTTTAATGACTTTTAATTGATTTGAAGAGTTCCTTTTTTAAGTTCTTTTTATTGTCTGGATCCATGTCTCATTGCTTAAAAGGGAGAAATACATTTGCGGCATTCACATTAGGACTGCAATAATTCAAATTTCATTTCCATGTCACTTCAGATGAATTTGCTTCCACTGCTGTCTTCAACAGTTTATAATTCATAACATAATTTTAAAATGTTTTAATATCATGTATTATGGATTTCTTCTGTTTTTGCTACAATAATTAAGGGTGTGCCCCTTTCATTTGCTGTTGGGCATTGAACAGCCTCTTAAAGAAAACAAATCTGGTCTACACACAGAAGAGACAAAATTTTTCCAAAGGAGTTTGTTATTTGACAGCACACCTTTCTTCTTTTCTTGAATTTGCTGGTCTGTTGGAAGCAAGAAAGGGATTGAAAATATGATAGTAGGTGGATCTTCACACTTTTTCAGGTTATTTACAAGATGGCAACAAAAGTATTTGAAAAGTGAAAAATTTAGGCAGTCAACTGTTTTATTCAGGAAACCAATTTGCTGAACTCATCACTAAATTTGCTTTTTTTTTGTGGGGGAGTGGGAGTTATATATCTTTAATTGAAGTGATAGATGGACATACACATTAAACAGTCTGTCTTTTAAACATCATTTCTTAATACCCTCTCTTTAAATCCACTTCTATTGATTTGTACTTCTATTTTGGATGTTTATTCATCATTTACATATGGTAAACATTTTGATGAGCTGCTAATAACATGTTGGGACTAGAAAGGTCTCAGGAAGATAAATGAAGTTAATTGGTTTGTAACCGAATGTACTGATTCCTAACTTAGCAATAATAGTAATATGAATTCATTTCAACTTACAAATATGTGTGTGTGTAACATTGTGCAAAGCGCTAGTTTAGTAATAAAATATCTTAAATAATTTCTGTCTAGAAGGAGTTTATATGTTTATATATTCTGTATGGTCAAATATGAAGTCACTTATACTAACAGTTGATTCTGTAATGTAACATAAGTGATTTTATATTGGACCATAGAGGAAAAAAAGTACAATGCCAACCATCAATTGGGAAATTGCTGAAGAAATTATAATATATGAATATTATAGAATACAATTGTGTTTTAAGAAATAAGGAAGGAGATGTTGTTTGAGAAACCTGGGAAAGACAGGTGAACTGATGTAGAGTGAAATGAGCAAAACTAGGGGAAAATTTATACTATAACAGCAATATTGTATTACTCTCAGAGGACAGTTTAATCAATGAATAAACATTGCAAAGTACCTACTATTTGTCTGACTTTGTGCTAAGAGCCTGGGAAACAATAAAGAAGAAAAAAACAGTTCCTGTCCTCAAGGTGCTTACAATCTAATTGAAGTGACAACATGCAAATAAATATGTACAAAGCAAGCTGTCTACAGGATAATTAGGAGATAATGGAGGGATAGCTCTGTACTTAAGAGAGTTTGGGGAAAGCTTCCTGTAAAAGGTGGGATTTTAGTTGGGACTTAAAAGCATGCTATATATCTCTTTACAGAAAGGCAGTGGATTTGATATGCAGAATTAGACACACATTTTTGAACATGGCCAACAGGAAAATCTGTTTTTCTTGACTATCTTTGCTAAATGAGTCTTGTTTTTGTTTTCTTTTTCTCCTGGGGCAGAGGGGAGGTAAAAGGGGAGAAATGGTTGATAATTGAAAAAATTAAAATATAGTTTCATGTAACAACAATGGGACTTGCTGTTACTGTGGCTGTATAAGACCAACAACAACAGCACACAAGAGGGCTGCTAGCAAATGTTCTTTCATCTGCTTTTCTAAGGAAAGCAACTTTTAAGGGGTTAATAATCTCACTTTAATTAAACATACATATATCATTCACTTAGTTCAAGAGAAAAAGTCAGCACCCTGAACTTCAGAGCAAATCCAAACAGGGATTATATAAAAAGAGCGAAACAACACAAATCGGCAGATAGGCTTCTATCTGTCCATAGTAATACATATACAGTTACCAGAGAGAGAAGCACCAACATCTGGGTTTTCAAAGCTGAGAGGCTCCATGATGGCTACCCAGAGTCTTGTCAGGTCAAATCATAGGACACTCTTCTCGTGAGTGAGAGCCCCAAAACAAAATGCCAACCTCAGATCCTATATACCTTTCTCAGTCAGAGGGCATTATCACCATGCTACTCAAACAAATGTGGACTAGGCTTTCTGGTTTCTTAAGCAGGTCATCAAAGACTCTTGAATCAATCAGAGAAACAAAGGCAAGAGTCATCAAAGGCACTTGATTACCTCAGTGCTGAGAAGCACTCAAACAAAAACCAGCAAAAAGTCTCACTTTTCTTGCCATTACATTTGAAAGGCAAGACTCAAAGGTACTTGATTACCTTAGCATACCAAAAGAGAAAATAGTAAAAAAGCCCTACCCTTCTTACCATTACATTTGAAAAGAAAGTAAATATGAGGTGATTGGAACCAGGGAAAGCTTCACAAACAAAGTTCACCAAAGCTGATTCTTGAAGGAAGATCATGATTGTGTTGTTAAGCAAAATTGTCTCATTAGCATGGCTTTTGTTTCTTTTGAGTGGAAGTACTTTCAGCTGTTAAGTGCTAAGCCCCAGGCCCAGGGCCCTGTCAGGTGTGAAACCTGTGTGGGTGTG
>CM053624.1:351241460-351265973 GCA_028646595.1 Phalanger gymnotis
ATGGGCTTTCTGGGCCTGGAGTCTTTTTGTCAAGATGTTGGAATGGGGAGGCTGGTTCAAGTTTTTGCTGCGGTGGGGCCTAAATAAATTTCTTGTTGTTTTCTCCTTAGAGAATCTCTCATACCTTGCGATTTCGGACCATTCAAACATATACATGATTATATTTGAGATCATAAATTCGGCCTTCCTACTACAATGATTTAGAGGAATGAGGTACAAGAGGCTTTGCTTCCTATATTTGGAAAATGATTTTTCCATATTCATGGAGGTAATGGAATGAATGTTGAATGTAGGGAACAACTAGTAGTCCAGATTTCTTGTAATGTGAAGCATGTGAGAGGAAGGAATATGAAACAAGTTTGGAAAGATAAATTGGAGTCAGATTGCAAGAGCTCTTAAGAGTCATGTTTGGGGGACAGAGCCAAGATGGCAGCAAGAAAGCAGGGACTTGCTTAAGTTCCCCCCCAAATCCCTCTAAACACCTGTAAAATGGCTCTGAACAAATTCTAGAGCTGTGGAACCTCTGAAATAGCAGAAGGAAACAGATCCACAGCCCAGGAGAGCATGGATTTTCACCGGGAAGGGTCTATTGCACCATGCTGAGGTGCTGAGAGTGGAGGGCAGCCCAGCATGGGTTACACAGACCAGACTTGGAGTCAGCCAGTTGGAAGAGGCCTTGGGACCATGAAACATGAGCTGTGGCAGTTACCAGACTTCTCAACCCACAAATGCCAAAGAGCAAGTTAGGGGGAAACTGCAGGATCCAGTTGAGAGCTGTCTGGCCGCCAGCTCTGGGGGTGGAGGATGTCATCCAGTGGTGGTGGTAGCAGCAGCAGGAAGCCCCTGAGGCTGCCTCCAGAGCATCAGCATCAGTGGCTTCCAGAATCCCTGGCTCACATGGTGGGAGGATTCTAGCAGCAGATCAGAGCGCGAATGCAAGGAGCGCTTTGTGGGCACAAAGGCAGATTCTCTTGCTGTGTTCTGCTTGGATGTGAATTGTGGTCCTGGTTAGCAGTTCTTCGGGGAGGAGGAGCACTGCTGTGACAGAGCCTGGGGTGATGGTGGAGCAGAAGTAGCTCTGAAAACAGCAGTGCTTGAACCCTAAAGCTTGAGACAAAGTACTCCCTACTCTATAAGCAGTCATATCCTGACAAAAAGCTCAAGGGTCAAGTAGCTGGCTGGGAACATGAACAGGCAATGAAAACAAACTCAGACTCAAACTCAAACTCTAGATTCCTTTTTTGGTGACAAAGAAGATCAAATCATACAGCCAGAAGAAGTCAACAAAGTCAAAGAGCCTACATCAAAAGCCTCCAAGAAAGATATGAATTGGGCTCAGGCCATGGAAGAGCTCAAAAAGAATTTGGAAAAGCAAGTAAGAGAAGTAGAGGAAAAATTGGGAAGAGAAATGAGAGTGATGCAAGAAAACCATGAAAAACAAGTCAGCGACTTGCTAAAGGAGACCCAAATAAATACTGAAGAAAATAACACCTTAAAAATAGACTAACTCAAATGGCAAAAGAGCTCCAAAAAGCCAAAGAGGAGAAGAATGCCTTGAAAGGCAGAATTAGCCAAATGGAAAAGGAAGTCCAAAAGACCATTGAAGAAAATATCACCTTAAAAATTAGATTGGAGCAAGTAGAAGCTAGTGACTTTATGAGAAACCAAGATATTATAAAACAGAACCAAAGGAATGAAAAAATGGAACATGATATGAAATATCTCATTGGAAAAACCATTCACCCGGAGAATAGATCCAGGAGAGATCATTTAAATATATTGGACTACCTGACAGCCATGATTAAAAAAAGAGCCTAGACATCATCTTTCAAGAAATTATAAAAGGAAAACTGCCATGATATTCTAGAACCAGAGGGTAAAATAGAAATTGAAAGAATCCACTGTTCGCCTCTTGAAAAAGATCCCGAAAAGAAAACTCCTAAGAATATTGTTGCCAAATCCCAGAGTTCCCAGGTCAAGGAGAAAATACTGCAAGCAGCCAGAAAAAAACAATTTGAGTATTGTGGAAACACAATCAGGATAACACAAGATCTAGCAGCTTCTACATTAAGGGATCAAAGGACTTGGAATATGATATTCTGCAGGTCAAAAGAGCTAGGATTAAAACCAAGAATCACCTACCCAGCAAAACTGAGTATAATTCTCCAAGGCAAAATATGGATTTTCAATAAAACAGAGGACTTTCAAGTTTTCTCAATGAAAAGACCAGAGCTGAATAGAAAATTTGACTTTCAAATACAGGAATTAAGAGAAGCATGAAAAGGTAAACAAGAAAGAGAATTCATACGTGACTTACTAAAGTTGAACTGTTTTGTTTACATTCCTACATGGAAAGATGATGTGTGTAATTCAGGAGACCTTTCTCAGTATTAGGAGAGTTGAAGGGAGTATAGACAGAGGGCACAGGATGAGTTGAATATGAAGGGATGATATCTAAAAAATAAAATAAATTTAAGGGGTGAGAGAGGAATATATTGAGAGAGGGAGAAAGGGAGAGATAGAATTGGGTAAATTATCTCACATAAAAGTGGCAAGAAAAAGCAGTTCTGTTGGAAGAGGGGGCAGGTGAGGGGGAATGAACGAATTTTACTCTCATCGGATTCAACTTCAGGAGGGAATATTATACACACTCAATTGGGTATCTTACTCCACAGGAAAGTAAGAGGAAGGCGATAAAAAGGGGGGATGATAGAAGGGAGGGCAGATAGGGGGTGGAAGTAATCAAAAGCAAACACATTTGAAAAGGGACAGGGTCAAGGGAGAAAACTGAATAAAGGGTGACAGGATAGGATGGAAGGACATATAGTTAGCCTTTCACAACATGAGCATTGTGGAAGTGTTTTGCATAATGATACATGTGTGATCTATGTTGAATTGCTTGTCTTCCTAGGGAGGTTTGGTGGAAAGGGAAGAGGGGAGAGAATTTGGAACTCAAAGTTTTAAAGGCAGATGCTTAAAAAAATTAAAAAAAAATTTGCATGCAGCTGGAAAACAAGATATATAGGGAATGGGGCATAGAAATCTATCCTGCCCCACAAGAAAGTAAGGGCAAAGGGGATGGGCTGGGGAATGGGGTGAAAGAGTGGAGGGCTGACTGGGGAACAAGGCAATTGGAATATATGCCAGCTTGGAATGGAGGGAAGGGTAGAAATGGGGAGAAAATTTGTAACTCAAAATCTTGTGGAAATCAATGTTGAAAACTAAAATATTAAATAAAATGTATACAAAAAATTCATGTTTATATATTTAATCCTAGAAGCAATATAGAGTCACTAAAATGGAGAATAGATTAATTTGTGAGGGACAAGATTGAACCCTTCCATTATTTTGGAAGTTGAATGAAGGAGAGATCAGAAAGGGAAGAAAGGTAAGGAGAGTAATTAGTAGGTTTTTTCATAATAGACCAGGTAAAAAAAGATTAAAGACTGAAACAGAATGATGGATCTGTGAGAGGGAAGAAGTGGAAAGATATGAATCATGTTGAGGAGGTAGAATGAATAAAAATTTGCAACTGATTAGATAGGAGCAGGGTGTAGCAAGGGAGAAGAAGAATCTAGAACAACTCCAACTTTACATAATTAGGTGACTAGGAGGATGGTGGTACCCTCAAAAGAAAAAATAAGGAAACTTTGGTGGATGTCTTGGTTTAGACAGGAAAAGAGTATGTTCACTTTTAAACACACTGACTTTCAGGTTGAGCAAAAAGCTTGAAGCTTTACAAGTCACTTTCCCCATAGACCCCTGATGAGGTAGATAGTACAAATCTTATTATCCCTATTTTACAGAGGAGGAAAAAGAATTTGATAAAGATGAAATTGCTTTCCTTACATCATACAGTGAGGAAATATATGGCCTAGCTGGGATTCAAACTCAGGCTTCCAGTTTTCTTTGCTATAAATTCACGTCATTTAATTCTTTCCCAAAAACCTTCTCACCACCCTGTTGAGCTATTTCAGCCTTGTTTGATACCATTTTTAGACTATGTGTTGGTGTAGGTACAACTGAGCTACCGAACTTTACAAACAATGGGGATGAGAGAAAGTGGCAGTTTTTGCTTGTTTTATTCTTTTTACCAGACCTATGATTTCTACAGTATCAAGGGCTCCTATCTCTCTTTAGCAAGAATGTCAGACAATATAGCAGAAACAAGGTATAGACCAACATGTCACACCATATACCAAGATAAGGTGAAAATGGGTATATGGTTTATACCTAAAAGGTTATACCATAAGCAAATTAAGAGAGCAGGGACCAGTTTATCTGTCAGATTTATGGATAAGGGAATAATTTAGGACCAAAGAAGATATAGAGAGCATTACAAAATGTGAATTAGATAATTTTGATTATTTAAAATTAAAAAATTTTGCACAAACAAAATCAATGTAATCAAAATTATAAGGAAAGCAGAAAACTGGGGAAAATTTTTTTGTAACAAGTATCTCTGATAAAGGCCTCATTTCTCAAATAGAGAACTGAGTCAAATTTATAAAAAATATGACTCATTCCCCAGTTGATAAATGGCCAAAGGATAAGAACAGATAGTTTTCAGACAAAGAAATTAAAGGTGTCTATAGTCATATGAAAAAATGCTCTAAATCACTATTGATCAGAGAAATGCAAATTAAAATAACTCTGAGGTACCACCTCACACCCATCAGAGTGGCTATATGCCAAAAAAGGAAATTTTCTGAAACACTGAGACGCTAGAAAAACTGGTGGAGTTGTGCACTGATCCCACCTTCTGGAGACCAATTTGGAACTATGCCCAAAGGTCTATAAAACTTTGATCCAGAAATGTCATTGCTAGATGTATATCCCAAAGACATCCTCTCCCAAATGGAAAAGGACCTATTTGTACATGAACATTTATAGCAGATCTTTTTGTAGTGGCTATGAATTGGAAATCAAAGGGATACCCATCAATTGGGAAATGGCCAAACAAACCGAGGTGTATAATTTTAATGGAATATTATTGTGCTCTAAGAAATGACAAGCAGGATGATTTCAGAAAAACCTGGAAAGACTTACATGAACTGATGTATAGTGAACAGAACTAGAATAACATTATATACAGTAACAGCAATGTTATTTGATGAAGAATTGTGAATGACTTAGCTATTTTCAGTAATACAATGATCCAAGACAATCCCAAAGGACTAATAATGAAGCATACTATCTGCCTTTGGAGAAAGAACTAATATTGATTGAATACAGACTGAAGCATGCTATTTTTCTTTCTTTCATTTCTTTTCTTTTATTTGAGTCTTCTTGTATAAGATGAGTAATATGGAAATGTTTTACATAATTGCACATGTATAACCTATATCTGATTGCTTACCATCTCAGGGAAGGGGTGAGGGGATAGAAAGAGGGACAGAATTTGGAACTCAAAACTTTAAATAAAATTGTTAAAATTTTTGAAAAAGAGAATATCTGATGCTTGCTGAATAAGGTGCTTTCTCAGATCTTTTGGTCTCCTTGTGGGAATTCAACTTCTGGATGAAATTATTATACTTAATACCCATGCCATTTCTGTTATCCATTTCCCATTTTTTTTAAAAAAGTCACTAATCTTTTTAATAGTTTGGGTTTATATTTTTCATTATGTAAAGTATTTTTCCTCCTCCTCCTCCTCCTCCTTCTCCTCCTCCTCCTCCTCTTCCTCCTCCTCCTCCTCCTCCTCCTCCTCTCTTCCCAGCATGTTGGGTTACCCACTTCTTCCACACTGTGGTGAACTTTTGGAAAATTATGAACAAGTCTCAGAAGACAGGAAGAGGTGAGTGGGTCCAACTTCCATCATTGGAAGGAACTCAAGAATCAATAAGATCATAAACCCATTTGAATGTTTGAGTATTTGAAAAGGAAATCCCCGTGATAAGGTTCTTCTACCCAGAGAGATCTGTATATTCTATGAAGTTAATCATCTTACAACATTTCCTGGGGGCACTAAAATATTAAATTACTACCCAAAGGTCACATAACCACTGTGTATCTGAGGCAGGAAATAAATCAGGCCTTTCTGATTCCAAAGCCAGTTCTTTACCCACCAGGAGCACTGCCTATACCTGAGGGAAATTATTTAACCACTAATTATTTTCCCCTCTTGTGCAGACAGTTAATATTAGGACACGGATGCCATATTTTGTTTCCCTTCCATTATGTAACTTCAAAAATGTTCCGATCAACCAGGTAGCATTATATGAAGAAGATGACCTCAAGGACTGATATCTCTGGCAGTTCCTTAGTGGCTTAGGTACAGCTGAGTTTTGCACCTAGACAGTAAGAATAATTAAAGCAATATACCAAATCGTTCCCCCCGGCAGCAATCCCGACTTGGTTGATCATTTAGACCATTCATTATCCCTCCTTTAATGCAATCCCACCCACATGCCATCATGACATCTCTGTCTTATCCCTATGAGCTGGCATCCCAGGGTCTTGTATCAACAATGTTGCTAGCAGCTTCCATGGAGCCGTAAGACCAATAACACCAGCACACAGGAGGGCTGCTAGCACAGGTTCTTTGATCTGCTCTTCTAAGGAAAGTAACTTTAAGGGGTTAATAATCTCACTTTAATGAAACACACATATATCATTCACTTAGTTCAGGGGGAAAAGTCAACACCCTGAACTTCAAGGCAAATAGAAACCGAGATTTTATATAAACAGAGCAAAATAACACAAATCAGCAGACAGGCTTCTATGTGTCCATAGCAATACATACGCAGTTATCAGAGTGAAAAGCACCAACATCTGTGTTTTCAAAGCTGGTGGGCTCCTTTATGGCTACCCAGAGTCTCATCTGACCAAATCACCAACACTCATCCAAGGAGTGTGTCCTGAAAAGTAAAACATTAACCTCTGAGTATATATGCACTTCTTCAGGGTCAGAGGACATCACAACCATGTGACTCAAATCCATGTGATCTAGGACTTCCTGTGACTTAAGCAGGTCATCAAAGACTCTTGATTCAATCAAAGACTCCCCAATGAAACAAAGGCAAGACTCATCAAAGGCACTTGATTACCTCAGTGCTAAGAAGCACTCAAATGAAAAAACAGCAAAAAGTCTCACTTTGCTAGACATTACATTTGAAAGGCAAGACCCATTAAAGGTACTTGATTGCCTTAGCATTCTAAAAGAGAAAACAGTAAAAAAAAAGTCCCGCTCTTCTTACCAGTACAGGTCTATGTCCTTCACCCCTTTAGCTAAATTTGTCCTAAAAATAGACTATTACATACATAATGCTTCCTATCCCATGTGCCAAAATTGCTAGATACCAATCTGGTTATGGAAGTCATGCACGTGTGTACGCATGTAGATGTGTCTCCATTTACATGTGCTTGCCCATAAGCAGGACAATTTCTAGGATTTGGGGGTACAACAGGAAGTGTCTAGGACTTCTTTGGATCATGTGTCCTGTGTTGTGAAATAGGCTGTTTTGCATTTCATTATAATAGAAATTGGATATTTTTGATTCTTAGGTAAGTAACTACTGTTCTGGACATCCTAACATCCCCAAAATCCACAGGCTCTGCTCCATGAGCTAATTTGGAAAGCATGTTCAAAAGAACCTCCAGCTTATCTGATTTTTTTTGACTTAGGAGACCTCAAGCGGGGGACTAATCCCTACCCAAGCTCAAATGTGATATTAAATAAAAGGAAAAGGAGATTGTCACTGTGCTTCATTAAGGCTTCAGTACTCTCCTTACCACAAAGATTTCCCCCCAATTTCTGTCTGTTTGTAAACAGGTGCCTCAGTTTGTCTAATGCAGGTAATTGAGGGGAATAGGTATGAAGGACACTTATTATAAATTATTTCATTAAAAATTAAAGCCAGATAAAATTGTATACATTTCATTAAATTACCTTTCTAGGCTTTGCAAATATTCCAAGGGAGGATAATCTCCCCGTTTTAATTAGATTGTACATCTTTTTCAAAGGCTACTGTCCCAATACTTTCATATAAAATGATGGCTCCCTTTTAAGGCTTTACACAGTAAAAATTGAGGAAGTGAAGAATTCTTGTTTTCTGTTAACCTTCTGTTAATAAGAAAGATTTAACTTTGGGTCAAGATAGCACTCAGAATTTGAGCTCTATTTGAGATCTTTGGAATAGGTGGATAGAAAATGACCCCCCTTTCTTATGTAGAGGGTACATATGCATATGTAGAAGGTTCCCAGAAAATGCCTGTTAATGAAGATGGTAATAGCTCAAATATGTGTAGTGCTTTAAGCCTTGCAAATTGCTTTACATATATTATTTCATTCACTTCTCCCAACACCTCTGTGAGGGAGGTACTGTTATTATCCCCATTTTATAGAAAAGGAAATGGAGGCTCATTGAGGTTGTAAATGACCTGCCCAGACAACGAGCTTGTAAGTGTCTGAGACAAAATTTGAACCCAGGTCTTCCTGACCCCAGATTTAGCTGTCTATCCCCTAGACCAGATGTATGGGCTATTTACAACAACTAGAAAGTTCATAGAATCACAGAAATACATGAGAAAGTTGGAAAGGCTCTCAGAGACCAATCCTACAACTCAGAGATGTCAAACACATTCTATGTACCAGGAACAGTACACTCTAGACCAGAACTGGAGAGACTCTGCTTGGGGACATTAATGGACTGAAATATGGAAGTCCATCTTGGCAATGACCTGCCCTGATTGGTGTGTGAGTAAGTGAGTGCAAACTTGCCTAATTTGTTACGTCTAGTCAGCCCCTGACTACACATCATATCCATCTACTTAGGACATCTTACCATCTACCCTGCAGCCATATTCAGACACATGTCCACATCCTTCTTCCTCCTTTCTCTTGGAATAATAATCAAGTCATTATTTTTGGAAACGGTATGCCAGTCAACTTCTCTAGGACCTCACTGACCACTCCTTTCTGTGACATCATTTTATTATTGTTTCTCCTTTTAGTGTATAAGCCTCTTGAAGGCTAGGAGTATCTCATTTTTGTATTTGTCTTCCCAGCACCCACTCCAGTACCTGACAGCAGATGCTTAATAAGAACTCATTAGAATTATATTTTAATATGTTTTATATTCACCTTACATGTACTTTATTATATAATCTATAATGCTATTCTGTATGTCTGGAAAGTTCTTCCTATGCAATTTTGCTTGCTCAATCCCTATGCATCCTCTAAAGCCCAACTGAAATGTTACCCCCTACATTATTCCTCACATCCTGTCAGTAGTTATCTGTCTCCAGAGACCTTACATAGAACTCTGTCCCATAACTCTATAAGATACTTATTGGGCATTATTATGAAATACTGTTATGTTGACCCAGTTGCTTATTGTTCCCAGCCCAGCTTATCAACCAGCGGGGGTTGGCTCTGGTGGGGGAGTAGATTCGAAATCTGCAGCTTCTTGTATCACCTGATCTTTGTTATGTGTCCCTATCTGCAAATTGTCACATTCTTACTACCTTGGGGAGAAATTAAGATTGAAGGGCCCAACCTTTTTTCCTGAGGTGGACCTATCTCAGATTGTCTTAAAGTTACCTATAAAAGTTGTCCCTACCTTAAAGCCTTTGCTGATTTTTCAGTGATCAGCCTGTCTTATAATAAAATCCTTTTAATTCTCTTTGTCCTGAGAAAGGGTAAAAGCCCAGATGAAGCATTTTCCTTTCAACAGTTACCTGTGTTTGTTTCTTATTTTTCTCTTTACTAG
Source organism: Phalanger gymnotis (assembly GCA_028646595.1). Classification (NCBI taxonomy): domain Eukaryota; kingdom Metazoa; phylum Chordata; class Mammalia; order Diprotodontia; family Phalangeridae; genus Phalanger; species Phalanger gymnotis. Next base: position 351,251,174 of record CM053624.1, read on the forward strand.
ATTGTAAGTTCCATTAGGTCAGGAACTATGTTTTCGTCTTTTGTACTGTAAATAATCTTGGGTCTGGACAAGACAGAACAAAAATAGCTAACAGGAAGTTGAAATCTAAAGAAAGGAGTGATAATACAGGAATGGCTAGCTGCTTTTGAGTAAACATCACCAGATCTAGAAAAATTGTACTCTAGGGTCCTGAGAAATCTGCCCAATGTCACTATTGTCCACCCATTGATCTCTGAAAGACTATGGAGAATGCAGAGTAGCTAAAGGGTGGAAGGATAAATGATCCAATTTTCAAACAAAAAGTAAGAGACTGGAGTCTGTTGTTTACAGGTCCATGGGCTCGACTTCCATTCCTGTCAAAATTCTACATCATTATTATGCAAGGGAGAGTGATGAACAGGAAGGAAATAGCTCTCAAAAGCCAGTTGTTGCTATTGGTCCTTTGTTCTTGAAGAGGACCAGTAACATCATGCAGGAGAGTGATGTCAAGGCTTGAACATGAATTGGGCTTTTTTCAGAGGTAGTGCTGGAAAAAAAAAAGCACCTGGCAAAAAGCCAGCGTGGTTTCACTGGAAGCAGGTCATACCAGGCTAACTTTCCTTCAATTTTTAAATTGAGTTTCTAAACTAATAGATCATAGAAATATTATTGTTATAAATTTCTAGACTTCAGCTAAATGTTTGACAAAGTCATTTGTGCCCTTCTCGTGGACAAGGTAAGAAAATGTAAATTAGGCAACAGTACAGTTAGAATGATGAGAACTGGTTGAAAAATCCAGATCTGAATTGTTTACATTCATTAATGGTTGTATGTCAATTTGGAGGAGGTCTTTAGTAGAGCATCCCAGGCATCTGTGTTTAAGAATTTTCTGTTTATAAATTATATGTAATTCTGAAAGGAGGCCATTCCACTTTTTCCACTAGAATGGCTCCTCAAAAGTACAGTATATATGTATCTTTTGTTGGTATTTCCAGCACTTAGGATGCTGTCTTGTACATAGTAAATATTAAGCAAATGCTCATTAGATGGGATGAAATTTGGATAATTCACAATATTGGGAGATAGTTTTCCTTAACTTGAGCCCAAATCTTCCTCTCTGTAACTTCTATACGTCATTCCTTGCTTTTCTTTCTATGGCCAAGCAGACTAAGTCAAACTCCTCCAAAAGGCTGTTTACAATATGTGCTTCCAACTTGCTCTTTTTTCACTCTCTTCTTAACCCCTTACAATCTGGCCTTTTACCTTATCGTTCCATTGAAACTGCTCTCTCTAAAGTTACAAATAATATCTTAGTTGCTGATCCAATGGTCTTTTCCCAGTTCTCATTATCCTTGACCTCGCTGCAGCCTTTGATACTGTTGATCAAGCTTTCCTCCTTGATACTCTTTTCTCTAGTTTTTCAGGATACCACTCTTTCCTGGTTCTCCTCCTACTTATCTGACTGTTCCTTCTCAAATCTCCTTTGGTGGAGCCTCATCCAGATCACACCATTTAAACACAGGTGTGCCACAGAGTTTTATTCTGGGTTTTCTTCTCCTTCTATACTTGGTGATCTCATCAGCTACCATGAATTTAATTATCTTTATGCTAATGATTCTCAAAATCCAGGTTTCCTGCCCTAATCTCTCTCCCGATCACCAATTTATCATCTCCAACTGCCTTTCAGACATCTTGAACTGAATGTTCAGTTGACATCTTAAACTCACGGTGTCTAAAACAGAACTCATTATGTTTTCCCTTTAAATCACTCCTTCCCACCCCCACCTTCCCTATTACAGTAGAGGTCAATGCCATCTTTCCAGTCCCCCAGGCTCATAATCTAGGAGTCATCCTGGACCCCTCACTATCTTTCACCTCTCATATACAAGCTATCACCAGGGCATATTGATTTCACTTTTGCAAAATCTCTCAAATATGTCCCCTTCTCTCCTTCGATACTGCCACCACTCTAGTGCAAGACATCATCACCTCATGCCTTGATTACTACAATAGCTTGATGGTGTGTCTGTCTGCCTCAAGTTTCTTCCCACTCCATTCTATTCTCCATCATCTACTAAAATGATTTTCGTAATTCTCAGATCTGACCATGTCACCTCCCCTACTCAATAAACTCCAGTGGTTTCCTATTTGCTTCCTGGAGCAAATACCAAATGCTCTATATAGGACGACGCATTATAATGCATTTGCCTTTAGAGTCAGCCAAACAGAAACTTGAATCACCATCACTGGGAGCATCAGTCTAAGGGAGAGTTAGGGGAAACTTTAAAAATTCCTGTAGCATATCACTATTATGTCAGGGTTTTAAACTGGTTGCCAATTAAATCTCATATCAGATATAAAGTTGTCATAATGACCTATAAGATGATGAATCATATTGGTCTTATCTGTATCAAAGATCTTCCAGTTAATTACCTGACTTTTCATTACCCAAGTTCCCCATTTCATACAGATCTTGTTAAGTCCTCATTTCAATTGCAAGTCTTTAGGATACCATGTGTTCAGCTGGCACACAGCTGGAATGCATAACTTCCCGTCAAAAGCAGTTTGCTCAGCAGATTTTCTCATTTTTTTTCTGAAATTTGACCAAAACAAATGTTTATTTTCTTAGACCTACAGTTAAACTTTTGGAAGCACTCTAGTGGAAAACACCTTCTAAACGGATGCACTGGGAAGCTAGTACTGGAAGGAACTTGCTTGGCGACTCATCCTCTCAGAAAAGGTGAGGTCTGTGGAGCCAGCCATAATTCGAGCTTGGCTTTTCCAGACAATTTGATTCAATTTGAGGAATATTTATTATTACTATATTCTAGGAACTGGGCATGTAAAGAAAAAAGATAAAATAGTGCCTGCCCTCAAGGGGATTATACTCTACTTGGGTTATGTAAGTCATATACAAATAAGTAAATACAAAATAAAAGCAAACGAAGAGAGTAATTTCAAGAGGGGGAGTGCTAATAATTGTGAAGATTAAGGATGACCTTATGTAGGAGATAATAGTTAAACTGTGCCTTGAATGAAACTCCATCCTGTGAGGTGCAGGCAATGAAGGAATGCATTCCAGATATCGGGGACCAGTTATGTAAAGACATAGAAGTAGATGCTTGATTGTTGTATACAAGAAATAGCCAGCAATAGAGACTACAAGGAGTAGAATGGTAGGTAGGAGCCATATTGTCAAAGGCTTTGAATGCCAGACTGAGGAATTTCTATTTTATACTAGAAGTATTGGGGAACCATTGAAAAAAATTTGAACAGGGGAGTGGAGTGGTCATATCCGTTTTAGAAATATCAATTTGGTAGCTGTATTGGAGGCTACGTTGGAAGCAATCTGGAGATGGGAGGCAAGGAAAACAATTAGGGGAATAACTCGGTTCTAACTATGCAATAATTAATGAGGAGACCTTTGTTTACAAGATTATAGACAATTAAATCATTAGTATTTCTCAAAACCCAGATATAGGTTGTATTTGATGTTAGAAATCACAGAAGTAATTTTATAGGCAATTCTTTGGACCACCTGACCATATTACTTTTCCTACAATCAGCCTGAAACCCGCTAGTTTCACTCCATATCTTTCTTTCCCCACAGAAGAGTTTCCTTTAAGAAATTAAATAGTGCAAAATCCTCAACTTCATTTTTTCAGTTCCCTAATTTTGATTCAGAACCACATCTTTGTTTAAGGGTTTATGTAGATAAACCTCAATTTTGTCAATCTCAATTTTGCTTAAGAAGTAGGATCAACTTCTAATTTCCAATGTTAAATCCCATGCTCTAGTTTCGACTGTAATATTCTCAAGATGCCTGCGCTGGGTTATGTCCCCTGCTGGGCGAGACACTGACAGTAAACTAAATAACGGTAACTTCATTTGCCGATTAGCGCCCCTGGTGTGGCCTGAAATCATTTAAAACCCAATAAGTTCAGAGGCGTCAGGTGGCTGAACCAAGCAAGAGATAACAAGGATGTGTGGAAGAGGCCAATATGAGCACCCAATAATTCCTGATTGTCTAAGGCAACTGTGTTCTCCTGGGATGGCCTCTGGTGAGACATTTGTTCAATGAAAATTAAGCGACAGATCCAGATTTTAATAATCTTTTGAAGGAGATTTGAAGACCTCTCTTGGTAGCCAGCTCTAATGCCCCAGTGGTAGATGGAGCTCCTTTTGCAATGGATTAATAATCAAGGAATACAGTCTAGGGCCTAAAGCTCTGGAGAGAAACCGGTGACTCCAGTTTTCAGAAGCAATTTCATTTCCAGGTTTGTTATGGGGCCTGAGGCAAAAATCCTTCATGGTCTATAAGCCAGTGATTCAAGTTTGATAATTTCAATTCAATTTAATGAATATATATTAAGTACCTACTATGTGCTAGGCCTGAGAGATACTGTGACCTAGTAGAGAGAGAGAGCTTTGGAGCTAGGAAGCCTTGGGTTTAAGTCTTGCTGCAGACACATACAGGCTGTGTTATCCTGGGTAAGTCACTGAACCTCCCAGAGTTCCAGATAATTCTGTTAAGTTGGAGAGCAAGTGAAACCTACATTGGGAAAAGAAATTTCCTTGTTGGTGGTTCCTTGTAGTCTGGTTAAAAAATTATAGCCAAGCACTGGACTTGGGGCTCAGACAAAAATGAAAGAGGCCTTTGAGGAGCTTACATTCTGTTGATTGGATTCAGTGATATGATGACAATAATAACTGCCATTCATACAATGTTTACAATTTACAAAGTTCTTTATATAAAATATCTTATCTCACTTATAACATCATGAGGTCTGTCCTATTGGTAATATTATCTCCATTTCAAAGGTGAGGAAAATGAGATTTAGAGATGACAACTGAGTGGTCCAAAGTCACACAGCTAGAAAGTGTCAAAGGTAGGACTTGGACCTGGATCTTCCTTACTTTGAGCTCAACACTCTGTCTCTGGTATGCTGCTGCTCAATAAATACCTGATAAATTGAGGCAAATGAGAGCTCTGGCAACTAGGAAGATCAGAAAAAAAAAAAAACTTCCCATAGGAGATGCCTCCTGAGCTCAGCTTTGAAGGAACCTAGGCATTCTGGGGTTGTAAGTGAGAACATGAGGGAATCATCTATGCAAAGGCTTGGATTTGGAGATAGTATATTTGGTTTGGTGAATAGCAAATAACGCCTGTCTGGCTGGAACACAGAGTGTAGGAACTGAAGTAATGTGAGACAAAGCTGGAATGATAGGTCAGACTGAAGATTCTTGGGAGTTGGGGTAGGGGGAGGGGAAGTGTGGAGCCAGCCCTTATTCAGCGCTGCCTTTCCTTGGTGCTTGTCCTTTGAGCTGAACCAAAGAGATTTCCTCTAAAGTTAAGTAATGTGAACATGTATAAATCTTACTTTGATGAGAAACATATTTACATACATTATAAACAAGAAAACTTTTTATGTAAAAAACGTGAACTTTTAAGAAATATGTCGAATGTTTAAAAGAACTAAATGTGAATGTTTTATCCTTTCCCCCCATATGGCTATACAAATACCATAAATATCAATGTATGTTGCCTATAGAGCCATTGAGATTCACAAGTTTTCTAAATAAAAGGACAAATTGTAACCGATAAAGAACTAGTTTCCAAAATGAAATGCTAGCTTTGACACCTAAAGGAGAACATTTTTTTTTCTGATAACTTCAGGGGCAAAAACACAGGTAGGCTATATTTGTGACTGGAAGGGATCTCAATAATTCTCTAATCTATTTTCCTCATTTCACAGTCGAGGAGACTGAGGCCCAAAGGAGTTAGCGAGGTTACATGGGTAGTAAGTAGCAGAGGTGGTATTTGAACTCCATTCTTGGACCTTAAATCTAGTAGCTTCTCCATTTTACAGCACTGCTTTTTGTTTTTCTCTCTTAAATGAGAATCACAGAATTTTAGAGCTAAGACATTCTGCAGAAAGTCTAGTCCAATTCTCTCATTTTATAAATGAGGAAATTGAGGTCTCCAAATGGGGAGTGATTTAGAGGTAGTAGAATTTAGGTCTGACTTGGAGTCTAATTATCTTTTCACCAAACCGTACTTCCTGGTTTGAAGTTTCTTTTTGATGGAGACCTTTCTATCACGTAGGATACTCTTCCCTATCTTCAGCAGAAGATTCTGGATATGACTTAACCTTTTCTAGATGACTCATAGTCTTTTGTTATTAGCTGCCATTATCAGTCTGTCCCAACAGCACAGTGCTTGCTTGGATGTTTCCTGTTTGGCTTCCCTCAGTGTCAGGGTGTGATCTATCACTTTCTCTATCCATCTACCTATCTATGTACACAGTACATCCCCAAGCCTATTAAAACTTCACTAAGACTTTCCCAGACATCCTGTGTATAAACACATATATAGGATATATTTATAGAATTTACACACCATGAACACGTGAAATGTCTTCTATAGATTGTGAAAAACTGCCAAGCATTTTAAAATAATTTTCACTCATTTAAGTATGGAGGAAATATCTTCAGAAGTAATCATCAAATGCTTTTTTTTTCAATACAAACATATTGAGACTTTATCCTTCACATGAAAATGTACTTGCTGTGAAGGCATGCCTCAGAAAAATGAGGGGAAAATGATCTGATTGTATCAATGCAAAGGTCGAACATGGGTAAAAGTTCCTATGGATAAATTGTTAATAAGCTTCAAATTGAATGAAGCTTCCAGTTTTAAAAAAAAGAATATTAATTCATAGTGGCAAGTACCAGGTAAATTTTCTGAACCAAAGCGGTGACATTCTAGCACCAGGAGACTTTCTATAGCTGTCATTCTTGATCAAGAGTCTAAGCAACTACTGTAATTAGAACCAACCCTCATAATTACTTTTATATTAATAGCATTCTAAGGTAAATGTTCTTCTACCTGGGTTTTATCTCTCTGCTACAAATTGCACTGTTACATCATCCTATTCTTTTTATATTATGAGTTATTAGAGGATATGTTTGAACACCTAAGGCATCTGGATGGATAATATAAGCCATCATGGTTGTATAGGGTGAAGTGGATGACTCCATTTTGTTTCTTTGCGTAAGCTAGTTTCTTTTACTAGGACTGAAAATCATTTATATTGACTCCACATAGAGACTGATCCTGGGATTCTTATACATACATACATATGTACACATACATATATTTATTTATATATGTATATATGTGTGTGGCTATATTTTATATATATTGCATATAAAGCTATGGCTTAAATTACTAAAAAATTCATTCTCTCTTTAGCTTTTTGACTCAATGTCAATAGAAATAACAGGGATAGTTTATACTGATTGCCAATCCAGTCTTCATATGTCAAAGCTTCCAACAGTCCAAAGATTCCAATTGTCAAATCATCACCAATGTTCCCTTAAGAATGGGACCAAAGTCATCGCACTTTCATTTTAGGGAACAGATTTCTTTTCTTTACATGCCTTTTGGTTCAATATCAATTGTTGACCTTGAGGTGAAAGGCTTTTTTGAAACTGTCTTATCCCTAGACCCACCCAGAAACCCTGTTTGATTCATCCTCACTCTTTATAGTGCTCTGATTTATGTGGGAATACCATTTTTATGGATATTAGGTTGCCTTTATCACAAGCTTTTTTAATTTGCACTATTATCTAGTGAGAACAGTATCATGGTACAGTTTCTTCTAAAATAGAGCAAACTGTGCTTACCCAAAAAATAAGACTTCATGGATTGGAAGGAAAGCTCTGACGAGTGCTATTAACAGGATGGGAGCTGACAAAAATGTCAGAGAAATAAGTTATTGTTTCAGTCCTCTTGAAACCTAAGAATATGTTCCCCAAGTCACCCTATTAATGGAGATATATTATCTCTCTGAGAATTTCCTGTCAAACTACGCTAAGTAAATAAAGGATAGGTGAAATATCAGAAACAAAGCTAACACATGGAGTGGAGGACTCCACTTGAAAGAAGAAATCCAGCTGTTTACTGTGCTAATTTGAAATGAAATGAAAATGTATTTTTTTTATCTTTTTGGAATAGGATTTTCATGCAGGTTAAAAAAATCCCCTGGAAGGACTTTTGAAAGAAAGCTTGAATAGTTTGCCTTTTGTATTACAAGGGTTCCCCCCCCCCCAAAAAAAAAGAGATTAATGAAATCTTCAGCTGCATTATTAAAGGCATGGTGACCATCCCTCTGTTCTCTGCCCTGGTCAGACCTGGAGTATTGTGTTCAGTTCTGGATATTGTGTTTTAAAAATGACAATGATAAACTGGATCACATAAAACAGAAGAGGGTGAGAATGATGAAGGAGATTATAGAGACCCAGCCCCACCCCCTTCTCCTCTCCGTGCTGGGTCTGACTCATTGTCCACCCACACTGTCTGTTAGAAATAGATGTGCTGATTTATTATCTCAATTGGCTGATCATCCAACATGATCTGGACAGTAAGCTGTGGGCAGATAGTCATGGATCTCATTGAGGGGCGGCCTTGTGATGTTCTGGGGATTGAAAATTTCAACACAATGTCATCTCCCAACAGCAGCCTCTAGAGGGCCTGCCCCATCCACGGGGAATTCCATTCCTTTCCATTGTTCTCTTGAGCAGAACATCCTCTATGACATCGAAAAGACATTTTTCACTCAAGTATCCCTCTCTCTGTTTTGTGACATGCTTGGCATAAGTAATCAGAGGGCCATTGAACAGATCTATTTCTGGAGTTAGCCTTTCTCAAGGAATAATAATGGTCATAATAATAGCTCACATTTACATAGGGCTTTAAGGTTTGTAAAGCGCTTTACCCGTATTATCTCATTTGATCATCACATCTCAGAGAGCGCTACAATTATCCATATTTTATAGATGATGAAACTAAAGGAGGCTAAATAGATTTCCCATGGGTCATGTAGCTAGTAAATGTATGAAGCAGTCTTTGAACTGAGATCTTCCTGCCAAGTCTGACACTCTATCAACTATGCCATCATCTTGTATAATATTAACAAAAGCATGAGAAACCCCTTGTTGGAGGATGAGCCACTGAGGTAGCATTTTTTTCTTCTGCGTCAAATGTGCTTTTGTAATTAATAAGTAATTAAGAGAGGGAGTCTTGTAATCCCTGCTCCCTTCAGGCAGTTGTATGGTCTATTGTAGAAAATCCTTTGTGAGAGAGCCTGCCAGTCTCTCCTCAAATTTTCATCAAGGATACTTTCAATCTGTATGTAGATCATTCTCATGAAAACTTTATAAAGGTTAGAAAGAAGGCATATGATTCAGTAGTTACTAATATTCTCTCAATCTGCTTTTGGGGATAATAATATCATCTATGTATTTTTCTCTTTCTTTTGATATCTTTTTTTCCCCTTGAGATGTCCTATAAAAGATCTTTCATTGTTTACAGGTTTGCAGTGCTTCCAGCCCAGATCCCTTTAGTGTGTACTTGGTCTGGTCTGTCCAACTTCATCTTCTTATATGTTCCTCCAACTAAGAAGACATTGAAAAGTGAGGTGACAAGGTCCGCATTGGTGGATCCTCTGTCACTGACAGTAGGGAAAAATGTTGATACAGACACATGGGCAAATATATTCCCCCTTCCTGTGTATTTGTTGTCTTCCTTCCAGCTTAACTTATGAATGTTTGGGGGAAGGTACAGCTCATTTGGATCTCATGTCAATCTTTCTATTGTCTTTTCCCCCTTCCACTGTTTTTAAAAATATGTATTATTTATTTTTGTTTTTTTAAATGAATTCAAAATCCTCTTTCTCCTTCCAGTCCCTTCCTTACCTACTGAGAAGGCAAGCAATATGATAGCAATTATACATGCGAAATCATGGAAAGAATATTTCCAAATTAGGGATATCACAAAAAGCAAGAGAAATAAAGTGAAAAATGTTTATTTCCATTTGTACTCATAGTTCATCAATTCTATTTCTGGAGATGGATAACATTTTTCATCATGAGACCTATGGACTTATCTTGGATCATTCTCTCAATCAGAGTAGCTAAGTCTTTCACAGTTGGTCATCATTACAGTATTGCTGTTACTGTCTACAATGATCTCCTGGTTCTACTTACTTCAGTTTGCATCAGTTCATATAGTTCTTCCCAGCATTTTATGAAACTATCCTGTTCATCATTTCTTCTAGCACAGTAGTATCCCTTCACAATCATATACCACAGCTTGTTCAGCCATTATCCAATTGATGGACATCCCGTTGATTTCCAGTTCCTTGCCACCATGAAAAGAGCTGCTGTAAATATTTTTGTACATATAGGTCTTTTTCCTTTTCCTTTACTTTTTGGGATACAGACCTAGTAGTGGTATTGCTGTTCAAGGAATATGTGTAGTTTGATATCCCTTTAGGTATAGTTGCAAATTGTTTTCCAGGATGGTTGGACCAGTTCACAACACTATCAATAATACCTTAGTGTCCCAATTTTTCTACATCCCCACTAGCATGTCATTTTCCTTTTCTGACATGTTAGGTAATCTGTTAAGTGTGAGATGGTGCCTCAGGGTTGTTTTAATTTGCATTTTTCTAATCAACAGTGATTTAGAGCATTTTTATATGACTAGTGAGAGCTTTGATTTCTTCTTCTGAAAACTAACTTTTCATATCACTTGACCATTTGTCAACTGGGGACATGGCTCTTATTTTTATAAATTTGACTAGGTTCTCTATGTATTTGAGAATGAAATCTTTATCAGAGAAATTCGATGTCAATTTTTTGATATTTCTTCACTACCTTCTAGCAAAATGCGGTTTCCCTGATGATCTCTTTCAATTAGTTTTATTTTTGCTTTTGGTTTATCTAAGATCGTGATTGCTATCTTTGCTTTTTTTTTTTTACTTCAGCTGAAGCATAATAGATTCTGTTTTAGCCCCTTATTTTAACTCTGTGTGTGTCTTTCTGTTTCAAGTGTGTATCTTGTAAACCAAATATTGTTGGATTCTAGTATCCATTTCTGCTATCTGCTTCCTCTTGTCCCTGGAACCTTGATCAGGTCCCTTGCTCTCCTGAAGCTCCAAGGGCTAGTGTTCTTCCTGCTTTGAAACTGCATCCAGGGCCATTGCTCCTTTGTGAGACACCTCAAATACTTCTGTCCTCTCTAGAACTGCAACCCAGAAATGCATGTGGGCAATAGAGTTGCCAATCAGTACCAGTTTCACCCAGTGTCAGCAAAGTGTCTCTTGTACTCTTTGACCCGCTGTCCAATCCTTTTTTTTTACCAGACTTATCACAGTATCTGATTAAGATAATTTAAAATATTTAATCAGTCAAAGAGTATTTTAAGCACTTAATTTGTGTCAGTCACAAACATGGGTCTTACTTTTCCCAGGTTTTTCTGACACCATCCTCTTCATCATGTTTTATAACACAATGAATGGTATTACATCACAATCATGTCATATTTGTGCCATCAGCACATATAATATCTATACCAGGCAAAAATTAAGCACTTAAAATACTTATTGACTGATTAAATATTTTAAAATGATCATAACCAGATACTCTGATAAACGTCAAAATCTAGAAGTCATTTGAGAATGTGACTTAGTCATTTAAATCCATTATCATTATACATAATGAAAACCCAGATTCATTGAATACAAGAATTTATAGTCTTGCGCTCAGCATTTCTGTTTCTGTCCAAAGTACTAGTAGGCAATTGTTTTGTTACACCAAGCTTTCTACCTTTTGGTCAGCTACTTATGGTCCAGTGAGATCCAGCCTTGAAAATAGATGGGCCACATCATCTTGTTGCCACCTTCTCATGATAAACCACCTCCCCACCAACGAATGGCAGTGAAGTTTTGTTAGGCAATCACAATTTCATCACATACTGGGCAGCTAAGAGTTCTTGCTTCTTCATTGTGGACAACATTCTAATGCTTATGTAGCTCACCCTGAGAATTACAATGAAATTGCTCATCTTTGCTGTGATTTCCAATGAGCACCTTATTTATGGTTGTGATAGTACATAGGGTTACTCTTGTATACATCTCATTTAAAGTTTGACATTGGAATTTAGCCACACAGGCTGGTACAAGAACTGTTTCCTCCAGTTCCCCCTTTAGGGTGGAGAATACAATCCCATCTTTTAAAGATAAGTGTTCTCTTGACAATGCTATGTGTTTGCAGATCTTGTAACCCCATGATATCCAAGGAATTGACATTACGAGTGACCAAAAGGGCAGTGGAGATATATAATGGCTTGTCATTAGCCTGCAGCATATTTCAAATTATTACTCAAACTTAAGAAGACATATAAGGGATACATGCAAGGAAATAAATGATTAGAAAATGAGGTAGTTTGGTCATGTGGTGAGATTGAAGAAAAACAGAATAACAGCTCAAGTAATGCCCCAGTACCCATGAAATGTTTTCTGAAAAGAAAAACCAACTCTAAAAGTCTCCAACATGCTGTGTGTGTCATCTGCAAAGTCCATAAACAAGACTGACACAGAATGAGCCTGACAAATGAATTGGGATCTGGACCAATGGAGAGAAACCGGACAGGCATAGGGCCAGGACCTCTGATTTCATTGGTCTAGGGAATTCCCAGCTGAGCAACCTCCCACTGTTGTTGTTGCTTCTGTTGCCATGACTACTCTATGACTACTGATACTAGCCAGCATTTATACAGCACTTTAAGGTTTGCAAAGTGTTTTAAAGACATTATTTCATTTGCTCCTTACAGCAAGCCTGGGATGGAGATCCAATAGCACCCACACTTTAGTGGCAGAGACAGGTTAAATGACTTTCCCAAAGTCACACTCCTAGTGAGTGTAAGAAGTAGGATTCCTGACTCTAAGTCCAGCATTCTAGCCATCATGCCACCTTGTTGTTGGCATCCTCTCTCCAATGGATAGTCTTAGTTGTGTAGAGCATTGAAAGGTAATGTGACTTTCCCAGCATTATATAGTCTCTTTTATTAGTGATAGAGCTTGAATCCATGTCTCCATAGTTCCAAGGCCAGGTCACTATTGGTTGCACTTTGCTCCCGTGGAGGAATATCCTCATCGATAGAATCACAGAGTTGTTGAAATATTCCATCATCAGAGTATCTGTCATCCTTCCTCTCTCACATTCCTACTCAACCCCCATTTCAAGCATTTGAATTCTTTCCTCCACTGGCTGTGTCTCTGACTCTCTGGACTTCTTACTCCACTACCTTCTCTTGCTGAAACTTCCTTCAGTTCCTGGGGAGTTCTGACCCTAAAACAGGCTACTGCCTTGCCAGCCTCTTTCTCCCATAGGGAGTTCCTTCCAAGGCCTCCATGTCATGGACAGGGCCAGCCTGGCTATCAGTTTCTCAATTTCCAATTCCTGGCATATTCTCTTGCCCAGGGAACCCCAGACTTGGCCCTCTTATTGGAGGTGGTGGTGGTGCTAACAGTGGCAGGTGTCGATTCTGGGAGGCTGTTGAGGATGGGAGAAAGAGGAAGATATGGCACCCTGAGTGGCATCTTCCCCTACCATGTTCATTCTACTTCCATCCCTGCTACTGACTCTCTGGACTTTGCCACTATGCTCCCATGTGGATACCTTTGCCCTCTCCCTTTTCAGCTCCGTATCAGATGCTGTTTTCTCCCATTGGAATGCAATCCTTTGAAGGCAGGGACTCTTTTGGCTTGTATTTGTATTCTGGCCTGGCAAACAATAAGTGTTTAATAAATGTTACTCGCCCTGTTGGACTGGAATGTGTCAATTACATGTACCAATATTACATCTTTGTGTCCTTCAATGTACATTGCATAGAACTCTCACACAATGATAACTTCTTATGGTCAATTAAATGGAGGGAAGAATTTTAAAAAGTGCTAAAGAAATTATCCTGCTTTGGACTGAGTTTGTGTAACACTTTTTTTTGGTTATATTGACATGAAGTAAAGAATTGCTAAAATGTGCATAATTATTTCCTTTGAGCTACTAGATTATAGACCAAAGAGAGGCAGAAAATTTGGGTTAAAAATAAACATCTCCACCTTTCAAAATATTTGTCTTCTTTCAAGTCTCAGTTCAGGTACTACCTTCTCTATGAAACCTTCCCTGATCCCCTTCACTGCTCACTCCCTCTTCAAATTACCATAAAGCTACTGTATTCTGTATCTCACTTAGAATCATTGATATAACTGGAAAGAAAATTAGAGAGCATCTAATATGGTCCTCCTGTTTTACAGATGATGGAACTGAGGCCTAAGAGAAGCCTTGCCAAAGGTCATCAGGGTAGTAGGTGGTGGAGCTGGGATTTAAACTTAGGTGCTAGCTGTGTACATGTGCTATGCTTTCTCCACAAGTGCCTACTACAATGTTGCTAATATAGTAGACGCTTAATACATGTTTGCTGAATTGTGGGAAAAAAACAGAAAAATTAAGCCCGGGGTGACAGAACTTTTGATTCATTTGCCCTATCACTCCCCCCAGGTATCTTGGATAAGAAGCAACAGCAGGAGGCCAAGTTGACCCAGTCCCAGAACCCTCTCCTAAAAAAGTGAGACCAGGCTGCAGTATCCTGCTGCTCTCCTGCAAGTAGGCAAGATTTAAGGCCTTACATCTCTGGCTCTTGCCCAATGACAATACCCCTGAAGACTGTAAGCTTTATTTTTTATCTGCCACCCTGCTACTACACCTATGTCTAACAGTTCCCCACCACTTACTTTTCTCCCTATCCCTGTATTAATTACTAGCTAATCCTACCTCTGTAGTAGGAAGGCCGAATTTATGATCTCAAAAAGGATCATATAAATATCAGAATGGTTCGAAATCGATGGGTATACAGAATTCTCCAAGCAGAAGGCATCAAAAAATTTATTCAGGGCCCAGAGCAACAAATTAGCGA
>CM053624.1:351266473-351285751 GCA_028646595.1 Phalanger gymnotis
GGGGGGGGGAGGAGGAAATGGGGAGAAAATTTGTAATTCAAACGCCTGTGAAAATCAATGCTGAAAACCAAACATGTCAAAAATAAATTTAAAAATAAAAAAAAGATATGAAAGATTATTCAAAATCACTGATAACAATTGCAAATTATATTGACAAAGATAACAGTAGTGGAAAAAAAAAAGAGTGTTGGAGCCACTGTTGGAAGAGAAGCAAAGGAATACATTGTAGATGGAACTGATTCTGGAAAGAAATTTGAAATTATGCTTACTAAAATATCCATACATTTTGACTTAGAGATCTCACACCTAGGCATACGTTGTTGTTCAGTTATTCAGTTGTGTCAGGCCCTTTCTATCTAAAATTTCTCAAAGTCTGTCCAACTTCATGTTCATTGTTTCCATGATATTATCTATCCATCTCATGCTTTCCCATAGCCGAGGCATATACCCCAGAGTCTAATATAGAAAGTTAGTTCCCGCATACCCTTTACTATTTACTGTTGTATTTTGTGTCAGTAAAATACTCGAAGTAGATTCTCATGAACCGAAGAATGGCTAACATAAGTATAATGGAATATTACTGTGCCATTAGAAATTATGAGTATTAAGAATTCAGAGAAGCATGAGAAGGCTTTTGTGGACTGATGCAAAGTCAATTAGTCAGAACCAGGAAAATAATATGCACAATGACTCCAACACAATACATGGAAAGAACAATAAAACAAAAATGAATGCTATTCAAACATAATGGTCACGCTTGGCCTCAGAAAAGAGCTGAATAAAATCCTTCTTCCTTGTCGAGGCAGGATACTATTGGTACAGAATATCGCCTTATTATTAGACTCCATCAATGTGCACAGTGGCTTTGCTGAACTTTATTCTCCCTTTTTAAAAAACTTTGTTACCAGGGATACCTCACTAGGAATGGAAAGAGAAAAGAGATACATTTGGAAATTATTGCAGAGTAAAACCTAAATACATCAATCAAAATAATCCACTAGCGACTATAAAATTAATAAGAAAAGAAGAAAAAAAGAAAATGTCTTCACTCCTTGCTGATTTTTGAACTTCGTAAATTTCCAATGATTTATCAATTACTTGATATACTTTTAAGAAGAAAAAATATTAAAAAAAAACATGGCCTATTGAAGTCTCCTTGAAAATTAAACAAGTCTTCTTCAGGAAATCAAGGTGGAGAGGTCTCACTTTACATTTTAGTTTCAGAGATTCTTTAGATTTTACATGGCTAAAACAGTTAAGAAGTTACAAAAAATCAAGACTAGATCAATTTAATTTAAAAAAAAAAGATTAAAGGCGTATTAAGTTTCAGGTCACTAGAGATACCCCAATACTAAACAATTCCTACACTCAAGCTGCTTATACCCTAGTGAGGGCAGAGCACAGGGAAGCAGATAAAAATTGTGCAAAGATAAATAAATACAAAGTATATGCAAAGTAATTTCAAGAGGAAGAGAGCATTTAAAACCTATGAATTAGGAAAGGCCTTGTGTATGAAGGGACATCTGAGCTGTGCTTTGAAGGATGGTGGGGATCCTAAGAGGTGGAGGTAAGGAGAGAGGGCATTCCAGGAATGCGGGACAGCCTGCACAAAGGCATGGAGGTAGGCCACAGAATGTCTTGTGTGGGTAAAAGGCTAACAGGCTACTTTGAATGAAGGGTGAGTGGGTGAAAGAGAATAATATGAAATGATTAGAAAAGTTAGATGGGAGCCAGATTGTGGAGGCCTTAACATGGCAATTCTACTGGAGGAATGGAATAGAAACACACTTAGTAATTAAGTATATACTATGTGCTAAGCACTATTTTAAGGCCTGGAGATAGAAATAGAAATTCCAGACAGTCCTGCTCTCAAGGAGCTCACTTTCTAATGGAGGAGATAACATAAAAGAGGGCTCATTTTCATGTTCAATTCATGGCAGGTAAGAAGTCCATAAGCCTTCATTAAATGCCTACTATGGGCCAGGCACTGTGATAAGAACTAGGGTTACAAGGAAAATTAAAGAGCAGTCGCATACTCTCTAGGAACTCGAAATCTCATGGAGGAAACTATGTGTAAACAGCTAAGTTACAAATGAGATAGATACAAGGCTGAGTAGTGCTGGGTTTCTAACAAGAAAATTAATGGGGTGAATGGCAAGGCCTCAAGAACCTTGAAGAACAATGGCAGAGCAGATGGTCCCTAGCTAGGAGGATAGTGGTAAAGGGCAGAGTAGAGTGGGAATACCTACGGCAGACTTGGGGTCATGGGGGTAACCATCCAAATGACAAGGAATATCTTAGGCCCAGTAAGAACTGGACATTGTGCCAATAAGGTTTGGGTTGGGGAAGGAAAAGTCCACGGTGCTCCTTCTCCATAATGACAGATGATGTTCGTCTTCTAGCTTTCTGGTGGTCCATTGTTTGGGTAGGATCAGGGAGAGGAAGGTCCCTGACTCTCAGTTATGCCTATAGACAATGATGGCTTTTATTAGTATATCCTTCATTCCACTCAGTTTCAAATGAGATACCATTGGAACATGGGCTGAAGAAGCAGGAATATGAGATGATCTGAAATTGTGATTACAATGGGAACCCTATCCAGGCTTATCTTTTCCATCAAAGTACATTGAGACTTGCTACCACATGGGATATGCTGTTTTAGAAGGTTTCATTAGAGTGAGTCATTTTAAAAATGAGTCATCTCAGCTATATCATGATTTTTTGGAGGGAGAGGGAGAGACATTTTATAAACATTGATTAAAGTTAGAGTAGAACGTGTGAGATGGTTTGTGAGGTGCCAAAGACTTTAAAAACAAAGTCACTACATTGGACCTTGGGTTCTGAGGTCATAGAGATTCATAAAGTTCTCCTCAAGCTGGTCAGATGAGAAACTATTAGGAGTGGTAGATGAAACTTTTAAGTTTTATAGTTATGAATTTAGTTAGGAGTTGAAAAGTTCAGCTGTTTATCAAAAACTCATTTGAATTACCTGTATTTTTCTTTTCCCTTGAGTTTGGGCTGTAATTGGCCTACAGAGGCCTCATTCTTGCTTGAAATTACATTAGGTAAGAACTATTAGATTTAGGAAAGGAAATAAAAGTCATTATAGCTTGAACCACCAAAGTTAAGATTCTACCCCCCACCCCAAAGGATGAAAGGATTTTTTCTAGGGCTTCCATTGTCCTTATTGATTGCTGATATTTCATTATTCACAAGGTATGGTACAAAGGGTGCTAGACTGGAGCCAGGGTTCTTGGTTTCCAGTTTTGGCTCTGACATTTACTATATGTTTAACCTTGGGCAAGTAGTTTCATCTCTCTGGGACTCAGTTTCCCCATGTGCATAATGAAAGAGTTAGACTGGATGAATTCTAAGATCCCTTAAAGCACTCAATCTAATAACCTTATGGTATAACACTTAGCCCTGGCTTTAGGCAAAGCGAGGCAACAAATATTTATTTATTAAATACTTACCATGTGCTAGGGACTAATGAATTGGTAATTTGATTAATTGAGGCACAGCATATGCCTGAACAAAGGGAATGAAGGCAGAGGTCAAGTGCGAAGCCAAAAGCCTTTATTGGACAAATACAGCATATGCATGTGGACAACAGTAGAACCTAGTCTGCTGCTCTAAAGATTGGGGATTTAGAGAGTGGTTTAAATGGTTTTACAGAAAGGGAGGCAGGAGAATAGGGGAAAACAGAGTACCCAGAACCAGGACATTTGTGTAAGCTCCATCCTTTTAGGGCCGGTATGAACCAGTTTGAGCCAGCCCTGTGGTCACTGGCAGAGCAGAGGTGGACACTGAAAAGGATCATGGGTATGTCAAACTCAAGCAACACTCATTCTGCCTCCTGATTGGCTGATTTTGATTCTCGGGTTATTTCAGCCTCTCCTCGGAGCTCAAGAAAATCGAGGTGACTAGTAAACTATTCATTCCATTTCTACAGGACTGTGCTAAATGTTGGGATTACATAAAGAAACAAAAAGAAGAAGACACTGTACTCAAGTTGCTTATATTCTAATGAGGGAAGACAACATAAAATAGCTGAAAAATATGAGTGGGGATGAAGGGGGGCGTAACTTCTTTTCTGAATGTTGGCCTTGGAATTAGGAAGGTATGAGTTCAAATCTCTCCTTTGACACCAGCTCTGTGTCCCTGAACAATTCATTCCAATTTACTAAGACTCATTTTCATTGTTCATAAAATTGATTAGATGGCCCTTAAAGTCCCTTCTAGCTCCAAATCTGTGATTCTTTGATCCTTCTCTGTTGAACCCCATCCCACCCCACCATACTTCTTGATGGTCTTTTAAATGTATTTTTTATTGATTCCCTATCTTAATCTCAATAGCATTTATTCCAGATCTTTACCTTTCCCCTCAAGGTCCCAACAGTATGTCCTCCCTCTGCCTCTGATACTATAGCCTCTTTTTTAAAACTGAGAACATTGAGACCCATTGACAAAAAAATTCAACTCTTCCAGGCTTCAAAAATTCTCAGCATCATCACCCATCTTTTCTTCCTTCTCTTTGGCTACATGAGAAAAGTTACTCTCCAATGAAGACAATTAACCTATTTTTGCTCTTGATCCCAGTTCTTCCTCTTGCCTCTTGTATGTTGTTGTAAACTGCAATTACGCTTGCGATAAATTATGCATCAATAATCTTTCCATCTCTCCTGGCTCCTTGTTGCCTACAAGAATGCTCAGATGACCCCAACCCTAAATGTTCCCTTTGAGTATTCTTTGCACAGTATGATACTATCTCTCATTTAAAGGTGGGTAATAGTGTTTTTAATATTCTCTCTCTCTGTCTCTCTCTTTCCTTCCCTCCCTTCCTCTCTCTCTTTCTGCCCCCTCATCCTTTTCCTGTTCTTCTCCTCCTCCTCCCCCTTCTCCTTTTCTTCTCTTCCTGCTCTTCTTCTCCTCCTCTTTCTTGCCCTTCTCTCTCTCTCTCTCTCCCTCTCCGCCCCTCCCCCCTCTCCATTCCTCATGCCAATCCCATCTCTGTAACCCTGACTGGTGGTTCCTTGGTTATTTAGACAAGTCTCGTCTCTCTCTGATAGTATAAGATGAGGATTAAAACTTCCAGAGTTCTTTTCTTCTGCCTGTGGCCACAGACCTCCCCTGCATGTCCTTATCTCTTCCTTTCAAATACAGTCTCTCAGTTAAGGATTACAGTTATCACTATGCATGCTTTCTGGGTAGGCATACTGTATTTTCCCCAGTTATTCAAATAGCCAGATGGGAGAGAGGGGGAGAAAATATTACAGTGCTTGATATGTACTTTTTGTACAAGATCATTGACCTCCAGTCTTAAGGTGTCCAGCCATCTACAAGACATTTACATGTGGATGTCTTTCTGTCATTTCTTTTCTTAAATTTTTTAATTTATTTTTTTCTTCTGTCATTACTAACTCAATATTTCTATACCGAAATTGTCATTTATATTTTCCAAGCTCACCTTTCCAACATCTCAACTTTGGTTAATGGCACTGTCATTCTCCTAGTCCCATAGGCTTCAAAATGTGGCATTATCTTTGAGTCCTCCCTCTTCTTTAAGTCTCATATTCACTCATTCATCACATTTTATACATTTTCCTTCAAAATATCTCTCACATTTGTCCCTTCATCCCCATTCTAACTTCTATTTCCTTAGTTCATACCCCGATCATCCTATACTTAGTGCCTTACAGTGATGAATGGATAATGGATGATGCTCTTCTGCTTTTCCAGTCACCAATGGGGTGAAGTAAGGCTGTGTGCTTGCTCCAACTCCTTTTAGCATGATGCTTTTAGCAATGCTGTCAGATGTCACCAGTGAGGACTAAAATGTCACAAAGGTCAGCTACTGCGCCGGTGGTAAATTATTTAACTTGAAAAAGCTACAAGACAAGAAATACTAAAGTAGAAGGAGAGTTGGTGTGATACTTTTTGTCCACAGATGAGTGTGTACTCAGTGCAGCCTCTGAGGCTGAGATGCAACAAAGTATGGATTGATTCTTTGCTGCTTGTGCCAATTTGGGCCTGACAATCAACACCAAGGAAACAAACATTCTCCACCAGCCAGCACCATGCCATCCATATGTGTATCTATCAGTTACA
Organism: Phalanger gymnotis; assembly: GCA_028646595.1. Classification (NCBI taxonomy): domain Eukaryota; kingdom Metazoa; phylum Chordata; class Mammalia; order Diprotodontia; family Phalangeridae; genus Phalanger; species Phalanger gymnotis. Next base: position 351,272,582 of record CM053624.1, read on the forward strand.
ACAAATGGAGAAATTCTGAATGCTGTAGATAAGCTCACTTACCTTGGTCATATACTTTCCAGGGATGTGCACATAGATGATAAGTTTGACACATCAGTTGCTAGAGCTAGGTCAGCGTTTGAGAGGCTCTAAAGTAAACTGGGAGAGAAGAGGTATTAGGCCGCCTACCAAACTGAAAGTCTACAGAGCCATTGTGCTGACCTCATTGTTGTATGCCTGTGAAACCTGGGCAGTCTACCAGTGCCATGCTAGGAAACTGAACCAATTCCAATTGAGTTGTCTTAGAAAGATTCTGAAGATCACCTGGCAAGATAAGGTACTGGACACTGAGGTCCTTTCTCAACTGAAGTGCCAAGCATTCAAACTCTACTGCCGAGAACACAATTCTGATGGAGTGACCACATTGTTAGAATGCCAAATGCATGTTTCCCTAAAAGCCTATTTTATGAAGAATTCACACAAAACAAGTATTCACATAGAGGTCAGAAGAAGCCTACAAGGATACTCTTATGGTCTCTCTGAAGAACTTTGGAATTGATCATAAGACGTGGGAGGCACTGGCACGGGACCACCCAGCATGGTGTGCCCACATCAAAGAAGGTGCTTTGCTCTATGAGCAAAACAGAATTGTAGTAGCTCAAAAGAAATGTGCGATGTACAAATTTAGAGATGTGTCCATTCCAACTGTTCATAAGGACTATTTGTGCCCATCCGGTGGTAAAGACTTCTGAGCTCACATTGTTCTGATCAGTCACAGTTGGACACACTGTACCTTGATCACAACATAGTGATGTCATTTTGGTCCTCTTTGAGAAAGAAGGACAACAGCCAGTGTAGTAGTTTATTAACTGGTCTTCTTACCTCCATTCCTTCGCCTCTATTTCATTCTATACACAGCTCAATATTCTTAATACCTTAATTTCTTCTTGCCACTTTCATGTGTGAGACATTAACTTTTTTTCTTCCATAGTGTGTATATATGAATGAACATAGGAAATAAATTAATAAAAAACATTTATTTATTAAGCACTGGTTCTATATGAAGCATTTTGCCAACTTATGGAGATATACATATACTCATATATAAATACTTTCATGTCTATATATGTGTATATACATATGTATGGATAGAAGGAAAGAGAAAGAAAGAAATAAAGAGATGGTTAGAAGAAGAGACATAACACATATTGGAAGTTTCACCTCTGGGGTATAGGGCACAAAAAGATTCAGTCTTCTTTACTGTCATTTCCATTGATAAGACCATATTTACTTCTGATGTTAAGCCATTTGATAATTCCAAAGGACATATGCTGTATTCTACTATAGACTGTAACCTCCTTGAGGGTGGAACTGTTTCACTTTTGTCTTTGTAATCCAATCACTAAGCAGTGTCTAGCACGTAGCAGGCACTTAAGAAACGCTTGTTGATTGATAAACACTTGTTGCATTAGATTAAGAAGGATTTTAAAAATTGATTTTTGCTATTTATTTAGGAATGTCCTCCATCCTTCCCTTCCCTTCTTTCTCACTTAGATCCGAACCAACACTCCAAGGATCTTGTCACTATTATGCCCTTTTTCTGCTGTCTATGTTTCTCCCCTGCCATGACCTGCCCCACCTGTTGCTTTTCCTTACATCTTCCCTCCCAGAGTAGGGGTTCAGGAACTATTGGGATTTGCAACAAGCTTTGACTCTCTGGAGGATAAACTACCCCCTTTGGATAACTAGGCCACAGAGTGGATTGCCCTATTGCCCTTCTACTCAATCACTAACTGAATTTTCCCCAAGTGTAAGAATTTCTACTTATAGTTCTAGAATATTCTAAACTATTTCTTGGAATGGTTGTTGACATGCCGTGACCGGAAATCGTCTTTTTTTTTAATCTTCATTTATTTTTACAAGTAATCCTGATGGAGTTACATCACATACAGTGTTTCATGTATGTAATTATAACTAATCTTTCCCGTCCCACATGTTATCATACCACCATGCCCAATTTTAAATGACATACAACATGGTATCAATTATCATTGTAAGGGCTCACTAATGGAATTTGGGAGTACCAACTAAGAACTTACTCCTTCTCCACTCCAGTTGTCACTTCAATTGATTTGTGCTTTAGAAATTCACAACTAAATGATTAAAAATCTTATTTGCATACTCAGAAAAAAAGGCATATTTTGTCTGGATGTCATATGAGTTTCCATGGCTGAGTGAGTGATAAGAAACTTCCTCGAGCTAGGCAATGGGCACGGCCAGTTTCCCAGAAATAAAAAAGCCAATGTGCATGCCCTCAAAAATGAAAAAGCTGAGAAATAATGGGCCCAGTAGTAAAGAATAATGAGCACATTAAGGATGTATTTTTCTGCCATCGTCCAGGTGGCCTTCAAGGCAGGTGACAGCGGGGGCCATGCCAGTGCTAACTTCATAAGAGTAGATAACTCAGCAGGAGACACTCAATCACTTGACAGAAGCCAATTCAGAAGGCATTGAAAATGCCTTGCTTTAAAGATAATCATGTTAGGAATCAAAAAGGGGTCTAATGTTAGAGACTTGCCTTTCAAATGCACCAAATCATTATACCTGTCAAGATTTATGGACAGATTTATTTATGTTGACATTGGGACCACTAATGCTTTGACAAATGAGGAGTCTTGACAGATACAGCAGATATGTCCGAGTCTATTTCCTCTATTTGAAAAAGAGGGATAAAACAGGGAATTGTGACAAGCCTGCGGTGGAGGTTGGCATGCCTACGTTTTGATGCCTGACACCATTCAAGGCCTCTAGGCTGTTGCCAGTTGCCTGGCCACGATGAGGACTGATGATGTTCTGCAGCCAAGACCACTTTTCATGAACGATTAAATGGAAGAGACCTGGTTTCAGAGACTAACATAAAGGGCCTTCTTGAAGAGGTTGTACACATAAATACTCAATCTGACCAGAGATCCAAAAAATTTTCTACTCCATTACTGAAAGCAATGAGGAAAATCTTATTTGCAATGGTGGACATAAGTGTGGTAAGGCCCTCCTTCTGAGGTTATCTAGGAGATAAGCCCTCTCCACAATTTAAAACAAGGACTTCATTAACACAGATGACAACTTTTTTTAAAAAAAGGTGTTGCCTATGAGGACTAAGTTGTTGACAAGATTATGAATTGTCATCAAAATATGATGTCTCAACAGTCAAATGTGATATTACTTGGGATTCATTAGAGGAACATAACGGGTGGCATTGGTAAAAATAATTTTTTTCTTACAGCATTTTCTTTTCTTCTATGCATTAAGACCCTAAATAAGACAAATCATTATCTGTTATACTTAACACTTTTAATGGCTTACTTTGGCACCTTTCATCCATCACCTAAGGAAAGCCCACTCTTCCATGGTTTCACTTTTGAGTTAATAGGAAGGGGGTTTATTGTAAGGAAATTTGTAGTGCTATGTAGGAAACCACAGACCAACCAGCTAAACAGTCAGCATTTATTGAGCATTTCCTATGTTCCAGACACCATATTTGGCACTGGGGATACGAAGATTGACAAAATGAAACAGTTCCTGCCCTCAAGCAGTTTATATTCTATTAATCAGGGTCTTACCATAATAGGAGACCAGTGAAGTGACAGAGATAGCAGGGAAGTAGCCTCAGGTAGAAATGTGCTTTTTAGTGTCACTATCTCAATGAATATCAATAACTCATCTTGAAATTGAGTTTTCTCATCTATCAGATGGAGATAACTCACTGGATGGCTGTGATGAAAGGACTTGATACAACTGTAAGCTATCATCATCATCATTACCTATAGATGTATATGTAGGGACACTATTATGTTGCATTGGTTCAAACATAAAGGAAGGAGGTAGGGCTACAAAAAAGGGAAAAAAACAATAGAAAGAAATAAAAGAAGGGCAGGGTAGTAACTAAAGATCTGAACTGAAAGTTTCCCTAGGGTAAGAAATTTAAAGGGCATGAAAATTTAACCATAGATGTCAAAGTCTTTGAGCTTACTCATTCTCACATTAGGAAGTCCCCAGTGGGTGACAACTCTTCCTCTGTGGGTTCTAAGGACAAACCTGAGAAGTTGTGGCTTCTAATTTCATTGGTCTCTATTATCAATAAATTGTTCTCATTTCAATATCATTTGACAATTAACATTTCCCCAATATTAATGAACCAATTTATCTCAAGTAGCTTTCATAAGGAGATATTTACTGAGAAGGTATAGCAAAGATTGAATAGGAGCCCTTCAAGATAAGTTCCATTCTTCCCTCTGTACCTCCACTTACTCCTTGGGGAGAATGTACTCAAAAGAATTGTTAGAAAGCGTACCCTACCAAAAAACCCCAAGAAAACCCCAGAACAAAGAAAATCCTCAAACCTGGGGAAAGTTCCTGGACTTCTGGAACTGATAGTCCCTTTATCCTTTTACAGATTGTCTACTGAGTTCACTTCTGAGTGTAGCATAGCTGCTGGATGAGTTACTCCTTTACTTTTATGGGATAGCTTCTTGCTGAGCTTGGTGAAGCAGGCCCCTCCTTGGGGATATTGGCCATTCTCCTTGCTGGACTTGGGTACTACCTCCACTGTTTCTGAAAATCCAGTAATCTTTGCCTAGAGGCAAGATCACCAAGGTTTCACATAGATTGGAAGTAGGCAGAGCAGTTTTCTCCTAATCAAATGACTGGGTCACCCCATTACACATGTGAGGGAAGAACAAGCTCAGACACTGGCAGCCTGAGAAAGTCAGAAGAGGACTAAAGTTCTATTTCCAGAATATTTGGGGGACAGTGGCCCATGTCCTTTTTGTTACTTAACTTCTCCCTTCGTCCCATGAAGAAATCCCTCCTCTCATGTTTATCTGAATATTTTGGTGGATATGTGGTCTTAAAATATGTTCCTTGATTGATTGAAGCAGGAAGACCTAGGTTCATGTGCCACATTGGATACTCTGAACTGTGGCCTTCAGCAGGTGAATAAACATCTTAGTGCCCCCAGGCAATGCTCTAGGACTCAAAGTTGTGGAGCAGGTGCTGCTGGTCTGTGTTGGGAGGCTCCCATACCAATGAGTTCACAGTTCAGGGGGAGGGGGAAGAGGTAGGAGATAGGACCTAGAGCTGAAATCATAAAGACCTCGGTTCACATCCCACCTTAAACACTTACTACATCTGTGACATGTCAAGTCACTTAACCTCTCTGTGCCTTAGTTTTCTGTATAAAAATATGACGGGATTTGATGGCCTCTAAGATCTATTCCAAATCTAAATGTATGACCCTAATCGTAAACTCTTAATCTATGACCCTAATAATCTGAGTCCCCCCCTAAATAAACTAAGAGACTCAGAAGGAGAATATGCCCAATAGTTCAGAGTAGCTAACCTTTCCTGCATCCCAAGAAGGCAAATTTCCTAGATTATTCCTGGCCTTCACCAACAGGACATGACATCAGACCCACATAAGTAAACCCAGAATGCCACAGAAACTTATCAATTTCTGGCATTGGTTTAAAAATGATGTGGAGAATTTAGTTCCTTAACTCCCCCATTAACTGGCTGTTTATAAAACTGATGTAAAAAAAATCTAAATTGACCAATTGAAAAAATGAAGAAAACCCAATCAATCAGTTTTATTGTCTACCCATGAACCAAAGAATAGGATACTTAAAATTTTCACTAAATGGAATCCCAGAGAGAAACAGCTGGAGTCTCCTGGATCTGACCACCTGGTTAGTTGGTCCGGGATGATAAGATGAAAGAAAATTCTTGTACTCAGAGTCTACAACATGAGAGATAAAAGCCTAAGGGCAACTGTATAAGTTAGTGGGGGAATAGAAAGAGCCATCTGAAAGATAGTTCCTCAGGTAACAAAAGATTTAGAACTTGCTTATAACAGAAGTTAGGCCTATTAGGGCCTTGGACTGTCTTTTTTTTAACTCCTTAGAGGAAAACAAAACATCATTATTATTTTTTATTCTTATTTTAAATTTACAAATGCAATGCATTTATTAAGCCTTTGTTATGTGTAAAATAGCAGCCGAGCACTTAGGAAACCAACATAAAACTCCATCCCTCTCCTCAAGGATTATTTACTTGAATAGGGGATTCAATATGTATAGTGATCAGGAAAGAATATTTTGGTTGGAAAGTTATAGCAAAGTTTGGTTTACCAATTTCTAGCTGCCTTATTAAGGCATTTGGTTTTATTTAATCAGAGATCATACAAAAAGTGGTCTTAACATAAAAGTAAATTTTATTGTTTCTTTTATTTTTTAAAAATATTTATTTTCATTTTGTTTTTTATCTTATTTTTAGTTTATTTGTCATCTTTTGTTTTTAATATCCATATTTCTTTCTGTATTCCTGTACCCCAACCTTCCAAGCAAGCTATCCATTAGAACATAGCATAAAAGGAGGGTAAAAGCAGTTTATTAAAATTAATTAAAATATCAAAAAGCCTAATAGTATGAGAAATGTTCCATACCTATACCTTCTCCACTATGCTCCCACACTTCTTCAAAGAAACAGAGTACAGCACCTCCTCATGTCTCTTCCTTGGGGCCAAACCTTTTCATTATAATTTCAAAGCATTAGTTTTCAATTGTTTTATTGTTGTTTTTCAGCTTTATTTAAAAAATCATTAGAAATCTCAATTAGAGATAGCTTGGGCTAATACAAAGAGAGTCCACCTAAAAGTCAAGGAGACCTCAACATAACTCCTAGCCCATTCATATCTTGGATGTGTGACTCAGGGAACCAGTTGCTTAACCTTTTAGTGCACCAGAAAATCTTCCAAGATTCTAAGTTGCAGAGCAAGGAACCATCTGGATTGGGAGAGAAGGCTTCTCTTATCATTAACTTCTTACTGAGTGATATCATAGATCTGGTTCAAAAAAAGATGATGTATTAAATGGCAATAACACCTTACATGATATAGCTTGGTAAGAGAGATTCGGGTGCTCAGCCAAGGGACACACATTCTGTCTTGAGGCAACATAAGGGTGTGGATGATAGACTAGTGGACTTGGACTCAAGAAGACTTGAGTCCAAATCCTGCCTCAGACACTGAATCTTGGTGTGATCCTGGGAAAGTCAATGTTTGCCTGCTTCATTTTACACCTCTGTAAAATAAGGATAAAAACCTACCTCTCAGGGTTTTCGTGAAGATAAAATGAAATTATACATACCATATACATGTATTACTTTGCATATCTTAAAGTGCTTCATAAACATTAGCTATTATTATTTATACTTTAGGTAACTCAATGACTTCATTCTATACTGGCTTTAAGGTGAAGTAAGGGGAAAAGGAAATCCCCATCTCCTTCTCCATTCTTATTTCATATTAGCCCTCTGTAAATGTTTTCCATCCTGGTCAAACTCGCTGGCTAGCTGTTTTCCCCAATATGGTGTTCCATCTCATACCTATCTGCCTTTGTACAAGAAGTCCTCCAGGTCTAGGGTACAACTTCCTTCTCTCACGTTTCACAAATTTCCTAGCTTCCTTCAAAGCTCAATGTAAGTACCAACTCTTACATGAGTCACTCCTCTTAGGAGGCCCCCCACCCTTAAGTAGTTTGTGCTTTTGCCCTGGACATTTTATTAAGAAAATAACATGGACAATGAATACGATAGTGTAAATGGGGGACATATAACTTGTCCCTTGGCTCCAAAGAAGGGATAAGAAAATAAACCCTCCCTCATTCTTTGCAGGGATGGTGGGACCACAGGTTGGACACAACAGCATTGAAATTTAACAGAACATGGAAGAACAAGTTCTGGTTGAAGGGGCTAGATATCCAAGAATGAAAAAAGATCATCACTGAAACGGTTAACTATGGTGTCAAGATTGGGAAAGGAAGGAAGGCCAAAAACACTTTGTGAGACTATGAAGACAGGGTGCTGAGGGACTGAAGATCGAGATGAGGGCAAAGGACATTAAAGAAAATGGATGAAGGCTGTTGTAACATATGGTGTACACACCAAACCGATACACTGTTATATATGCTGACTAGTATGACAAAAACACCAAATAAATCACTTATGGTTATCAATGTAGGCAACTACTCTTTAATAATCAACAGACACAATTATCTACACCAATATAAACAGCAGCCCCTTTAGGGACAAAACATTAACTTGACTCCTAAAGGTCCCAGTAAACATATCTCATACTGGCACTCATGGCAGCATTCCCTCTCTGCCACCTGGAGGTCACATATCTCCCTTTGCAATGGTGATTTGACAGGTCTCTGCCAACGAGCACTACCCTTGAGTGAACATAGCATGTCAGATTTTTCTGAGTGTGGGGAATTCATGAGTCTGGCCTACCTGGTACCCAGGAGGAAGCTGTTGGCTAGAATCTGTGGTTGGCATTTATGGTCCTCGGTAAAGGTGTTTGCAAGTTGTAACTAAGTTCTTATTGTTGATCTGTTACCTAAGCTTATTATGAAAGGAAGCTATCAATCAAGTCTTTAGCTTCCTTTTATCATTAGCAAGTAGCTGCCAGATGTTCACCAGATTTAGAGGACGTATATACTTGCCCACATGTGTCATTAGCAATTGTTTACCAAATATGGGGATACACAGACATGCCATTACAAAACTATGCAAAAGTACTTATCTTGTTACAGAAAACAGCTTATAAAACAGCTATTTAGTCACAAAATGGAGACTTCAAACAACATGGAGTTAGTTATGCTGCATTACCATATTTATTCCCACTACATCTGCTAGGCTGGTAATCATTACTACACAGGTCTCTAAGAACTTACGAACTATCCACTGATCACAGAATTACATGTTTTGTGCTAGAAGGGACCATGGAGTCTCTTTCAGTATCAATTTCAAACCTCTCATTTTATAGATAAAGAAACTGAGGCCCGGAGAGGTTATATAACTTGCCTAAAGTAATACAGGAAATAATTGATAGAGAGAAGATTGAAATCTAGCTCTTTCAACTCCACAAATTCCCATCTAGGATTCTTCTCATGGAGCCATAATGACCTCTCAAGCCTATATTGTGCAGAATCTACCTTCTTTCCTTTTTTGAATACCCAGGCAACATTTGCCCAGGTCCAAATCCATAATCTCCTTGATTTCTTCCTGATTTCTCAAAGATCACTTACCATGATCCAATGATCATATCTACACATTTTTTCCTAATATAATAGTTCCTAAATGCAGGTCACTAGAGTATTTCAGCTAGTCCTCAAAATTTTTAACTTATTTGTTTTTAAATAAGAAAGTGAAAATAAAAATAAAAATGAAAATCCTGACTTCTTATGCCCTTATCCTTTTGGCCAAAGTCCCCTCTTCTGTCTTTTAAGTTGAAAACTGTAGCTTTAAAGGCCAGGGAAGTTCATTGTAGAGAATGTAGATATTGTATTGGTCCATAGCATAGTTTAGATTGGGGAATTCTCACCTGAAATGGAATGAACCTGACTTCCTTCTGCAAGTCATTTAATTCTTTTGGTCCTCATTTTTCTTATGTGTGAAATGTAGAGCTTGGACCAGATGATTGTCAAAGTAGCTTTCACTTCTGAATCTAAAACAACAAACAAATAAAAACCAAACCAAAAACAACCCTCAAACCTTATGTTTATTGATATCTTCTTTTCACATTATCATCTTCATTTCTGAAATTAAGCCCTCCCCTCTTCTATCCTGAAATTCATTCCTTGGGACAAAAAATTTTAAAAAAGAGAGAGAAGAAAAAAAACAACAAGCAGGTTTGTTTGTTTGTGTGTGTGTGTATTTTTTCCCCAGAGACCCAGCTTGGTCATCATAATGACACAACATTCAGTTTTTCCTTTTTTTCCTTCTTTCCTTTTTTTTCCAGGAACCTTCTTTGTTTCTAGTTTTTTCTTTCTACAAAAAAGCTCCTTGAGGGGGAGGACTATTTGATTTTTTTTATATTCCTAGCCTGAATATTTTGGTCTATATAGGTTAGATATAAACCTAAATATAATTCTAAATCTTAATCTGATTTGAAGTCTCCTCACTTATCTGGGGTTCCAATTCTCTTTTAGCTCTTCCTTCCTTCCTTCCTTCCTTCCTTCCTTCCTTCCTTCCTTCCTTCCTTCCTTCCTTCCTTCCTTCCTTCCTTCCTTCCTTCCTTCCTTCCTTCCTTCCTTTCCATTCCATTCAAATCTGGAGGCTATTCTCCCTGATTTAGAAAGCATGAGTTAAATAGCATTCTCATAGTCCCACCTTCTTTCTGTCACCTATGATCATTTTTCTTCATCCATTCAGAGCAACCAAATCCTCTTTTGTTATGGTCTATAAAAAGGCCTTCTTCAAGCTCTTTTCATACACTTTATAAAATCCCAAGCCACACACCATTCTGGACATTAGTTTGCCTCTCACTATTCTTCTGGGACTATGTGCTTCTCTGTCTTATTTGGCAAGGAACTGGTCCCCTGGCTGCATCTTTTGTTCATTTCTTTTTAGCATCTGGGCTCACTGGGTTGTTCCCCCTGGAGTCACCTTGGTCTCTTTAGACATCCCTTGTTTTATCCTTAGTGGACTCACTAATGATTTCCTTGGTCCTTCTCCTCAGAGATTGTTTCCATTTCCTTGGTATCTATGTTGTATATAACTATTTATTTATGTTTCCCCCAACAGAAGGTAAGCTTAGGGCAGTTAGGTGGTGCAGTGAGTAGAGCCCCGCCCCTGGAGTCAGGAGGACTTGAGTTCAAATTTGACCTCAGACACTTACTACCTGTGTGACCTTGGGCAAGTCACTTAACCCCAATTGCCCTGCCTTCTCCCCTCCAAAAAGAAAAAAAAGAAAAAGGAAGAAGGTAAGCTCCTTGAGGGCTGGGATGGTTTGTCTTTCATCACATCCCTAGTCTTAGAATAATAACTGGAACATAGTAAGTATTAAGCAAATTCAGGCTTGGGATGCCTCCTTGTCCATCTCACATGAGCCACACTTGCCTTTTGAATCAGAGATTTTGGGGCTTCTACCTCTTTTCATTGAATTGTTTTGAAATCTGCTCTAGAAATATAGGATGTGTTTATCAGACTCTCCCCAAGTAACCTTCTTTTTGCTAATCAAGAATTTTGAAATAACAAAGCCCGCAATATATAGATACCTTATATGCAGATTACAGATGATATACAAAATATATGTGTGTATATAGTTACATACACATGCATGCATATATATGTGTATATAAATATGTAAATGTATACATACATATGTATAAATGTGTATATATATATATCTATATATTCATATATCAATATATGTATATGTATGCAGGTTACAGATAAAATACCAATATTTTACCTGTGCTTTCTTACCTCCCTGGTTGATTCACTGAACAGAATTCAGAGAAAAAAATCTTCAAGATGTAAAGAAGGAGAACATTTTGTATCACAGCATGGGGTTTCCTTTCTACTATTATTAGGAGACAGCCTTATCCTCCTGTCCTAGTCTTCTTACTGTTTCTTTCTTTCTATGAATGGACTGAAATAATCTGCCACCTCTTAGCTAAACACTTCAGGTAGCATGTAGCCAGGAATCTGTGGGTCTAAAGTCACTCATCTGCACAAAGGCCAGACACACCTGGGGGTGTGGTTAATCTTCTAAGGCAGTTTTGTGAATTATAACACCAAAGGGATTCTTCACTTTAGTAATCTGGGAGTGATGGAAGCAGGATGAGAGAACTGGGAGATAACATTCAGTGAACCAGTGAGGGTGGTGAAGAAGATTTTCTTTCCTAAAGTCTCACAAGTTACAAACCAGTAAGACATTCGGGATGAAGAAAGGCCCATGGCTGTAGTGGCACCTTAGGCATCCAAATACTGATTGTGCCAGAGGATCTCGTCATCCTGGCTTCTCGGCTTAAGCAAACTATGACCAAAGAAGAATGATTCACACAACGCTGCTACTTAGACTGCACAACTTATTGTCAATTTAATCCAACATGCTTTTATTAAGCACTAACTGCATGGGTTTTCAGACTGTGTGGTTGCCTCCTTCCTTTCCCAGGAGCACCAGATCATTCCAAACAATCAAGAACAGTAAGCAAACAAGCATCTTTTGAGCACTTTCTGTTTGCCAGATAGCATGCTGAGCTGTAGGGACACAAGGAAAAGCAGAATGAATTCCTGCCCCTAACAAGCTTACTCTCAAATAGAGCAGACAATATGAAAATAAATAAATATATACAGGGCTCATACAAAGTAGAGGGAAGGTAACCATAAAGAGGAAGGCTCTCAGAGGAATGTGAAGCAATGGCCAAAATTACATTTACTCCTAACTTCTTTTTTATCTATCCATTCATCCATTCATTTATATATTTATTCATTCATTCAATCACTCATCCATTCATGCATTGATCCAATCATTTACTTATTTGTTTATTCATTTATTCACTCATTTGTTTATTTATTGGAGACTAGTTCTCCCTATCTCATGGAATCTGGAAGTACAGCAGCCCCTTATTACCTCCCAATCCCATTTTGATCTGCATGAGAACTTTGATTTACTCCATTTCTAAACTGAGTCAATTTGCCCCTCCTTAGTCCCCTGGTGGTCACCCACTCCTTGAGGCTCCCCATATTGGTTCTGGACTTAGTGTAGATATCTGACTGACTTTTAGCTCACTGCAGATCAGAACTCAAAGTCAAGTGATCCACCAGCCTTAACCTAATCACTACTCCTGGCCAGCCATGCTTTTCAATAAAAACTTCCAAATCGAAGTCAATAAAAATGAGATTAGTATGGGGAATTCATCAATTACATTTGAAATTATTTTAATTGATTTAAATAACAAATTAAAATTTGTCCCTAATTTTTAAAAGGGAGAAATACTATTCCATTGTGTACAGAAATACATAACTGATTTGAAGAGAAAAAACCACTGGAGCTGCTGAATCTAGTATATGCAAAGACAGTAGAGATAATTTAGGTAGCAGAAGTACAGAAACAGAAATAAAAAGCTGAAATAAAAAAAGAGCTTTCGCTATATTTATCACTGGTATTCACAAGTACTGTTACTGATGCTATTTACTTGTTCAAATATATTATCCACATATAGCATGAAACTGAATAAGTTGAAATGCCTACTTGAAAGTGTAAATGCAGAATATATTGACAAGTTAAAAGAATTTTCCAGAGAAAATTAGATGTTTTTAATTAGCAAAAAACAAGTTGTTTTTTTT
>CM053624.1:351286251-351320873 GCA_028646595.1 Phalanger gymnotis
CAGAAGGGAGGGCATACTGGGGAACAGGGCAACCAGAATATATGCCATCTTGGAGTGGGATGGAGGGTAGAAATGGGAAGAAAATTTGTAATTCAAACTCCTGTGAAAATCAATGCTGAAAACTAAATATATTAAATAATAAAAAAAAAGAAAAGAAAGAAAAGAAAAGATACTCCCTGGCAGATACTTGAGAATCTTTCCTCTAAATAGCTCCAGATGTCTTGTAATGGGCAAGGAAAATATTGTTTCTATAGTCATGGTTTTTCCTTTTCTCTTGAGTCTATAATGGTCAAATGCATAGCAAGAAGACGCCATTGTTCAAACCTATTTCAATGTGATCTTATAAGGAAGTTTCTATTTTATAAATAATTTGGGTTTATTTAATGAGTATTAGAATTGATATCATGGGGTATTTAAGAAAAAAATACACATCGAAATTTGGTTTGCTGTATTCATAGCATGGGTCTTCCACTTAACATGATCCTCCCCTCCCGCTGGGTCCAATCAGGAGCCTGTATATGGTTGTTTCTGCACAAGAATAATTCTTAAGGAATTAGAAACCTGGCATCATTTCCTAGATAAAGTCAACAACATAACTGGCATAATCTATAATGCAAATCTTCCCAAGTTTGTGGGTCATTAGCTTCCTCAACTGCTGTCCCATCAATACAGCTGACACTCTCATGTGCTCAAAGTGAAAGCAGCAAATCCTCTTGGAACTTTAATTGAAAAAACTTACCGCCATTGTGCAGTAACTGATTTGTATACCTTAGGGGTACATTTTCAAAGCAATGGGCGGCAAGTGAGCTGCAAGACTTCTATTGTTATTAATGGCAGTCGCACAGCTAAATCACCAAGCACTGCTTGGCAAACTTACTCCTTAATGCTGCAGTTGCCTTAAATTAATATTTTACAAAGACCTAAAGTAATTAGACTGTGTCTTACTAAATGCCCCATTTACTCATTAGATATTTCAAAATGCATCCTTGGCAGCAGGTCCATTGGGGCACATTAACAGTACTTCAAAATGCATGGATAAATTCAGTGGGACCTCTTTTAATGACAGTATGGGGGGCAGAACTTATACCGATACTGCGGGTTAACCATATTATATGGAGCCATTCTTGTATGCAATTGTGCCTCAAGGGACATGATTTAATCCATGGTTTATCTAAAATCTCTTTCAAAAGGAGTTATGTTTTATGGGCTCTAGGTAAGACTTAAAAAATTATAATCCTAGTACTTATAGCATGACAGCTATTTCACATTATTGGCTTCTTGTGGGAAATACTATCTGGCTTCAGACTGCACCATTCAACTGAACTGTTCTCCCTTAGGTTACAAAGTGATCTCTTAATGGTTCAATCCAATGGCTTTTTCTCAGTTTTCATCCTTTTTGACCTTGACACTATTTACCACTCTTTCTATCTGCATTTTCTCCCCTCCTTGGGTTTTTGTGAAATGATCACTTTCTTATTCTCCTATTTGTCTGACCATTTCTTCCAAATCTCTTTCGATAAATTAGTATTCATATTCAACCTCATACATGCACGTACTCCAGAGATCTGTCCTGCCCCCCCCTTCTCTCTCTCTCTCTGTGTCTGTCTCTCTCTCTCTCTCTCTCTCTGTCTGTCTCTCTCCTTCTGTCTGTCTGTCTGTCTCTCTCCCTCTCTTTCTCTCTTTCTCTCTGTCTCTCTCTCCTAAATACATTTATTAAGCACCTACTATATTCCAGGTACTATACTAAGTGTCAGGGATACATACAAAAGCAAAAAGAAAGACAGCCCCTGCCCTCAGAAAGGTCCCAATGGAGGAAACAACAAATAAATATATACAAGTAAGCTATCAACATCAAGAATCAATGATTAATGGGAGGAAAGCACTAGATAAAGTTTTTACTTATAGTAGTAGTGTTTACTTATCTCTGTGCGTATTTTTTTCTCTGCTCTCTGCAGAATGCAAGGTCCTTGAGGGCAGGGACTGTCTCTTTTTCTATTTCAAGAACTTGAGAGGCAGTGTTTCATAGCAGATATAGAGAGGAAGAACAGGTTTGAAGTCTGACCTCTGGCGTATACTGGATTGTGACCCATCCCTGGGTGAATCACTTACCCTTTCTGTAATCCAGACCAAAGACATACCATATTTCCCCATGTATAAGACCCACCCTTTTTCTAAAAAATTTGGGGTCTAAAAACTGGGTGCATCTTATACAGTGGTTGTAGATTTTTTTTTTACTTGCATTTCCCACTTTTTCAGCTTGTCTTTGTGTTCATTGTTTTGCATTTGTTACCGGTATATTAGGTTACGTTTTGCCACATTCTACCTAGAAACGTCTCAGAAAAAGATTTTTGTGCAGTGCTGAATTCAAGTTAAAAGTGATCCAGTTTGCAAAAATGAATGGAAATCGTGCTGCTGAACATAAGTTTGGTCCTCCTCCAAACAATCCCAGACTGGCTGAGGGAAGAAGAAACCCTACTGAAAATGCCACGGCAGAAGAAGCCCATGAGAGGCAAGTGGGCAAAATGGCCTTATTTAGAGAGGGAATTGAAGATACGGATTGAAGAGCAAAGGGCAATTGGAATTCCTGTGTCCACAAAGATGGTTCAGCATGAGGCAAGAATTGCTGATGAAAAAGAAGTTACTGATTTCAAAGGAGGACACACTTGGTGCTTCAGGTTCATGAAACGGAATGGACTAAGCATGCGTACAGGCACCAGACTTGTCCAAAAGATGCCTGAAACCTATGGGCAGATGAATAAAACTTGAGTTTAATAACTTCATGTAATACATTTTTTTTCAAATTTCGGGCCCCAAAATTAAGGTGTGTCTTATACATGGGGAAATAGGTAGAACATGCAACTGGTAGGCCACAAGCCATGAGCAACACTCCCAAGTGTGGGCTGAACCAGATTAAAATGTAATTAAAATAAAATATTTAACAAGATAAATAAAATGTAATAGAACATAGATAATATTACATTTTAAAACTAAGTCAAAATGTGTCTTACAGGGATCTTTCTACACGGTTTAGTAGCCCCAGTTTCTGAGTTTGATAACACTGGTGCAGATAGTTCTCTAAGACTAGAAAGCTGCAGAAATGGTGCCGACTAGTCTTGTAAAAGGGAATTGCTTCTCCCAGCAGGTCACATCCCTATCTTCTAGACCCTAACACAGTGTTGGCTAATTTTTGTTGAAATGAATGGAAAAGAACAAATTAGGAAGAGTAAAATCAAGGCAAAAAGGTTCTGAAGTAGAAAAAGGAAGGAGAAACTTAAGAAAATGGGTTCTTACTGGAAAACTGTCTATATGATAAATTTCAATTTGTGCATCTCTGTTAAATGTCAACCAAAGGTAGTTTTCGAGGTTACTTTTACAGAAAACATCTTAGAACTTGTTATAAATGGAAATTTCCCCAGAGAACAAATAGGACAAATTACAGGGTGTTTGGGTAAAGAACTTGGCATTATTCAAACCTTTCATTCGATGTGCTTTCAGAACTCTTACTGACCTCTGATGCTTCTAATAAATATTGTAGCAATGCAAATAACATGAAGCAAAGCCACAAACGATCTTGTGTCTGAAAGAAAAGGAGAACTCATTCTTAGCACTAAATGCATAAAGGGCATTGAATAATAGAAAACCCTAGAGTTAGAAGGAACTTTGGGGGCATCTACTCCAATTTCTACCTGTAACCCTGTTTCTACCCAAGCTTTGGGTGATTTTTTTGAGAGATAGCGCTGTACTGCATGTTGCCTACACTGAAGGAGAAGTAATTCCTGATTGGCTGAGAGAATTGCCTATCTGCCCAAGGGGCTCACTTTAGTTTATTGTGTTTATTTGGGAGAGACACTTTAGAAACACATGTGGAGAGAGAACTTTCAGGGAGGAGGATTAAAGGGAGATTTTTGAATGGCAGAGTAGAGCTCGAGATTATATATGGAAAGAGAGAGAGAGATATGGAACCATCTTCATCATGTTCCTTGACCTCTAGGTATTGCAATTCTAGAGTCTGTTGAGAGTAGGCTTCCCCTGGGTGATATTTTTTTTTTCCTGCTTCGATCTGAGATCTTGGTTTGTTGTTTAGTTGTTTCTGATTCTTCTTGACCCCAACTGGGGTTTTCTTGGCAAAGATACTAGAGTTCTTTGCCATTTGCTTCTCCAGTTCATTTTACATTTGAGGAAACTGAGGCAAACAGAGTCAAGTCAGGGTTATATAGCTAGTAAATATCTGAGTCTTTATTTGAACTCAGGTCTTCCTGACTCCAAATTTGGTGCTTTATACACTGTGCCACCTAGTTGCCTCTTAAGCTCACAGTCAAATTCAAGTATAACTAAGCACTATGCTAAGCATTGAGGGAGACAAAGAAAAACCATGGTCCCTGCCTCAATGGAGCTTACACTCTGATAGGGGGATGTGAGACATATGGAGATGAATATAATAGAAAATTATAAGTAAGTATATAAGAAAGATGCAAATAAAGTGTTATATCAGAGTATAGGGAAAGTCATTACTGACTGAAATCAGAGAGTGTGTGGTGGAAAAAGGAACCATTTGAGTTGGGAATTAAAGCAGGGCAAGGAATCTAGTAGTTTAAGGAAAAAGGCAATCTACTCATAGGAAACAGTATGGGAAAAGTAGAGAGGTGGGAAAAATCAGGGCAGGTCTGAGACAGTCCTGTTTGATTGGAACACAGAGTATGTAGAAAGGAGTAAGATGAGATAAAGTTAGATGAGCAGGGTAATACTAGATTGTGAAGGGCCTTGGATACTAGACTTAAAGGTTAAAGAATACCATAAAGGAAAGAAGAACCTTTTTTTTGAGCTGATGACAAGCATGCATTGATCCATGCAAAGGGAAGATTATTCTGGCAGCGTTAATAAGGATGGGTTGGAGCAAGGAGAAACTGGAGGTAAGAAGACTGGTAGGAGGTTATTACAATAGTCCATGTCATAAATACTATATTAGGGTGGTGGCAAAAGTAATACAGAGGAGGAGACAGATATGAATACCATTGCCATGTATTTTGAGAGATATTACCTTGCCATATTGACTGCAGCTTTGTAACTTCTTGGTTAGGAGAGGTAAAGGAAAAGGACAAGGCCATGACTAGGCAAATTGTCATGATACTAATGGAAATGATGGAGTTAAAGAAAGGGCAGAGATAATGTGGAGTAAAGGCAGGGACTTGGCTGGGCTCTCCTAAATTTCCTTCCAAATAATTTTCAAATAATGCCTTAAAAGGAATTCTGGAGTTGCAAAACCACCAAAAGAATGGGGTGAAAGAATTTTCCAGCCCAGGGCAACTTAGAAGGTTGGCAGGAAAGGTATGTCTCACTGGGGTGAGAGTGGAGTGCAGTTAAGTGTAGGCTGTGCCCTGGCAAGCCAGCAGAAGGCTTTAGGGGCAACTGAATTGATGTTTTCTGGGGCTCTCAGCCCAAAGAGAGAAAGGGGGTCAGACAGCTGGACAGAATGAGATTATGGAGGACTCTTTGCAGGTACTGTGAGCAAGACTCTGTTGAATTGTTCATACATGATTCCAGGTTGCCATCCCAAGGTGAGGAGAAGCACTAGCAGGAGTGGGGACCCTGGTCAAAGTTCCAGGATAGAAAAGAGGGCTCGTGGTCACTCACAAACTAGAACATAAGCCAGGAGAACAGTGAGTACACCTCACCTTGGAAGAACTGAAAACTTACCAACCACCAGAACTAGCTCTGAAAGTAGCTGCACGAAATTCCTGAAGCTTGAGACAATGCTCCCTCAAACGGGGGAGTGGAGCCAAACTTTAACATAAAGTTAAAAGTCAAGAAATAGGCTGGAAAAATGAGCAAACATCACCAACAACAAAAAGAATCTGACCATATAAAGTTACTATGGTGACAGGAAAGATCAAAACATAAACTCAAAAGAAGACAACAAAATCAAATCGGTATGTTCAAAGCTTTGAAAAAAAAAAAGTAAATTGGTCTTGCATCCTGAAAGACGTCAAAAATGATTTAAAAAATGAAATAAAAGAGATAGAGGGAAAATTGGAAAGACAAATGAGAGTGATACAAGAAAATCATGAAAAAGAGTCAACAGCTTGATAAAGGAGGCACAAAAAATACTGAAGAAAATAACATGTTAAAAAACAGAATAGGCCAAAGTGTAAGAGAGGTATAAACATCCAAATAAAGAGAAAAACTTCTTAAAAAGCAGAATTGGCCAAATGGTAACATATACACAAAAATTCACTGAAGAGAAAAAACTCATTTAAAAAGCAGAATTAACTATATGGGAAAAGAGGTACAAAAATTCCTGAAGAAAAAAGAATTCATTAAAAATAAGTATTGGGCAAGTGGAAGCTAATGATTCCATGATACATCAAGAATCAATAAAAAAATTAAAAGAATGAAAAAAAGGAGAAAATGTGAAATATGTCATTGGAGAAACAACTGACCTGGAAAATAGATTGAGGAGAGATGATTTAAAAATTATTGGACTACCTGAAAGCCATGATCAAAAAGGAGACTAGACATCATCTTTTAAGAAATTATCAAGGAAAACTGCCCTGACATTCTAGATCCAGAGAGTAAAACAGAAATTGAAAGAATTTACCAATTACCTCCTGAAAGACATCCCAAAGAAAAAACTCCCAGGAATATTATAGCCAAATTACAGAGCTCTTAGGTCAAGAAGAAAATATTGCAAGCAGCCAGAAAGAAACAATTCAAATATTATGGAGCCACAGTCAGGATAACATAATATTTAACAACTTCTACATTAGAGGATCAAAAGGCTTGGAATATGATATTCTTGAGGGTAAAGGAGCTTGGATTACAACAAAGAATCCTCTACCCAGTAAAACTGAATAAAATCTTTCGGGGGAAAAGTGGATATTTAATGAAATAGAGAACTTTCCAGAATTCTTGATGAAAAGTCCAGAACTGAACAGAAAACTTGACTTTCAAATACAAGACTCAAGAGGAACATGAAAAGGTAAATAGGAAAGAGAAATGATAATGGATTTAATAGAGTTAAATTTTTTCCATTCCTGCATGGGAAGATAATACTTGTAACTAAGGACTTTATCATTACTAGTGCAGTTTGAAGGAGTATACATAGACAGAGGGCATGGATGTGAGTTTCTTATTTTCCTTCCTTCCTTCCTTCCTTCCTTCCTTCCTTCCTTCCTTCCTTCCTTCCTTCCTTCCTTCTTTCCTTCTTTCCTTCCTTCTTTCCTTCCTTCTTTCCTTCCTTCCTTCCTTCCTTCTTTCCTTCCTTCCTTCCTTCTTTCCTTCCTTCTTTCCTTCCTTCCTTCCTTCCTTCCTTCCTTCCTTCCTTCCTTCCTTCCTTCCTTCCTTCCTTCTTTCTTTCCTTCCTTCCTTCTTTCTTTCCTTCCTTCCTTCCCTCCTTTATTTCTTTCATTTTTGTGTTTTCTTTCAAAACATGACTCATATGGAAATATATTTTGCATGACCACACATACATAACCTATATCAAATCGGTTACCATCTCAGGGAAGGAGGGAAATGGAAGAAGGGAGGCAGAGAACTTGGAACTCAAAAATTTTTAAAATAACTGTTAAACATTGTTTTTACATATAATTAAAAATAAAATATTGAAATCTGAAAAAAGAAATAATAGAGCTAAAAGAAGGAATAGCTATAGAGGACAAGATGCTAAATCCGACTTTGTATATGAGGAGATTAATATGTCAGTGGGGCAACTAGATAAAGAATGGTAGTGAGGAAGTGAAGGCTTTGGAGTTGAATAACTTTTTCATCAAGTTACTCATGAAGGCAATAAGAAAGATTGGATGAGGATGAAAGGATCTAGGGAAAGGAAGGCCTTTTTGAGGATCTGAGAGGCCCAGGCATGTTTTAACTAGAAGATAAGGAAGCAAGGTAGAAAGAGTGATTGAAGAGACATATGAATTGGTTGGACCACCATATTAGTAGAATTATGTTTAGATGAACTTTTGTCTATAGGATATTTCAGATACTGTAGCCGTACAGTTAATTTTTGAAGCCAAATGAAGGATTTAAAATTCAAGACTATATATAATTTGATTAGATTCAGTAGACAAAGTCATATTCCTCAGTCTCATGCTAGCCAGGGAATGATCTTGGGCTCTGGAAGAGTAGATCAGGAAAGTATAAGCTCTGAGAAGTTCTGCCATGCTGGAAAAGCTTTGACTATGTGCATTATATCTCCTTTTCAAGGACCAACCTATACAAGAACTCATTGCATTATTTTGTGAGATACCTTATGAAAGGATTAGGGGAACTAGATAAGTTGTTTATACAGTGCTGCATACTGTAGACCTAATGAATGCATTGACTTTTCAAGAAGTAATGACATACATCTTCAGGAAGAAAGATGATTTAAAAACAAATGAATGTCCTCAGTATCTCCTACAGAATTTCTTTGTGTTACTCCATTTGACCTGTACAGTAATTACCCCCATGGACTACGTTCTCATTTAAAGTCCGTCCCCTTTTTTCAGTTTCTACCAGGCTAGCCCTTTCCTCCTGTCTCCCATTTCCAAGAAGACAAATTAAAAGCAATAGATGCATATCTCCATGATTTCTCCACTGATAAGAACACAATGATGTGATAGTTATGGTGCCTTGAATAACTGCCATTCATACAAAAACTCACATCCCCATCCATTTTGCTTACTCTGAGATCTGTTTGGGAAAGGAATGAATACAGACATAATGAGATAAGTAAGTTATTCAAAGGAAAATATTTTAGTTGTCCCTGCTCTTTTTTCCATGCTCCTTTTGGAAACTGAGGAACACCTGTAAAACTACTTTCTTTTTGACCTTCCCAGAGTCATTTTAGCTACTGACTTGAGGCTAGATTGAGTTGATTGCTATAGTTGGTAGATCATTTCATATATATACAAATGATTTTCATATTGAGCTGAAAATAATTACAACTCATAAAAGCCAGGCATTTGGGGAAGGGAAGAAGAAAGAAACAAGCATTTATTAAGTTCTTACTATGATCCAGGCGTTATTCTAAATGCTTTACAAATATTTTCTCATTTACACTAAAAGTCATCTGAAATAGCTTGAATTTTATACAGAGGTAGTTTGGAAAGGTGAGGTAATTAACCAAATCATCTTGATGATTTGAATGCTTTTTTCATGACATAATCAAAAAGATTGGCAAATAGTAGGTGCTTAATAAATGCTTGTAGTATCAAATTGAATTCACTGGTAAACTTATTGTTGTTTGTTGTGTAGCTGTAGCTATGCTGCGTTATCATTCTAAAGCCTTATTTATTTAGTGGCAGTGTTATGTAGAAGGGCCTAACAAGACATTATTTGTGACAGGGAGCCCTGAGTATTTTTGCTATGAGTCATTCCTTTGGAGACATATATGTTACAATGAAGACGGCAGAAGGAAAGGAAGTGATCCCCACAAACATGGAGAGCGATGACATAAATTTGGGAAGATTACAGGATTGTTTTTTGGGACAAAATTGCGTTTGAAAAAAAAACCTAAGTAGAGTATCTTGGTCTTGGAAAACAGATAATAAAACATACCCCAATCCTCAGAGAGACATGGACTATAGATTCCATACATTGCTAGATCCACTCGGTGTATATGATATTTTTGCTTCATTGTTTTTCTGTCTTTTTCTTTTCTTTTTAAAGTTAAGTAATTTTTAGTTTTCAACATTCACTTTTATAAGATTTTGAGTTCAAATTTTTTATCTCTGTCCCTTCTCTCCTTCCTCCCCAAAATGGCATGCAATCTGACATAGGCTATACATGTATTATCATATTAAACGTATTTTCACATTAGACAACATGTTGTGAAAGAAGAATCAATATTGTTTTTCTTTACTAGGAAGAAAGATTTTTTTCAGAAGGGCAGGAATAATATTCACGAGTGACTATAGTGTAAAAACAAAAGATATCTATAAAATAGTATAAAGATAAAACTGATTATTAAGCTGTGTCATCCCCTACACCCAGCTCCTCCCCCCAAAACCATTAACCCCACTTCCACCCCCACAAAATAACCCCCAACACTATGACCTTAAGCATGAGTCTTTTAAAGGGGAAAGAAACTCTGGGATCTTTCTTCCATATTAATGATTCATTGTGTGTCAAAGATAAAGTAACTGTAGACTTTAAGGAAGAAACAATTCCTAGTTGATGGGATTACAATCTAAATCGTTAGAGGAACACCAAATATCTTAAAAACCAGTTGAAAAGACTTTTGAATCCTGGCTAAAATGAGGCCTCATACAGTAATTACTATATCTGCTTAAGCAGATACAGTGAATATCAGGTTTGGAGTGATGAACTTAAAAAAAAAGGGTTTAATATGCAAATGGAAACAACCTTATCTGGAAACTAGAGAATTGTTATAATCTAATAGTATGGTTGGGATGCACATAGGCTCACTTCACATTCTTGGACTCAAATGGTTTCTTCCCTTTACCCCTCATGTTTTTATCAATTTGATGTCCTAAGCAAGGGCACTTGCATCTTATAACAATGCTTAGGAGCTTCTTTTCTTCCACTGAAGGCTTTCTTTATAGCATAAGGAGTTTGCTCAAATGACCTCATTTTAGTTTAAGTATTTATAAACCACAACAAAAGGAATTCCTCTAATATCCTCTAAGAAGTTTATTCAGTTATGAAACACATGCTCATAGGAGAAAAAAAAATTGTTATTCACCTGTCCTGTGACCCTGAACTTTCTGTAAGAAAAAGCAAGACCCACTATTGGTAACTGACAATCTTAGCAGACCAAGAACTGCACTTTTCTTTCTCTTTGTCATTGTCTTATTAAATTGCAATAAACCCTAACAGAACTCTCTCTCTCTCTCTCTCTCTCTCTCTCTCTCTCTCTCTCTCTCTCTCTCTCTCTCTCTCTGGAAGTGAAATGAGGATAGAGGCAATAACATGACTCACTGGTACTACATATATATAATATGAAATATATATATCTATTTAATAGTTTTAGGTAGTAGGCTAATTCCACTAACCACCAATAAATCAACAACTATTTATTAAGCAACCCCTACATACCAGGCATTGTGCTAGGTGCTGGAGATACAAAGACAAAAGGGATAGTCTCAGCCCACAAGGAGCTTCTAATCAATTTAGGGAAAACAAGCATAAGTATTTATGTCATGCCCAATTTCCAGAGGCTAGTACTCTGTGCCATCCCTTTCCTTTTCTTGATCTTATGGTTCGCCCAGGTTTAGCTTGGGGATCCTAATCTCATATGGAAATTACGGTTATTGACCCAAATCTCTACCCCAGCTACTCTAGGGAAAGTTGCTACTTGCAGATTTGCTAATCATAGAAATGCTGTGGGTTTGAAGCCTGGAAGTATTCTCTCTTAGAGAAATCACCCAATATCCAACGTGTTAGGGATGGAACAGGTGATTTTATAGAAAAGAGAATGCTATGCAATGTAGAATCAAAAAAAGATTAGAACAGAAATTATTACAACTAGTGCAATGAGTTAACACTAAAAATCAAGCTTCATTGAGACATTTCCCAATAGTTTCTTTTCAACTTTGCAAAATCCGACCATCCATGACAAGCCTTTCCCAATCCCTCTTAATGCTAGTCCTTTCCCTTGACAGGATCATCAATTTGTCTTATCTATATCTTGTTTGTACATACTTGTTTGTATGTTGTTTCCCCCATTATATTGGGAGCTCCTTGAGAGCAGGGACTATTTTTGCCTTTCTGTGTATCCCGAGCACTTGGCACAGTGCCTGACACATAGTAGGCATTTATTAAATATTTATTGATAAAGTGAGTCTGAGCTCCTTGAGAGCAGAGACTGGTTTTGACTTTCTTTGTATCTGCAGTACTTAGCACAGCACATAGTAGGTGCTTAATAAATGTTTTTAAGTAGAATTGACTTGCAAGGCCTACGAAATAGCCAATTTCCATTGTTACACTGCACTGCAACTTCCCTCCCCTCCCCTCCCCTCCTGTCTTCTCCCCTTCCCTTTCCTTCCCTCCCCTTTGCTTTCCTTCCCTCCCCTTCCCTCTGCACTGAACACAGTTTAATCAACACCAAATGGACTCTTTCTTTCTGGTGGTCTCCCTTCCCCTACCCCCAACTGGGAGTGACTCCTTTTCAGCCTGCTTTTCTTTTTCTTCCCGCAATTACTCCAGAAATTGAGTCCATCACGTGCTCAAGAAAGGGCAGATGTCTGCTGCTTTGGGGGTTTTCACAAGGCCCTGTAACAAAGGAAAGGTTAGACAAGCAGGAGGCAGCCCCAGAAACAGCCTTGTCTAGAAGGACACAATCTCATGGTACATCTCCTAGAACATCTCTCCACTTGACTGACCTTCAGAGAATTGTCCTTACACTTTGGAAGGAAGAAGAAGACACAAGAGGGGCAGGGATTGCCCCTTTGGTATGTCTATGGTTCTGTTCAGACATGTTTTAAAGTGTGAAGGAAGAATTCTTTCATCATCTATGCCTGGAAACAGGTCTACGGCAGCTTCCATGCATTTGACTGAAATGCCAACTGGTCTTGGCCCAAGGGGCACTATATCAAAAAAATGTACAAAATAAATGAGAGAATGCATGACATAGTGGATACAGGATTAATCTCAAAGTCAGGTAATTGGGGTTCAAGACCTACCTCTTTCACATACTGGCCAACACAACCCGGGCAAATCATGACCTCTTTATACCTGAGGGAAAGTTCTTAAAGTTCTGTGTTGGAGATAATATGCTCATCTGCACTGGCAAAGGGGGCTCCTGACTTGGAGCTCCCTATATTGATGAAACCATATGTTGGGTCAAAATGAAACAAAGTAAGTACAAGATAACATACAAGGTGCTAGTAACTGAGGCGATCGTACAGAAGGTAGCATTTGAGACAAGCTTTGAAGAAATGAGAGATTTTAAAAGGTAAAGGAGTATAGTTCCAGGCATGGGGGAAAGCTGATGCAAATGGAAGGGGGAGACCTAATATCGTATGTGAGGAGGAACAAGAAGACCATTTGGCTGGCCCACAAGAGTGAGGTCTCCCACAAGGGCAAACCAATTAGGACCATCACTAGCTATCTTTTCCGTGGTAAATGGTGAACAGCATGGCTATAGCTTGATAGGCATCTATTTTGATAAATGCTCTTCCTAACAAGATGTGTTGTGACGTCAACAAGGGGACGATTTGCCACGCAGAGAATTAACCAAAAAAAGAATCTGCCGGCAGCAGTTTCTATAGTAATAGATTTTGATGGATATTTTTCAAAAAAATGTTCTGCTGATGTTTGACGTCGTAATGAATCATGCCAGACCGCATCAATCATGTCATGTCACTTTTTAAAAGATGGCTGTTAAAGACAGATTTTTAAAGGACTGTTTTTAGGGCAGGAATGAAGTGCCACTCTATGGAAGGACTGACAATAATTGTTGACCAATCACCAAATAAGGGAATAACTTTTGAACTATTTTTGTAATTTATAGTTTTAAGTGCTGATTCTCTATGAATAAATTGAAATAGATTTATAGGGAGATAGGAGGGACTTTGGGGATCACCTAATGCTTCACACCTCTATCATTTTACATATGGGTCACATACAGGGCATCTATATGGCACAGTGAATAGAGTGCTGGGTCTGAAGTCAAATTCAGTTCAAATCCAGGCTCTGACGCTTACTAGCTGTATGACCCTGAGCAAGTCGATGAACCCTATTTGCCTCAGTTTCCTCATCTGTAAAATAAGCTAGAGAAAGAAATGGCAAGCCACTACAGTGTCTTTACCAAAAAAATCCCAAATGGGGTCATGAAGAGTTAGACGTGATGGAGACAACTGAACAACAACAAAGGTCACACGTGTAGTAAGCAGCAGAGTTGGGGTTCTAACTCCAATCCACTGACTCCAAATCCAGATATGAAGGAAGTAAGATGGATCATGAATGACAAACACTAGCCTAGAGTAAAAGTCTCAAATTCAAATGATGCCAACTCGTTTGTTCAGTTTTAGTAGGACTATTCTGAAGAAAGAGATCTGAAGGGACAAAGACTGTTCTGGCGGAAGAGTGAGCAAGGTCCTCCTTTAAATTATCCAGCACAGAGAGTGACCTGGAAAAGCTAGAGTTCCTGGCAGAAGGAAGGGAAACAATGATCAGAGCTCTAAGGTAGGAGGCCTTTGAAAGGATCCAATTCAGAAATATATTTCAGAATACCAAGTGGTTACCATCAGCCAGCAGCTATTCCTTCCATTTCAGCTTAAGGTTATTCTCTTTGTTTTTCCTCCAATGAAAAAAGTAGAACCTCTATCATAAAATACTCTTTATATTTAAACATGGCTACTTAGTGGCTCCTCAATTCAACCCAAAATAAAGCCATCTGATGTAATCCAGTCAGTTCAATCAACTTTAATCCATTCGATTTATCAATCATTTTTCTCATGTACCCACCCCATGCAAACCACTGGGTTAGATCCTGGAGTTAGAGGGGAAAAAAATAATTGTTGCCTTCAAGAAGCTCACATTTGACTACAATGAGAGAGGATATGTTACAATATGACAATTATCTGTATGTATTAAGGATTGTGCTAGCCACTGCCCTAAGCACTATACAGACAAAGAAAAAGCAAAAATGGTCCTTGCCCTCAAGGAAATTACATTCTAATCAGGAAGAAAGTGAACAGAAATCAGTACAGATTCAAGGATTTATTTAATTTTTTGTCTTGGTATCCAAAGTGGTATCCAAAGCATAGGACAAGACACCTAGTGAGCAGTTAATGTAAGCTTCTTGGTTCATTAATTGACTGATATAGGACGGAAATAGGTTAACTATATAAAGAACAATTTGATGTGGAGAGCAAGATCATCAGACTGGATAGACTCTGAGGCATCATAGATTCAGAGCTAGAAGGAAATTAGAGAATGTGAGTCTATGTCCCTTACATTCCAGGTGAAGAAACTGAGGTCTAGAGAGTTTAAATTACTTGCCCAGGACCATACAGCTCCTATATATCTGCAGCAGGACTTGAATTCAAGTCTTCCTGACTTCAAGTCCAGAGAGCTCTCCACTGTGGCACCACATGAACTAGTTCGTGAAAGTTGGTTAGGGTTCCTACAAGATGGAGGTCAGGTTAGAAAGCAGCCTCATTTTTCTTGTGTGCAGGATGGCCTCAACTGCTTTCTAGCCATTCTTCCTAAACATGTTTCATAGTGTTTGTCACTTTTTCCTAAATAGAACCTCTTGAAATTTTTCCATACATCAATTAATTTGTTGGAGCCCTTGGGTAGCAGTGAGGTGTACATCCAATTTAAATAGGCTGCTTCCAATGAACAGTTGAGGAATGCATCAGTGGTGAACAACAAAATTACAGATTACAAACAATTACTTTGAACTTTCATTTATTTTTTGCCACCTTAAATGCCTGCCTTCTGATTGGTTATGCTTTAAATTTACCTTTTGAAGTTTAACTAAATTCTTTTTCCCATGATTCCCCAAATTTGGGGCCAATAATTTTCTTGATTTTATTGATTACTCAGTAGATTTCTCCACTGTAAGATGGGAAAGAGACTAGAAGAAAGGGGAAAATGTTCAATATATGTCCATTTTAACATAGAAATACTGTTGGCAGTTTTGCATTATGCAGATATATTGTATGTTGGTGTGAAAAAATAAAATTATGGTATATTCTGGATACAATTTAAGGATCTTTGGATAATAGTCAAGTTTTAAGCATTACTTTAAAATATTTGAATCTAATCTTTTGTCTAAGCATTCCTAAAACAAATTCCCATTCCTAGATACTCAACAGGGGATAGGAAAGCAATAAATTAAAAAAGGTCTGCTTTTAATAAGTGTAAATATAAAGCTACAATATTAATTGTTCCAAAACCATGATCAAGACAAAAAAATGTCAGATTCCTCATATCTTAACCCTAATGAATACAAAGTATTTACTTTTAGAAAAGGATTTCATTCATTATTAGATTTTGTGTAGTTTTGGCATTTGGGGGTTGGACAGTTTTTTTGAACAATCTTTAAATGATTATAATAAATTCTGACTTGGAATTGAAAGTTGACAGAACAAGAAATTCTTCCTGGAGAATGATGGCCTGAAGTCCTTGTGAGAGAACATGACCAATAGTTTGCCACCTTCCCCCACTTTCTAGCTTTCAGAAAATTGGGGGCTGGTGAATTACAAAGAGCTGCTTCCACTACTGGAGCTGTGCAAATGTGTGAAAGCGTCACGTGAGAAGGCAAGGGAGCCTGTCATAGACTGCTTTGACAACGGCTTTGCCATTGCTAGGGCAACTGCTCCCTTGGTAACCATGGTCAGTACATCTGTCTCATTTTATCTCCTACTCTCACAGAGTTACCACTATGGAAAGAAGCACACAAACCCTCTAAAATAGGAGGAACTAATCAAAGCACCAGGTTCTTCATTAAAGCATTTAGTGAGCAAATTAAGAACCATTTGGTTTCATGACAAGGCTGTCTGTGAAAAGACCAAGCTGGAATCCAAAGGGATGATGCCTCAGGAGGGCTAGTTAACTTATCCATGGAAACATACCTCCAAATGTGCCCAAACTTGGAGGAAAGCCAATATCTGAACATTCAAACTCACCAAACTGATCAGAGAAAGCTTGGTGATTCACATTACAAAGGGATTCACTTTACAAAAGTGTTGGCAGGAGATTTGTATTTGGCTGAAGGATGATCTGCCTTCTGATTGGTTGGCAGATCATCAATTACAGGGAGGAGAAAGCAGAGAAACTTAAAGGAATAGGGTTAGGACTGAAGTTTGTTTCAAGATTAGTTGAAAATTAATGAACCAATCAATCTACAAGCATTTATTTGCTGCTTGCTATGTTCCAGACACTGCACAAAACAAAGAAATGTACATAAAGTGTCTCTGGAATCATAATTTAAGTTTCTATTTACAAAAAATACTTACTCATAATTTTTAAGGATCTCATGTACCCCAAAGGGTAGAGGCACATTTGCATTCATATGCCTTTAACTATGAAAGCTTAGAAAGCTCATTTTAATCTTTGGACATTTCTGTCTTTTTTTTTTAAATTACAAGAGCCTTGAATTTGGGATCTGAGATCCTGAGTGAAATTCTTAGGGGCACCTACTACCAAATTGATTCTGAACAAGGCATTTAGCCACTCTGAGTGTTAGTTTTCTTATATATTAAAAAAATGAAAAAGTACAAAAAACCCAAACCTTAATTCAACTAAGATTACA
Organism: Phalanger gymnotis; assembly: GCA_028646595.1. Lineage (NCBI taxonomy): Eukaryota > Metazoa > Chordata > Mammalia > Diprotodontia > Phalangeridae > Phalanger > Phalanger gymnotis. The sequence goes on from CM053624.1 coordinate 351,303,458, forward strand.
AATCACTGTCCTAGATGAACACATATTTAAATGTCACAGTCCCTGTCCTCAAGGAGTATATATTCTATGTGTGTTTGAAGAGTAAGATTGGTGGGGTAGAAAAATAAGTCAAGTATACAAACAAGTGTAACAAATATTGTGTAAGACAGGGAAAGATCCAGATAAAGAGACCTAAGAAATCTTAAAGAGAGCTAGGATCTTTGACCTATTCACCAAAGGTAACCAGAGAAGGCTTCTTAGAGGAGATGGCACCTGATCTGAGCCTTCTTAGGTCACAAGAAAGCTATGACAAAGTGTGTTATGAGTCACAACAACACAAGAATGAGATTTATTTTTCTGACTTAATTAGGCCACATAATGTTACAAATGAAACTAGAAATGGGAGGATGGGTCATTTCTAGATGGAGAAGTCACAGTTCCCAAGACAATGCAGTGAAAATTATAATCCAGGAAGCGAGTGGTAGTTTGAAGTCAGAGTGAAAGCCAAAGGGGTACAAACATATACACAAATGTATGTAAGTGGCAGAGAAGAAGCGAAAATACTAAAAAGAACATTCATTCCTTAAGTATTAGTTGTCAGATTATGAACTAGGTTGTAGAGTTTATAATTATAAGGCAGAGTCACATTAGCCCTTTAGTGACGTTTTCCCATTTATCTTAAAATATATAGTGTAGGGGCTTGGACGTGGTGAACTTTAACATCTCTTCCAGCTCAAAGAGCCTATGATTCTATTTAAGAAGCTTATATAAAATATTTACTGTTTAGTCTATAGACTCAAAATGAATCATGGATTATTGGAAAAGGGAAGGACCTTAGAGAGTTCAATCTCTCCATTTCATATTGATAAGGAAATAGAACCCGCAAGTCATAATCACAGAATCTCCCAGTTCAAAGGGCCCTCAGTGGTGTTCTATTCCAACCACATGTGAACAAGACATCCCTCTCAACTGTACAGCATACCTCAAAAATAGTCATCCAAGCTGGGTTGGAAAACCATAGGGGAGAGGAGAGGGGAGGGCAATTATCTTTCAACACGTTTCACTTTTGGATAGCTCTAATTATTAGCAAGTTTTTCCTTATCTTTAGCATAAATTTATCTCTTTGCAGCATCTGCTTGCCGGTTCTTATTTAGTCTTCTAGGGCCAAACAGCAACTCCAGTCCTTCTTCCACATGACAGAATTTTCTTTGCTCTAGGGTAAGTTTCACCAGCTCCTTTAACTAGTACTCTCATGAACTCAAGGCCCTCCACTGCTTCTTGAGATCCTCTCTAGTTTATAAATGCTTTTATCAAAAATATGGTACCCAGAATCGAATGCAATACTTAAAATATTTGCTGTTTGGTGAAGGTATCACGGCCGCAGCCGCGTGGAGGCAGCAATCCCTGCCTCTCCTCCTCCTGACACCGCTGTTCGCTCTCACTGAGAAATAAGTTTACCAGAAAGCCGCTCCATTGCCATGGCATTCAAAGACACCGGCAAGACATTTGTGGAGCCCGAAGCGGCCATTCACCAGAGCCGGATCACCCTCACCAGACGCAGTGTGCGATCACTTGAGAAAATGTGTGCTGACCGAATTAGAGCGACCAAAGAAGAGAACTTGAAAGTGAACGGACCTTTTCGAATGCCCACTAAGACACTGAATCACGACTAGAAAAACTTGCGGTGAAGGTTCAAAGACTTCGGATCGGCTCCAGATGAGAATCCACAAGCGCCTTATTGATTTCCACAGTCCTTCTGAAATTGTTACACAGATCGCTTCTATCAGCATTGAACCAGGTGTAGAAGTTGAAGTCACCACTGCAGATGCCTAACAGTCATCTCTTTTAATAAATTGATTGCAACTATTAAAAAATACTTAAAATATTTGGCCAGAGTAGTGAATATCTGTCTATTCTTGAATGTTTCTCTCTTCATGTACAATGATATTGGATTAATTTTCCTGCTTAACTTATCACACTATTTCTTTAAGTTTATTTAACACTCCCCCCATCCCCCATTATTTGGGTAATTGGCCAGTGAAGTTGATTTTTTGAACCCAGGTTGAGACTTTACATTTATCTCAAATAAATTTTATCTTCTTAATTTCATCTCATTGATCTAGCCAATTAAAATCTTTGCAAATACTGATTCTGTCACCCAGTATATTATCCTTCCAAACTCTATAAGAGATATGAGAGGTATAATACATAAGTGGAAAACAACCTCAATTCGTGTCATAAGAGAAAAGGAGCTCCATAGTTGGATCATGGAAGAACTTGAATTAGAAATCAGGTATGGCCTGCCTTCCCTAAATTGTGACCCTGAAACATTGATTGTAAGAGAGATATCTTTGTGAAACAAAGAATGCAATGATAATAGGAGATAAATCGGGGAATCAGTAAAGAACTAAAAAATGAAGGACTATTTAATGAAGCACATCTAAGAAAATATTTGGATTGATGTCACAAATGGCATTAGAATCTTCCAAAGTTCATCTTTGTTATACTGTGAAAATTTCATTTTAGTGTTTGCTTTGTATGGCGGGGAACATAATGTATATGTATGTGTGTGTATACATGTATGTATAACTATATACAACTAAATGTATGTATAATGTATATTTATGCTATCTCATTTTCTCAAAGGGAAAAAGGAAGCAAGGGAAGGAATCAGAGTGAAAAGAAAGATTTTTTTTTTGGCAAATAATAAAGTTACAAATTGTTGTGTTAGGTAGAGTACCCTCACCTTGAGTAACAGTAAATTCAGTGGTTCTACAGAGCAATTTGGTTTCCTTGCAGATAAATTATTCTTCAAGAATTTGCTTCCCTGTCAAGGCTAAAAAATAGTCCTTCCTGACTGTCAGTCATGTAGTATATGTCTTCTCTTCTCACTGATTTATCTACCAGTGTCTTTTTTGTGCCTTGGAGCTGGAGGATTGATTGAAACACTGATTCTGAGATGGTTGGATTTCTCAGATCTAGGTGACGGCATCTGAGGAAGCTGGTCAAGTAGAGACTCGTGATCCCATAGGTGCACATCACCTCATTCTGTTTCAGACTCCATTACAGCTTTATCACAGATAATATTAATTCCTCTTTTACAGCATAGCTTCCATTTATAGAGGGTTATTTTCATTTTGGCACATGAAACAGCCTAAGATAAAAAATGGAAAAAAAAAGTCTGAAGGGGATAGGAAAATTTGTGCATTCTCCAGCTGATTCTTCAAAGTTCATTTGCAAAATCTCATTTTTGAGATTCTCTGCTGTAGTAAAAATGGATTTCCCATATCATGCAAGAAGTTCCTAGACAGACATGATACTACATAGTAGATATTATTCACTGTTCATGCTCTTCTTACTAGAAAAAAGAACCAGGGAGAAATGAGGAAGACCTTCAGAAAGGTGGGTGTACCCCCATATGGCCACCTTATTGGAGGGCAAGAAAAAGAATTGTGCAAGATGGGCAGGAATGGAAGGTTCTGACTGTCATTTTAGAAGACACTTCCAAATGCAAGAATGCATTTCATTATTTGAGTGATGATTCTTGATAACTAGGTTTAAAGCTTTGTTATTGTTTCTCTTTTGCTTAAAGATTGCAAATTCTGTCAAAGTCCTCTAAATTCAGCATTTTAAGACAAATACATAATGACCTTATCTGAGTTACAGCAGTGGTCATGAGGTGCTCTGCCAAACATTCTCTATAACCCAGAGAAAATGAAAGTGATGTGTATTATAGCTGACGATTAAATAATTGGAAATAACAAGAGAATGAACACTTAAACACCATGCTTACATAAAAAATTGGAAAACTGAAAGTCGCTTTTGGTACACTTTAGTCATTTTTATAGTCTTCGTTCCCTTTGAAACTTGTCATTCTTGGCCAAATTCTGATTAATTAAAGAAAACAAAACAATGAGAATAGAGACTGAAATTTACTTTACTTCTCATAAAAGAGGGGAGTATACTAGGGCTGATAATTACATGCATTACTATCTATAGTGTCTGTATCTGATGTTTTTACTTAATTATTTTTCTTTTTTTCAAGGGAACATTTAATTGGGGAGATCTTTTTCTAGAAATTGTAGAAATGCAAAGATAAAAAGCTTGAATTATATATGTATATATTATATGTATATATAAAATAAAAATTTCCATCCTCTAATATTTCCATCATGGTAGTTCTTGGGTTCATTTGAACTACTGTCACCTAAAGGACTACTGAAGGTGGCCAGGTTCCTTTATGGGGAAATCCTTCTCCTCCTTATAACAGAATTCTTTCCTTTGTGCATATGCTCTTAACTATGTTTTTAGGACTATTCTTCTGTAGAATTCTCTATGTGATATAAAGCACATATCCAGTATAATGCCAGCATATTATACTTTGTGCTTTCCATCCTTAAAATCCATGTGAATGTTATTATTAACTATGATAGTAATAGTTTTATGACCATGAACAAGTTGGTTAACCTCTCTGGACCTCAGTTTCCTCATTTGCAAAATTAGAGGATCAGACTAGATGACCTTTAAGATCCCTTCCATATCAAAATCTATAATCTCATATAGGTCAAGCCTTAGTTTCTTCATCTGTAAAACAGGAAACAGCTCAAAGGGTTGCCTATTCAAATGTCAGCATTTATTATTAAGATTGTGAGCTCCACAAAGATAAAGACTGACTTTTTCCTTTTTTTATTTTTATTTTTGTACTCCAACCACTCAATAGTGCCTGGCATACATTAGGCACTTAATAAATATTTACTGGCTGATGGTGTCAGTAAGAATAGTTCACAGCGGTCATCTTATAAGGCAGGCCTAGTATGTTTCAAAGCTTGCTTGTTAATTTTTATGATGTTAGCTTTCAACTCATCAGTGGATGAAGCAACAATACTTTTCCAACTCATAATTACATTTGAACATGCTTGCGCGTGGGACCCAAGAGTCCATCAGCTTATTATAACTATGCTGCATTTCACACACCATCTTCATTATCTTGTACTAAAGAAGAGAGTATGTACTCTTCTGTGGGTAATTTTAGATTGGCCACTCACACCCTGTAATGTTTATGAAGAAAACAAAACTTGGATGTTGGCCCTTTTAATTATAACTAGCAGAATCACTGCACCCAGAAATCACATAATCTCGCCACCATATTACATCTTTGGAGACATCTGCTTGCAAAGCATTAACAAGGAACTTGAAATCTAAAAACAAACTTTGTTCTAGATTGATTAGTTTGCTGAGCCCTGTTTCTGGAACACAGTTTCTCTAGGGATATTCCTGTAGCTTTTAACAAAAGTTTAATGACAAAAGTGGTACATGTTTGACCTCAGGTTATTCATGGCAGTTGTAGACCACAGGGTAGTTGCTATGGCTGACGTAAGTCCAATGGGCAGGCAAACAAAATAGGGAATTCCATTCAAGCCAATCCCAAGAGTGCTCTCCACTGAAGTTGGAGAATGCCCAGAGGAGGGTACCTGAAATGAAGAAGGTACTTGAGAATATGCCAGTTGGAGGACCTGGAGATGGAGAAGAGGACACTTTGAGGTGTGGAGTGGGTATGGATGGGAATGATCACTTCATTTCAGTGTTGGAAGGTCTGTCCTTTAGAAGAGGGATTAAACATCTTCTGCTTGGCCTTGGGTGGGCAGAACTAGAAACACCGGCTGGAAATTACAAAGAGTCTTAAGATTGGGAAAGACTTCCTAAAAAAAAAAAATGAGAGTTATCCATAAGTGGAATGGGGTATCTCTGAACTAGCTAGTGGGTTCTTCCTCAGTGGAAGTCTTCAAGCAAAACCTGGATAACCACTACTAGTTCGATAATTTAGAGTGGGGATAGTTTTTCAGGCATGGATTTGACTAAATGATTATCAAGGTTCCTTCCAACCTTAAAATTCTGTGATGCTCAAGTTTCTTTGACAAGAAACATTTTGATAAATACAGTGTATGATTGATTGTACTGGGGGAGCCCCGTCATCATATTTAGATTATCTTTCCGGAATAACAGTCATTACATACGAAGGATTGGAATGTTAGTCTGTTAGGTCATCTTTAAATTGAATCATTTTTTGTGCTTGTTAGCTCTATTCCCATGACTTTGGGTAAAAATTCTGAGAACACTACAGAGCTAATTCAGTGTGGTCATAAATGTTTGCCCTTCAAAAGACGGCATTGTCAAGGTCTTTGTTTCTCCTTGCTTACAGGTCAATGGGATTGCAAAACTTGTGTTTAGGAGCTCAGAAAGCAGAAATGAAACAAGTCATTATTGGCCAGGTCTTAAGAATTGGTAAAAATACTTTGTCAGGAAATTTATAGTATGTGGGTATTCAAATTCAGAATATGGAAAAACCCAATGAAATTGTCTGATTTTGTGGCCAAAATAAAATTACTTACATCTCATGTAGCCATGCAATTCAAAAGGTCCCACCCTCTTTGCAGAACTTCTGCCAAAAATTCTGTTTTCCCTTCTCTAATGCTAATGTTTTCTGGAACTCGGGATCAGCCTTGACACTCTAACATGACTCAAGATGACTGCTGGGAAACTGTAAGCAATATCATTGTGTCACATCAGTTTAACTGAAAATACAAACAACTTGCAACATGTGAAAACTGGCACTAGAACAAATGTTTACTAGGCTTTCTTCACTTTGCTTTTCGGTAACTTAGTCCTAAATGACTTTCTTCTTGGGAAGGCCCTGAATACTGGTCATATTTGGTAAATAATGATTATTTCTGGTACTGAAAAAAAGGCATTTGCATATTGATAAAATTGTAAAATTGCTTAATGGAAAAATATGCAAAAATGCATATTGATCATTTTGGCCCAAATTAAAACCTTAGTTTTGGGGTTTTTTTTGCTTCTACCTACTAGCACTAAGAGTGAAAATGTTATTCTTTAAATGAACTAACCACCAATATGATAGAATGTACAAAAGTTGAAATGGTCAATTCACTTAGAAGGATTTCCTTTATTGTAGCTCATTAAGTGTTTCCATGTTGAGTATTTATGAATTTATCTGCTCAACTTCTTTTCTTATTCCATTCCCTGTACTCCCCCCCGCCCCCACCATAGGTGGTGTCAGAGAGGTTTTGGCTGAATAAAATGGGAACATACTGGAGAAGTGGAAGAAAAAAACCCTCCCATGAGGATATCAAACTAGAACTTCCTGTTTTCCAGTGAGAGAAACTAGGAGCTTTTTTCTTTGGCTTCTTCCCTGGGTCCAGGCATAGCCATCATTTCCTAATCCTTCCACAGAGCTGCGTAACAGAGCTTCTTATTAAGTGAGTTTTGATGCATATGCTAAACATTGTTTTCTCTAGAATGTGTGGCATCGTGCCATATACTTAATTCCGACCCATCAGCTCACAACTATGTCATGCAGGTTCAATGTCCATGATCTGCACAGCTAGCTTTCCGGGGTGGAGTTGATTTCTTGGGCCAAAAGGAATTTTAGATCTACAAAAAGGCGTAGATATGTATATGTATTATAATACTGTTGGCAAAAGGGCTGTTAACAAAGTTCTATCCAACTTCTGGAGAGCCCAACAGAGACGTCTTCTGCCTCCACTGTACAAGAGCGAACAAACTTCTTTCTACCATAAAGGAGGTCAATCTATTTTTGTTTGGGTCTTGTAGAAAAATGTACAAATGGAGTACAATTACTCCAGTGAGTAATAGAACAAACATAATTATGTTCCTTCTTATTTTATTGATATCATTTAATTAGAGAGGTAGATGGTTAGTCACATTGCAAAATAACCATAAACATAGACAAGGCATGAGAGCTGTTTTGCAGCAAACTCTTTCAAACAAGTTGGTAGGACATAAATAGTACACCCTGTTAAAAGCAGACTCCGACAGCAGAAGCTTTCTTTTGAGCTGCATCCAATAATGGACCATTCGTCTATTTTTCAAACCCTTTCTCCTCAGTAACTTGACATTTGATAGGATTACCTTTGGATTTTGCTTGAGTCTCTGGTATGCTGGAAAAGATTGGCATCTTTTGATTTAAAGATAATAGATCCCAACATGTGAGACTATGCTGGGAAGAGGAAACACTGTGACTCATAACTATCCAAAAAAGATTTTGTCTACGGCGTCTTTTCTTACCTCACTGCTAGCACCAAAATTATCAAATGACTAGGTTCCATTACAAACACCGTATATTTATTTTATAAATGGCCTTGACATTCTTACTAGATGAAATATAATAGTATCACAAAAGTCTAAGGTGATGTTATTTTTCTCTTAAGACTCTCAGCAACTGCTTATTTTAATTTTAATTCAAAAATTTCACCAAAATGGAGCATCAGCTGTGCTCACTCAGATCCCTGCATGCTGAGATAATTCTAAACAGGTTAGATTCCGATAGAACCAACTCGCTGAGTTACAGAAATCAGGTATAAAAGTCAAATAAACAAAATATACTTAAATGCTGGCAAAGCAATTGGCTATTCTGAATGCAGCTAATAAGTTCCCAAACATTGCAACTTCTAATTTTAAAATTAAGTCTTCCAATTGCCAATTTCAAAAACTGTAATGAGTTAGAGTGGCCTTTTTATTATGCATGATTTTATGTCTCTGGATTTCAAAATTACCTAGCATGTATTTTCAACTTTGCTACAATTTCCAGGCTGTTTTCATTTCTATTTTAGAAAGGCTAAACAGTAAGATGTGCCTCTGCTTTACATTCTAATTGCATATAACTGATTTGCACAGCAGAACAAAAAACTAATTTTCCGATTACGAATTGTGCACCAAGAAATAATTATTGTTCCACTAGAGAAAAAAAAATCTTTTCCCATTCCCCCCTACCATTTATGTGAACCGTTTGCCATTTTCAAAGTTGCTATCTTTTACAGACCACCATGCATTACTCTTGAGGGACTGAAATCATGCAGACAGAAACAAGAAACATACAACTGTTTTGACTACATTCTTTTGCTTGCAACATAACACTTGCCTTTTATTATTTTATCTTTCACAATCAAGGGGTGACTAAATGGATGCAGGTGGTGATGAAAATAAGAGCCATCCATCATTATTTATTAGGCATGAAAAAGATACACAATAATGTAATTTAATCTCAGAGCAGACAATTATTTCCACATATTGATAATACAATGTGAAAACTGTCATGAATCCTAATATGATGTTTGGCTTTATTGGTGCACCACCATGAGCAATACAAATAATGAAATTGTATCAAAAAGGAGAAAAAGGTAATTATTTGCATATGTCAATATCACTGGAGAAAAAGACATTGTTAAAAAACTTTCAAGGTTTAATAATTACAACTTCGGGGTTCTTAAAGATGGAAATGGTGGAAATATAAGTATTTTAAAAACATTCTTTGTTTACTAGCAATCATATGCATATTTAAATAATTCACATGTCTATGCATATGCCGTTTGTATACATTATAACTGTAATTGTAATGACACCACCTACAATCTCAATAAACATTGGTTATATGGTTTTGCTATTGGATGAAAAGCTCATAAGACCACCTAATCTGCTGAAATATTTGCAAGAGGCATACCACCATGGGGTCACATTCCAAGGATGCACTTTTGTTCACTTCAATCTGGTCAAAAGCTATAGCACATGAAAACATTGTGATCACTGCTTTAGGTAGCATGTATTAAGTAAGCCTGTTTTCAGCAGAACTCTTGAAACTCTTAATTATTGATATGAAAGGATTTATACACATTTCTTTGACTACATAATGCACCAAAATGAATTATGAAATGAATACGTGATTCTCGAATGTAAAGATACACGATAGGGGGAAATCTGATCATGCAGACCTGTGGGTAATATTGGGAATAATCTTTTCTCTTGAGATGTTATGGTTTGCCTTGCCACTATGTCTCTGAACTTCTTACATTATGACTGGGGAGATTGCAATGCTGTTTCACACTAAAATTAAATGGCAGTTCATCTCTGTAGACTTGAATTCAAGTCACGTTCAAGGTCAGATTGAGAAATAAGTTTTAGTGTCTACTTAAGAGAGATCCCAGGAAATTCCTGAGTAGAAACAATTGACTTATTGTTGTCATTAATAATAATAATGACAATTATTATTATTAAATTATAGATTGGAAAAAAGACAAAAAAAGAAAATGCCAAATTTTGGAGGGGCTACAGGAAAATAGGTATATCGATGTATAGTTGGTGCATTCATTCGGGAAAGCAATTTGGAATTATACACAAAATATTATTAAATGCTTTCTGCCCTTTGGTCAAGCTATACAACTGCTAAGCCTGTGTCAGAAAGAGATCAAAGAGAGAAAGTTCCTACACATAGGAAAATATTTATAGCAATTCTTTGTACTGGCAAAACACTAAAGAGATGCCCATCCATTGGGGAATGGTTGAACAAGTTGTGCATATTCATATAATGGAATACAATTTTACTATAAGAAATGTGGAAAAAGAAAGTTTCAAAGAGATATAGAATGACTTGTATGAACAAGTTCACCATTTGGTTGCGGTATTGTGCATTACCATTTATATTGGTCTAGTTATTGTGTATGTTGGTTTCCTGGTTCTGTTTGCTTCATTCAACATCATTGTAAAATTCCATTACATTCATTTCCTACAATTTATTTTATCATCCTTCAATTGATGGGACTCTACTTTGTTTCTAAATATTTGAGACTACCATAAATATAGGGCAACTGGGTGGCACAGTGGATAAAGTGCCAGACCTGGCATCAAGAAGACTTGAATTCAAATCCAACTGCACACACTTACTAGCTGTGTGAGCCTGGGAAAGTCATTTAACCTTGTTTGCCCCAATTTCCTCAATGAGCTAGAGAAAGAAATGGCAAACCACTCCAGTATCTTTTCTAAGAAAATCCCAAATGGGTCATGAAGAGTTGGACATGATTAAAACAACAATAACACACACACATACACACACACACACACGTATTACTATGAATTTTGTTGTTCCATTGATTGTTCTTGACCCCATAGACCAACTGTCCATGGGATTTTCTTGGCAAAGATACTGAAGTGGTTTGCAGTTGCCTTCTCTAGAGGATTCAGTTGATCCTTTTGTTAGGCAATGAGAGATTAAATGACTTGCCCTGAGTCACACAGCTAAGAAGTATCTGAGGCTGACTTTGAACTCAGATCTTCCTGACTCCAGGCCCAGTGCTTCCTCATTGCTATGAATATTTTGCTTTACATTGAAGCTTTCTAATTTTGATACATGTGATTTGTATGTGCCTAGTACTAGAATCTTGGGGTCAGAAGCTATGGATATTTTAGTTACTTTTATCTTGATTCTAAATTGCTTTCCAGAATGGTTGGATTGATGGACAAGGCCGTCAGTGCATAGAGCATCTCTCTTTTCAGATAGCTCCTCCAATGTTCTTTTCCATCATTTCCATCATTTTTTCATCTGTGCTGCTTTGTTGAATATGAGGTAAAAACTCAGTTGTTTTTATTGTCATTTTCCTTCTTTTTAGTGATTTGGATCAGTCTTTCCTATTTCTAACAGTGTGCAATTTATTTGAGAAATATTGGTTCATATCCTTTGATAAAGAATGGTTTTTGGTTATCTATATATGTTGTCTTTATATATCTTGGAGTAAGATCCTTATCAGAGTATTTGATTCCCCCCAAAAAAAAAAAACTCTCAATTTTTTACCCTTCTTATCCTAGGTGCATCAATTTAGTTTATGTAAAAGTACTTAAATTTCATGCAATTGGAATGATTTGGATGATGTTTGGACATTTCAAATTGGATCTTAAATTCCATATTTTCGATTCTGAACTTATCTTTCTCCCCTCTCCACTTCTGGACTTGCCTGTTACTTTTGAGGGTACCACTAACCTTCCAGTTACCAAGGCTTGCCACCTATATGGCATCCTCTACTTGGTACTTTTTTTCTCATCCTCCATATCTAAATCAATGGGCAAGTTTTATTGTTTTTACCTTCTAAACATCTCTTATATATGCCCCCCTTCTCTCCTCTCACGCTGACTTCTCACCTCATACCTATTCTGGTTAGTCTCCTTGCTTCAAATCTTTCCCCATTCCAGTCTATACTCCACTCAGTTATCAAACTGACCTTCTTAAGGTGTAGGTCTGAACATATCTCTCCCCCCAGTACTTAGTCAATTGCAGGGCTTCCTATAACCTCCAGGGTCAAATATCAAATCTCCTCTTTGACTTTTAAAGCCTCTCATTACCTGACTTCCTCCTATCATTCCAGTCTGCTTACATCTGATTCTTCTCCAAGTACTCAACGATCCAGTGAGTCACACGGGCCTTCTTTGCTCTTCCTTGCACAACAAACTCCATCTCCCAGCTATGGACATTTTCACTTCCTGTTCCCCATTTCTGGAACTTACTCCTTCCTCATCTCCACTTCCTTTTTTCAAATTTTACCTAAAGTCCTACCTTCCGCATGTTAGTGTCTTCACTCTGTGAATCACTCCAAGTTATCTTTCATGTAACTTATTTGTACATGGTTCTTTACATGTTGTCCTCCATTAGTCTGTGAGCTTCTTTAAAGCAGGGATGTCCTCCTGTCTTTATTTGTATTCCTAGAGCTAAGCAGAGTACCTAGGACATAAATGCTTAGTTAATGCTTGTTGACTTGACTGCATTATTTTGTCTTTTGTGATTACGCCTATCCTTTGTACCAGAAACACTTAACTTCTGGTTTTCTAGAAGTTTTTATTCTTTTTAAATTTTCATTTATTTGTTTTTATTTATTTTTGTATTCTGGTTGCTTATTTTTTTTTAGCTTATTGTAATACCTGTTGTAAATGGCTGACTAAATCTAACTTTTGTCAAACTTTAGTTCAGGTTTCCCAATCATTCTTGTCAAACAGAGTTCTTTCTCCATTAATTTATGTTCCAGGATGATAGAACACTGAGCTATTCAGTTTTCTTATTCGTGATTCTTCAATATTTAGGTCTGTTTCACTGATTTGTAACTAGTACCAAATAGTTTTAGTGATTACTGGCTGATAACATGATTTGAGGCCTAGAAGCAATAGTCTCCCTCTGTTCATATTTTTTCATCATTTCTCTGAAGATTCTAGACCATATTTTCCTGCAACTGACTTTTGTTATCATTTGGTTTAGCTCTATACAATATCCCCTTGGTAGTTGTTTTCACATTTTTATCAATAACTTCAATAAAGGCCCAGATAACTTGGTTGTCAAATTTACACATAACAGTAAGCTAGAAGGGATGGCTAACATGTTGGACTAAGGAATTGGGATCTAAAAGAATATCTAACATGCTAGAACATTGGCCCGAATCTAAGAAGATGAAATTGAATAGGAATAAATGTAGTGTCACACAAATTTAAAAAAATCAACCTCAAAGGACAAAATGAGGACAATGTGACTAAGCATAAATTAATCAGGAAAAAGATATGGAGCCTTTAGAAGACTGTAGTCTTCCAGTGTATACCTATTATATGTTACATAATATATGGTCTTTAAGTATCAATGGTATGGTAAGCAATCAACAGTGTGATTGTCCATCCCAGCCACATCCATGCAACCTGCTTGCTGCTGCTCTCTCTGCTACTCTTTCCAGACCACAGGAGAATCTCCTAAAACCATGGCTCCCACCTCTAGTCCCTCCCTGCCCCTCCTCCATCAGTATCTTAATCCATTCAGCTTTGGAAGCACCACCCTGGGAAAATACATTCTCACTGTTGAATTATCCAGCACAAATGTACATGACTCAATAGATTCAGCAGTCTACTAATCTGAGAGCATACTTTTTACCCCATCTATCTGCCCATCCACCCATATCATCTCCTTGCCATCTGACCTTGTAGGAGGTATACGCCACTCTCTTCCCATTTGTTTTCCGCTTCCTGCTCAGAGAACAATACTATCATTTATAGAATAGGCGTGTCAACTGACTCTCCTATGGCTCCACTCACTACCCTGGTCATTTCTTAAAGCAAAACCCACTTACCCATCCACCACTCCCTAATAGGTGTTAATTCCCCTTACTAGAATGTAAAGTATTTGAGAATCACAGTAATAGTGCAAACTAGTATAGTGCCTTAAGGATTGGAAAGCACTACATGTTAAATTATTTGATCTTCACAGCAACCCTGTGAGGAATGTGCTATTGTTATCATCCTTATTTTAAAGATGAGAAAACTGAGGCTGAGAGAGGTTAAGTGACTTGTCCAGAGTCATACAGCTAATAAGTATCTGTGTCAGAATTTGAACTCAGGTCTTACTGACACCAAGTCCATTGCTCTATTAATTGTACTATTTGCCATCCTCTAGGATAGGACTGTCGTGTTTTGGTATTTCTATTCCCAGTGCTTAATACTGTGTTATGTAATTAATAAATGATTTTCATTAATTCATAGCAACCAATAAAGCTAATACAAATTTAGTCTGCATTGCAAGAACACAATGGCAAAGAATGACAAGGTGATAACCTTATTATACTCTACCTTAGTCACACCAAATATGGAGGACTGGATTCTCTTTTGGAAACTCTATTTTAAGGAGAAGAATGTACCCAAAGGGCTTGGGGCATTCTCTCCCAATCCCCACTCTCCTCTGATAGGTTGGATCCCCAGAGCAAAGCTAGTTACATAGTCTCTCAGGGTTCTTGAAGTAACTGTGGGGAGTTGGGGGAAGTTCCTAATACTACTGCTCATGGCTCCCCATCCAGTGTGCTCTCACCCCTCCCCCATATGGATCACAAATGATTATTGCCTCAACATCATGTATACCAGTTAATTATTCAATATCAATTAACTAGTTAACATCAATTACCATATTTCCCCATGTATAAGACCTACCCTTTTCCAAAAAAATTGGGGTCTAAAAACTGGGTGTGTCTTATATAGTAGTTGTATTTTTTTTTACTTGCATTTCCTGCTTTTTCATGCTTGTTGTCTTTGTACTCATTGTTTCGCATTTGTTACTGGTATATTAGGTTATATTTTGCCACGTTCTGCCCAGAAATGGCTCAGAAAAGATTTTCCTACAGTGCTGAATTCAAGTTAAAAGTGATCCAGTTTGCAAAAGTGAATGGAAATCGTGCTGCTGAACATAAGTTTTGTCCTCCTCCAACTGAGAAAGCAATCTGAGACTGGCTATGGGAAGAAGAAACCCTACTGAAAATGACATGGCAGAAGAAGGCCATGAGATGCAAGTGGGCAAAATGGCCTGATTTAGAGAGGGAGTTGAAGACGTGGATTGAAGAACAAAGGGCAGTTGGAATTACTGTGTCCACAAAGATGGTTCAGCATGAGGCAAGAAGAATTGCTGATGAAAAAGAAGTCACTGATTTCAAAGGAGGACACAATTGGTGCTTCAGGTTCACGAAATGGAATGGACTAAGCATGCGTACATGTACCAGACTTGCCCAAAAGATGCCGGAAAGCTATGAGCAGGTGAATAAAACTTGAGTTCAATAACTTTATGTAATACATTTTTTTTCAAATTTCAGGCCCCGAAATTAACGTGTGTCTTATACATGGGAAAATACAGTACCTTTCACAAAGGATATCTTATGTGAAAGCGTAGAAGGCAAAAAGTACAAAGATATACTCTTGAATTGGGGCACAGTCTCTTTACTTTATCGATATACTCAGTCCCTGGGTGAATGAGCTCAAATACCAAGTGGGTGATAGAAAGCTCTTCCCCACCAAATTCACTTATGGGTGTAACAGTTGATGAATGAGTTATTCATTAACTTGTAGGACATAATGTTTAAGATATTGGGTTGGTCTGCTGTAGGGCAGAGTCAAGTATGTTGTCTCGACCCTAAGTTCACTTCTTACCAGACTTGGCTATTGAATCTCCCAGTAGACTCTGCTATGGACTCTAATTGTTGGTCACTTTTTCAACCTTTAGAAGCTCATGATGTAATAATATCATCTATCAATCTCTGATACTCATTCTGGATCTGGAAATAATAAACAGAACAGAACTGAATCGATCCATCAAGAAACATTTATGAAATATGTACTACGTTCCAGGCACTGTGCCCAGCAGTGGGTGTACACAAAGAGGCAAAAGATAGTCCCTGCTCTCATACAGCTTGTAATCTAATAGGAGAGACAACAGGTAAATAAATATATACAAAAATAAATATATGCAAAGCAAGCTATGTATAAGGATAAGTAGGAGGTAACTGAGAGAGGGAATGCATTGGAATGGGGAAGTTTCCAGTAAAAGAAGGGATTTCAGTTGGGACTTGAAGGAAGGCCAGTGGGAGGACTAGAGGAGGAAGAGTGTTCTGGGATTGGGGGATAGCCAGAGAAAATTCCTGGAACTGAGAGACAGAGTATCTTGATTATGGAATGGTCAGGAGCTCAGTGTCACTGGATTGAAGAATATGTGTTAAGGAGTAAGGTGGAAAGAAGACAAGAAGGATAGAGAGAGCTAGGTTGTGAAGGACTTTGAATGCCAAATAGCAATTTGTATTTGTTTCTGGAAATAACAGGGAGGCACTGGAGATTATGGGGTCAGCTCGTTGATGGTCTTTTGGAGGGCTTGCCTTGATTCATCACCCTTAGCTCCGCTAAGCTCTCCATTACTACTTCTAGTCGGTGTGTTCGATGTTTTATAATCATTCAACTATCTGAGCAGTTCCTGGAGGTAATCAAAGGTTATGGCTTTTACAGGGTAGAATTTGGTTCTCTCTCAAGTGAGTTTGGTTGTTTTCCTCTGATGTTATAGACTAATATGGAAAGCCTTGTTCCAACAAATACCAACTTAAAAAATAAACTATTTGTGTATATATGCATGCGTATACACATTTATGTTTATATATGCATATATACATGCTACACATAAATACATATGTAAATACATGTATATGTATATGCACTTTGAAATTGACAATATGCTCCTATTTTTTAGCCCCACAAAAACCCTGGGAGGTATGTGCTATTACCATTCACATTTTAAGCTGATGGAGGTTAAGTGACTCGCCTGAGTCACATTATCTATTAGGCATCTAAAGCTGAGTTGGAATTTAAGTCTTCCTTATTCCAAGTACAATACTTACTCCATTATACCACACCCTGTCTCATAACAGAATGGAGGTACCTGTGTGGTATAGTGAATATAACTCTTTGAAGTACTGTGTTGGTAAGCAAAATGGGCTCCTTAGCACTTAGTTCAACAAGTGCCCTTGAAAGTTTGGCTTTTGTTTGCTTTGAGTAATTCAGCTATTTCATTGAGTCTTACTAAGTGCTAAGCCCCAGGCCCAAACCCCTATTAGGTGTAAAACCTATGTGGGTGTGGATTGGCAACTAAGGTGGGGTCCAAGGTGGGGCTAACTCCAGAGAGGGCCTAGTTTACATGTCTGGGACAGCAGAGGCTCTTAGACCACTTGGGTTTAAGTAGCCTCTTTGTGACGATTTTAGGTCACGTGGGTGAGTGGCATGTGTGACTCACCCCTGATGGTGAAAA
>CM053624.1:351321373-351344631 GCA_028646595.1 Phalanger gymnotis
CTGAACTAAGTGAATGATATTTGTATGCTGAATTAAAGTAAGCTTGTCAAACCCCTTCATCTTGCTTTCCTTACTTAAGCAGATCAAAAGAACCTGTGCTGTCGGCAGCTTTCTGGGTGCTGGCTGTGGGTGGATCTTTCACTCCCATAGAAGCTGCTAGCTGGATTGTTGAAACAAATACTCAAGAAGATGTGAGTTTGAATCCTTCTCCAGATGTTTATTGTGTGATGCTGTGTAGTCAGTCATATAAACTCTTACCTTCAGTTTTTTTACCTGTAAAATGGCAGTGATAATAATATCATTTCCCTTACATGGCAATTGTGGGGATTAAGGGAGACAGTGCATAGAAAAGCCTTTGTAAAACTTCAAATGCTATGAAATTTAAGCTATTAGCACAAATATGAAGTAAGGGATTTTCCAGGTAAGACAAAAGAGAAGAGCTTCATAGATAAGCAGAAGTTATCCACACTGGTCTAAGAGAATCTGATAGGCTCTAGGTTCTTCTGTACTAGCAGTTAAAGGAAGGTGGTCATTATTATGGGTGATTATTAAGGGAGTTTTCATTTCAGGGCACGGGTCACGTTAATTTTGTTGAGATTCTGCTTCACTCTCCCATTTCAAACCCTCTTGAAGCATTATTACATTCTCCAAAGCTTTTCTTGGGGGGAATCCCAGTTTCCAATTCCAGGGTCAGATCATTATTCTTAATATGTAAGCAAAAAGATCTTTTTCAAATGGAGAAAACATTGGAACCCACTGAGAAGAAACAAAAAGGTTCCTCTTAAGGTTACCACTTGTCCTTAAATACCAAATATGTTACTGGCAGGTATGCTACAATGAAGCCCCTATGGAAGTTATGAAATTCATCGTTTATGGTCTACCCCGGTGGAGTGGACTTTTCTTCTGAGGCAGTGGGCTTGTTTATTTGAAGGTTCATTTTACCGCTCAATAATTTGTCCCTTCTCAAATCATTCCAACTGGTATTTAATTTGAGCTTCAATGGGCCATTTTGCTTTTTATTAATTTGTAATTAGAGCTGAGCCAAATATTTGTGCAAAGGAAATTTTATGGCTTTTGGCATATTTCAGCTTGGAGGAGAAGATGGGAGGCTACATGTCCACAAGGTTTTAAGTTGAAAACAAATATATAAATAAACAAAAAAAGGAACCCAGGAAATTTGCTCAGAAATGACCATAAGTCCTTTCTGAAAAATTTAAAACTAAGAAGAAATGCTATAGAAAATGCTGACAAATTGTTCTGAGGAGCAGAAATTCTATATCACAAATATTTTTGTGAAATAACTGACATTTTGTGAAGATCAGAACTACTGTGGAAATTTGTCCAAGTCGGAATCAAGTGATTTCACACAATTGTTGAACTTTTCTCTGTTGGAGGTGTTCCCGGCCAAATGCTTCATTTTGGGAAATTTCCTGGAGCTCCCTCAGCTGCTACAGAAAAGCATTTAGAGGCTCTTCTGTGAAAAGGAGATTGTTGTTGAGGTAACCCTTCCTGGTTCTCTTTCAATGTCTCTTTGGTCCCCAAGGTGTAGCTCCTTAGCCTTCTACTCTCCTGACAAGGACACATCAAGTTCTCTAGCATGATGTTGACTGGAGAGGACTTGAGGGCATCTCTCCCTACTCATATCCTTTTAGCCAGTCCTTTATCTCTTGAATTTAAAAAGAAATATCTAAATTTAGACCCTGAAACTATGGCAGATATAGTAGGGTGAAGACAGAATTCCTCATCTTTTCCCTCATCTTTTTCTCCTGTTGAAGTTACCCATCACTGAATTCCAAATTCTATGGTTATCTTTACTATCTCCCAATTGCCTACTCTTTCCATAACAAGATTGATTTCCTTTTTTCTACCCAAATAATGTGTTTCTTCTCCTGACTCCAATTATCTAACTGGGTTACCACAATTGCCTCTTTGTTGGTCTCTCCGCTCCAAACTGCCTGGCTTGTTCAAGGATGTTGTCAGTGAACTATCATTTGTACTGATTTTCTACAGGTACAAATCTCTATAGGTATAGATCTCGGTTTTTTTAGGCACTGTGGTTACATTCATTCATTGAACCTGAATTACTTACTATATACTTTTTTATATATTACTGTCCATATAATCTCAGGCAAGTAACAACTTTTCTGTACTCGAGGCTGAGACTATAGGTTGACATGTATATATATGTATATACATATATATATATATACACATGTATCTGACATATATATATATACACATGTATCTGACATATATATATATATGTATCTGGCAATATATGAAACCCTATGCACTCATGGTACCCCACTCTTCAATGAATGTGGGTATATATATGTGTGTGTGTATATATATATATATATGTATATATATGTATATATGTATGCACACACACATATATATGTGTATGTATATATATATATATATACACACACACACATATATATCTATATCTATATCTATATACTCATTTCCTTTCCAAGGCCTGGCTTAGTTATATAGTATTATCTATACCATGTGGGCAACTAGGGAACAATAGATAGGGTGCCAGATTTAAAGTCAGGAAGAGTTCAAATTTGACCTCAGACACTTACTAGCTATGTGGCCCTGGGCAAGTCACTTACTCGTATTTACCTCAGTTTCCTTATCCATAAAATGAGCTGGAGAAGGAAATGGCCAATTACTTCAGTATCTTTGCCAAGAAACCCCCAAATGACTGAACAAGAGTATCTGTTAAACAGTATTCAGTTGCGTTACATTGTTCTTTTTGTTTGTGCTGTTGGAGTAATTGTGTATGTTGTTTTCTTGTTTCTCCTTACTTCCCTTTGCATCAGGTCATTGATGTTTTCCCATAATTCTCTGAATTTCTTTTATTCATTGTTTCCCATGGCACAATATTGCATTATCATTGCTTCATAAAGCTTCATTTGTTCATTCAAGTGATTCTAGAGTTTCATGCACCAGTGGCAGGACAGAGTCAAGATGACTGGTGATGGCTCAAGATACAGTGGATGACAGCATTTTGGGTGTCTAACCAAGTTCTAAGCACTCCACGGTACTTGCTTCAGCTGTCTTTGTGGCCACTGGAACAAATTGCTCTCATCTACCCATTCCACCAAGGAAGTCTTCACGTGCTGGGGGTAGATACCCCCACCCCCAACTCACTTCTCAGTTGTCCTCAAACTGGTTTAGCCCATCTGCCAAAATGGTTTCCTGGGGTGTGGCTGCTGCATATGCTACAGCTTCTTGGAGCCACAGGTGAGAGTTGGGTGGATCAGTTGGACACCAAAGGTGGAAAGCAGCCCTGAAAGGCCTCGGCAGCCCTCACACTAGAGGTACTAGTCTTGCCTGAACACACCCTACACCCCATACTTTTTAGCATGATGTTTTCAGCCATGTTGTCAAATGACTTCAGAAGACTAACACGGCATCAAGGTCAGCTACCACACAGATGCTAAATTCTTCAACTTGCAAAGGCTATAAGTGAAGACCTAAGTGGAGGGAGTGTTGCTGCATGATTTTCTGTTTGCAGATGGTTGTGTACTCAATGCATCCTCTGAAGCTGAGATGCAACAAAGTAAGGATTGACTGTCTGCTGTTCATGCTAATTTTGGCCTATTAAGACCAAGAAAACACAGGTGCTCCATCAGCCAGTGCCACACCATATATAGAACCATGCATATATAGAACCATCAGTTACAATAAATGGAGAAATTTTGAATGCTGTGGATAAGTTCACTTGCCTTGGCAGTATACTTTTCAGGGATGTACGTATTGATAATGAGGTTGATGCACGCATTGCCCGAGCTAGCTCAGCTTTTGGGAAGCTCTGAAGGAAAATGTGGGAGAGAAGAGGTATTAGACTGACTATCAAACTGAAGGTCTACAGAGCTGTTGTGCTGACCTCATTGTTGTATGCCAGTGGAACGTGGACAGTGCACTAGTGCCATGTCAGGAAATTGAATAGTTTCCATTTGAATTGTCTTAGGAAGATTCCGAAGAACACTTGGTGGATAAAATACCTGACAGTGAGGTCCTTTCTTGAATGGAACCGCCAAGCATTCAAACTCTATTGCAGAGAGTGCAACTCTGACAGGCTGGCCACGTTATCGAATGCCAAACACATGTTTGTGTAAACTATTATTTTATGGAGAATTCACACAGAGCAAGTGCTGCCATGGTGGTCAGAAAAAGTGATACAAAGACACTTAAGGTTTCTCTTAAGAACTTTGGAATTGATCGCATGACATGGTAGACACTGGCACAGGACTGCCCAGCATGGTGTGCCCTCATCAGAGAAGGTGCTACGCTCCATGAGCAAAGCAGAATTGAAGTAGCTCAAAAGAAATGCTAGATGTGCAGATTTAGAGAATTCACCCCAAATGTTCCTGTGGACTATTTGTGCCCGACCTACGGTAGAGCATTCCAAGCTTGTGTCGGTCTGATCAGCCACAGTCACATGCTTGACTTTAACATAGTGATGTCATTTTGGTTCTCTTTGAGGACAAAGGACAACAACAGCTCAAGTGATAGGCACTTAAATTGTTTCTAGGTCTTTGCTGCTGTGAAAAGCGGTGCTAGGAATATTTTGGTATAGATGAGACTTTCTGCCTTTGACTTACGTGGAGTATTTAGCTAGCAGCAGGATCTCTGGGTTTTATTTAGCCATCAACCAGGACACCAGGGTCTACCCAGGGTGGTATCTTGAGATCTACTCTTGTCCCTCCTCCCTTCTCCCTGACAAAAATGATAAGTACCCTGACCCTGACTTCCAAACCACTCAACTCCTTCTCCCTTCCCAGCTCACTACTCCACCAGCAGAGAGCTCTTAATTCAACTTTGGGGTTATTCCCTAGAACTGACTTTTCTTGATGAGTTAATTAAAACTAAAAACTCGCCTAATGCACTACATTTAGCTCCCAACAGACCATGCTTCATATCTAGTCTAGCTAATCTATAGGACACAAGCACATTTTAAATGAAGGAATCTTGCCATCTACTCTGCTCACATGGGAAACCCTCTCCTAGCCCCTTGCCCCCAAGCTTCCGGCTCTTACTGTTATTCTGAAATAATAATGAAGCCAATATTATTATTGCCAAAGGAGAGAGCATAGCATTCTCCTGTGCTAGATCTCTACTTGCCATTTGACTAGGCCAGAATGTTCTTCCCTGATGACCACTCCTCTCTGTATTTAGCATTCCTCTATTAAAATTTAACCTCTTTAATAGCAGGGGCTCTCTCACCTGTATATTTGTATTTCCAACCTCTAACTCAATGCTTGGCACATATTAGGTATTTCATAAAAGCTCACAGATTGCTTGATTGGGGAAAAGAGTAAAGACATCATTCATCATCATCATCATCATCATCATCATCATCATCATCATCATCATTATCACCATCATCATCATCATCATCATCTTGTGTTTTTTCCCTTTCTTTTTTGCATAATTTCTATTTTTTCCTGTCTGGAGAATTTTCCCTTATATGCAATTATGGACTCTCACTTGGTTGAGGTTAGGTATCTCGCACCCGCAGGGAGAGCTCATTCAATTTTTGCATTTTCAGGTATATTCAAATCTACAAAATTTGTACAATTTCTGTTTGCTATCTACTCAGATAAATAGATTTATTTACTATTAAGTATTTGTGATGATCTTTTGTGTAACTATCATTTGTTGGGCAGCAGCCAAACCAGTGAGTAGAAAGTAAAGGCTTCCTTTTCCACTTATAAGGTTAGTGGCCAGGAAAGTGGCTTTACCCAAAACAATTATTCCCCTAGGCCAGCAATAATAGATATAATTAAGCTTCATTGCTTTTTTTCTTTCTCCTCTTAAGGCAGGAATCATAGTTTCCCTGAAGTGGAGCAGGCATGATTCCAGAGACATCTATAAATGTCTCTCTCTTGAATCACTTGTCTATCCATTAGACAACCCATGTGAACATAAATAACTTAAAGTCAGCATCACCTTGCATACATTTGTATTTCCTATTTATCTTAGATATCAGATCCTTATCAGACATATTTGATACAAACACTTTATCCCAAATGAAAGCTTCTCTTATTTTAGTTCAAATGCTTTGAATTCATGCAAGAGCTTGTAAAATTTAAATATTTTTAAAAATTTTGCCATCACCTCTGTCTCTTGCTTGATTAGGAATTCTGTACTTAGCGATAGTTGTAAAGGTACCTCCATTGCTTTTCCTCAATTAAAAAAAATGAAATGACAGTTACATTTAAGTCAAGTATCCATTTGGAAATAATTCATCATGGTATGTGTTATAAGATATTGGTCTCAATCTTTTTTTTTTTTTTTGGTAGATCGCTTTATATTTTTCCCCATTACGATTCTTGAAAAAATAGCCAATCTCTTCCTGTGTAGCTTGTTCTTCTATTTGTCAAATGTGAGAAAACTGATTTAGTCTTGATTTTCTGCTCTATTTTACTTAACATTTTTTAAAATCAAATATTAAATTGCTTCAATGATTATGATATTATAACATTTTTGAATAGTGGGACTGCTATTCTTTCTTTGTTCGTAATTCTCCTATTTTCTTTGAGATTCTAAACCTTTTGTTTATCTAAATAAATTTTGTCACTATTTTGTTTATCTTGATAAGGTAACCTCTTGGTACCTTAATTAGTATGCACAAAATATTTAAGGAAAAATTAGGTATCGGTCAATCAATAAGCTTGTATTAAGTGTTAAGACAAATAAAAGGAATCTTTCCTGCTTTCAAGAAAATTATTAGAAACTACTTTGTCTAATTTTGTGTTAGTAGAACTCACACTGCAGAGGAGAAAAAATACTTGTAAAGACAAAATGATAAGCCATGAATCCAAAAGAGTGAATATGAAGCATGCCATTTACCTCCTGGCAGAGAAGTGATGAATTTAAAATGCATGAAGAGACATACATTTATAGGCATAACTAACATGGGAATTTGTTTGGCTGGGCTACAATAGATATGTATTGAGATATTTTTCTCAAATCTTTTTTTTTCAACTTGCCCAAAGGTAGTGGGGATGGGAGAGCTTAATTTTGAAAAAAAAATTTTTTACTCAAAAATAAATATAAATATATTTATGCATAAATATATTTTATATAATATATTATAAATATACATTTATTATAAATATATATTAGTATTATATGTAATATAATATATCATAATATTATATATTAATATAAATATATAAATAAGTAAATAAATATTATATATAAATATAAATGCTCAGAAATTAAAAAAGTACTCAAAAATATTACTCAAAAATGAAAATCATTTACAAAAATATACATACAGAAAAACCAATTAAGCAATTTAAAAAGAGAACAAAAGAAGAAATCTTGAGAATTAAATGGGAAATAGCTTGAATAGAAAAAAAGATTTTAGAAATGATAAAATATAAAGCTAATTCTTTGAAAATACTAACAAAAATCTGTGTAACTTTACTTAGTTGTTTTTTAAAGAAGAAAATCAAATTGCCAAAATAAAAAGAATTGTTGTAAGTTCTCCTTTTGCATGTAATGTCATGCAGCTAAAGAATTTCTGAAGTGAAAAAATATTTTAAATATTTTCATCAGCAAAACAGGCGATTAAAAAAATGAATTTGACATGCACTTAAAAAAATCTGACCAACAAAAACCTAGTAGAAATCAAGAAAATTAGTGAAGAGATTAAAGAAATTTGCTGAAATTAAAAAAGAGGTTAATAAAGTTTAAAGTAAGAGCAACATCGAGTTGTTAAGTCAGCATAGGAGTTGATTTTCAAGAGCAAATGATTAAATAAATTTAGCTAACCTAATTAAAAAGGGAGATTTTCTTAATTTAAAAAAATTCATAAACCCACTATTCTATTTTGTTTATTTTCAGAGAAAACCTCTTTCTTCTGAGGACTTTCAGTAGCATTCAAAAGTTTTTGATATATTATATCAGAGTTATGATTCACTTTCACATACCTGTTAATTCAAAGATCGCAGAGTTAGAGCTGGAAGGGTATGTAAGAAGTAACTTAGTGCAAATGCTTCATTTTATGGATGAGAAAACTGAAGCCTAGAAAAGTTATGTTACTTACCCAATGTCACACATGTAATTTATGGCAGAGATTTAAAAAGAGGTCCCATGACTACAAATTCAGGGCTTTTTCCATTGCACCGCTCTGCTTTTAACTATGTCTGTGATTTGTTCTTTAACCACTTATTATTAAGGATCACATTATTAACTTTTCTTTTCGGTCTCTACCTTTTCTTGCATTCCTTGCATAAACTGCTACTTTACTTCATTATTGTCTTAAAATGGTTCATATTTCTCCCATTTGAAAATAATCTGTCCTTGTCTTGGTACATGGTTTATTTTTGGAAGATAAAATATGATGAGGAGTACATATATTCTATATTTTTCCATTCAGGAAATGTCATACATCTTTGAAAACTAAGTTTTCAATAGTCTGTTCAGTACTATGTTTTCTTTATGTTTAACTTTCTGTTACTTTTATCTGGTTCTGAGAGATAAATATCAAAATAGTATCTTTATATTATGTCATAAAATATATCTTTTCAAAATTCAGTTAAATTTTCTTCTTTTATTTAAATACCATGCTGTTTAGAATACACACACACATAGCATATACATATACATGTATATCATGTGTGTGTGTGTATATATATATATGTATATACATATAATATTGTTATATTTTCTATGGTATTTTAAAGCATAATTTTGTTTCTCTGTTATCTCTCTTGATGTTGTAAATTTTCATTTTTACTTTCCTAAGAATGTGATTGCAACTCCTGCTATTTTTGTAATTACTTGAGAAGTAGTAAATTTTGTGGCAGTCTCTTAATTCTATTCAACAGGTCTATTTTTCGATGTCTTCCTAATTGGTATCAAATTGTTATGTTTCATTTGCCATTCTCTCTTTTTTGGGAGGACTACGTAATCCATTTACAGTAAAGTTATGTTTATGTTCTTCCATTTAATACTTTTGTAATTCTTTATCTGCTTTTAATACAATACTCTGTCCTTGCAACTAATTTTACTTTCAGTATTTTTATGTAAGTTTTTCCCTCAGGTACTTGCTCCTGTATTCATTTACCTAATCACTCCTTTGAATTTACTTAGAATTTTCATTTCTCTTTCTTTTGTTTATCTTTCTCCTTTTTTTATTCTTCATTTTCCTAGCCTAGATAGCCATATGTTCCAAAATCTTAGCTTCTTACAACAGTTTTATATTGAATGAAGGAAAGAAAGAAAGAAAGCAATTATTAAATAGTTACGATGTTCAAAATCCTGGGAATATAACAGGAAAGCAAGATAAGGTAACCATTGATATGAAGGAGCTCTCTTTCCAAAGGAGGGTCTTGATTAATCTTATGTAAGAGTCATTGGTGGTGCCTTTTTCCAAGGAATTTTCATTTCTTTGTCCTCCTTTTTTTTAAAAAAAAATTCTACTGCTTTCTAGTCTTTCAAATTCTCACAGTCATTGATAGTACCTTTGCTTAATCATTCTTATTCTCTGTATGTCCTTCATGAAAATGTAGTTTCTGGAATTCCAAATATTGAGCTTCCTTCTTTAATCTATTTTTATATTATTGCATCTTTAGACCTCCCTCCAACTTCTTTTTTATGTATAAATGCAGGCATATATGTGCATGTGTATGTTTGTGTTTATTTGTTTTTAGTGAGGCATTTTTTTTCTGCTATGATTTACTCTTAGAAATATTAATTTGTAAAGAGCATTATTGTGTGGTCAACGTCATGTTATATCTGTAGTCATGAGATTTGGTACTTGCCCTGTTCTTTCCATAAACACTCACTACTCCTAAGGTTGTGTTATCCGTAGTTTGGATTGCGCCCCCATCCCCACACCCCACTCCCAAGTAAAGATACATAATCCTTGAGGACACATAATCCTTACTGTGAGGTGGGATGCACTCTTGGGAATTACAACCCTTGCTTGGAGAGAGTTGTCTACATATTCCTCTCCTTATGAAAGTCATAAGATTCTGTCTCTTTTTGCACATATAGACATCACTCTACTATGGGAGTCTACTTCTATGGAACATGATCTTCGAGATTGAAAGCATTATCCCAGACCATCACTCTTGTGTCTAGCCCAGTTCTCATAGCCATCATCCTAAAAAGCAACCCCTATGGAGGACAGATCCACCATCGCCATCAACTGCCAATCAATTGCCACTTACAGGATAGGGAAACAAACCTAGCTGAAACAGTAGGGTGCCCTGAGAGGGAGAGAAAAAACCATATGTGCCAGGCAAGTAGAACCATAGCCACCGCCCTGACCACCATCTCTCCAAAGACCCTGATGGAATTCATTAGCCAAGTACTTTGGACCCAGAAACAACTATATTCCTCACACCACCAGACCTGCTTCCAGTCAACCTCCACAACCATTCTTGAGGGGAGTAATCATTACGGAGAAGGGGCCCAAGTCCTTATCACCACCATCAACAACTTTTAATCAACTGCCATCAATGGCTAGATAGGTGTAAACCTTCCCCTCCCCACCCCAGACTACCAGCCTTGCTTCCAGCCCAGTCCTCATAGTGGTCATCTCAGGAGTCAGCTCCTATGGAAAAAGGCCAGGTATCACCACCAAAGGCTACTTGCAGGCTGGCCAGCTAGCGTAGCTGAAGCAGCAAGGCACCCTGAGGGAGCAACAAGAGACAGTATGTGCCAGGAAAGTAGAACCACCACCACCACCACAATCTTTACTACCATCTCCTAACAAACCCTAATAATAATGACAATAGCTAATGCTTATAGTGTTTGCCATGTGCCAGGCACTGTGCTAAGTACAGTTATTATCCCAACTGATATTCACAACAACCCTGGGTGCTATTATTATAATATCCATTTTAAAGGTGGGGAAATTGAGGCAAAGAGAGATTAAGTGATTTGTCTAGGGTTACAGAGCTAGTAATTATCTGAGACTGGATTTTAATTCATGTTTTCCTATTGGGCAGCTAGTGGCACAG
Source organism: Phalanger gymnotis (assembly GCA_028646595.1). Classification (NCBI taxonomy): domain Eukaryota; kingdom Metazoa; phylum Chordata; class Mammalia; order Diprotodontia; family Phalangeridae; genus Phalanger; species Phalanger gymnotis. Next base: position 351,332,374 of record CM053624.1, read on the forward strand.
TGGATAGAGTAACAGAGATGGAGTCAGGAACACGCATCTTGAGTTCAAATCTGGTGTCAGAAACATCTCGGCTGTGTGACCCTGGGCAAATCATTTAACCCTGTTTGCCTCAGTTTCTTCATACGTAAAATGAGCTGGAGAAAATGGCAAATCACTTAACCCTGTTTGTCTCAGTTTCCTCATATGTAAAGTGAGCTGGAGAAAATGGCAAACCACTTATGTTAACCAAGAAAACCTCAAATAGGGTCATAAACAGTCAGCTATAACTAAAATGGCCAAACGACAATTAACAACAAATAACCAAACAGTACTTCACTTACTATTTCATTTAAATATGAGAGAATCACTGTCATTGATTAGTCTTTTCTTGAAATATTTACTTCTTTAAATCTTACCTACATTTTAAAAAAAATTTAAAACATTCTCCATCCTTTTACCCCAGGAATGCCTGAAATCTCTTTTCTTGAACATCTCTATCTTTTTCAATGATGACTAGACTCAGCTTTGTATGATAGGTTATTTCAGCTTAAAATTTGAGCTCCTTTGAGTTTTGAAATATCCCGTTCCATCATTTTCTTTGGTTTCTAGAGGCTGTAGAATAATCCTAAGTTGTCTGAATTGATATTCCTTCATAGCTATTTCTCCTAGGTACTTGCAAATTCATCATTTGACATTGAAATTCCAAAATATATTCCTCGGAGTTTAAAATTTGTGTTATTTTTTCTCTCAGGCAGCAATGTGTCTTCGATCTACTACTACCTCATCTTATATATTTAAATTTTATTTGTAGCTTTCTCACATGATTTCCTATAATATAGCATTCGCGTAATGACGTTTATTTAGTCATTCTCTTATCTATGAGCATCTATTTGATTTCAGTTCTTTGCTATTGCAAAAAGTACTGCTAAAGATATGTTTGTATAGATAGGGGATTTCTTTTTATCTTTGACCTTGTGGTGAAATTCTGTCAAAAGAATCTCTGTGTCAATAGACATGAACATTTTAGTCCTTGCTTAGAAGATTCAACTTAAAGGATTTAAACTTGCCAAGAATGATTCCAAATTTCTTCCCATTAGAGTTTTTCCAAATCAACATTCTATTAATGACTCAAGTGTGCCTATCTCCCCCAAACCCTTCTTACGTGGCTCATTCTCATTTTTTTTGGTAACCTTTCCTAATTTGCAGAGCATGAAGTGAAACTTCATAGTCATTTAGTTTTAAATTTCTCATATTATTAATGATTTAATAACTGGAGAGTAGGGTGCTATAAATGAGAAATTATGAAATTTCCGCATAGTCTGCTAGTGTATTCACCCCACCAAAGGATTACCATATCAAGAAGTCTAATCTGATTAGCCAATTGACCTTTTCCTAAGAATGGTCTTTCAAGAGTATCTGGGGAGAGTGTTGCCATCGTGTTGGTTTTATTTGGTTTGGTTTATTTGTGGTTGAACCTATGATTTCATCGGTATAGGGAACTCACAGTGAAGAAACGCCTTCTACCAAGGCAGATTGGCACCTGCTCTGCAGTTTAGTCTTAGAAAATTGTCTGGGCTAAGTCATTTTGACTATTACGAATAGGCTAATTACTACAAAAGACATATGAAGGAAGACACTATCTGCACCCAGAGAAAGAACTGATAAATTGAAGTATGCGTAGAATGACTTTACATAATACACACACACACACACACACACACATACATATACATATACACACATTTGTGTATAATGGTAGCCATCTCTAGGGTGGGGTGAGGGACAAAAAAGGAAGAAAAACAAATTTACATGATAAATTTATTATATATTTAAAAGGAACAGCAAGTTATATGTAATAGATTTGCAGTTTCATGGGCAATCATCTTTTTATTCTATTATGCTATAGAAAGGATAATTTTATTTCATAAATTAAAAATAAAATTAATAAAAATTTTTAAAAGGAAGGAAAAATAATTAAAAAAATGGAAAGAAAGGAATTAAACTCAAGACAAGGAGGTTTTATTTGACCCTACAAAGTAAAAGGGTGTTACTTGAGCTTCTCGAGTAGTGAAGGGAGATCACAGCTATATTGGAGTATTTGAGAAATTATACCTTGGCCTAGGCTATTTCCTCCATAAATTTGTAACTTGTTTGAAGCCAAGTACATGTAACATGTCTTTTCTCTGTTCCCTGATTAGTGTTAGCTCCAAGGTGAAACTTTACATGATGATATTCCATATTATAGGGAATTTTATAATTTATTTCTTATTTATTTATTTATTTTATATTTAGAGCCTACAAAGTATAGATGATAACCTCAGTTAATAACAATGATCATTTTTATAGAATTTCAAGTTTTACAAATCACTTTATTCATATTATCTCATTCGATCCTTACAACAACTCTACAAGGATAATGCTTTTATTATCCCCATCTTACAGATGAGGAAACAGGGACTGAGAGAGATTATACAAATGGTCTAGGGTTCAACAGCATTGATGTTTGAGGCAGGATTTGAACTCAGGTCTTGACTAGTCTAGCCTCCTATCCACTGTGCTACCTAAATGCATTACATAATGAACTTGGAGTGGAGATCTGGGTTCAATCCCACCTCAGCTATTGTACTAATTCTATGTCCTTGAGACACTTGGTGACTTTTTTTTTGGTATTCCCAGCTCTTAGCACACAGTAGCTGCTTAATAAGTGTGTATTGTCTGCCTGGCTTGTTGGTTGCCTATGTGACCCAGAGTGTGTCACCTAACATTTCAGAGCCTCAGATCTATCATTTATAAAACAGGGATAATAACATTTGCAATAACTGGCTTTTCAAATATTAGCATGTATTCAACCTTTGGAGAGGGTGCAAATTAAACACTAAGAGCCAGGAAGGTGGTCTTACATTTTTCTCTTAGAATGTAGTTTTGAAAATTCAAGCCAATTTCATCTTGTTCCTGGTCCCTCCTGATTCTCCAGGGACTGTTAGTTGAAATCGATGCTTCTCACTGGCTACCCAAATGGTACCTGAAAAGAAAGATGCTACTTTTAGCTAAATGTGAATCCAATTGTCCCAATCCATTCTTCAGTGTAAATTCAGTACTTTCAAAGATCTATGAATTCTTTTGGAGCACTCAGGTCTTCATTACTTCGTGCCTGAGTTAATAAGCCTGAGTGGGGAAGTCTTTACCTTTCGCCTAGTGAGCTATTTAGTTACTCTCTAATCTGGTTTAGTTTCCTCTTCCTTTTTCTAATTATGGCCTATCATACCTGACAGAAAGAACTACCAGAAAAGGATTTACACTTGAATTAATAGAAAGCAAACTCTGGGCCATATTTCAAACCACAGGTTTGTTCTTTTGTTTTATGATGGGAAGAGAATACAAAGCAGCTGATGTTTTGGTAAATAAATCAATCCCTAATCCAAATGGGAATGGAGAGATTAATTCCTCTGTAATAAAACAAAATAGGATTTTTAAATGGATCTGTATTCAGACACACCCACACCCACCTTCAGGTACTCAGCCGTCTCACAAAGGAATATTTGGCGTTTGTTCCAAGTTGTAGGAGAGGACTGAGTTTTCTGTCAATCAACAAAAACTAGGTTGTTGTGCATGTTCATGTGTGCATGAACCCCAAAATGGGAATGTGTGTGGGCATGTGCGTACGTGTGAGTTCTGGTGAGGGTGGAAGAGAAACATTTAAAGTTGTGAAAAGTCTGCAAAGTCACCACTGAAAACCCAAGTTTGACCTGTCATAAAGTCACTATTAGACCTTAACCAAATACCTTTAATTCTCTAGACCTCAGTATCTTCATCTATAAAACGAGGTAGCTGGATTTGGAACCAGAAGAACTTGTTAAAAATCTTGTGTCTGCCATTTAGTGACTGTGTGATCTGGGACCTATCATTTAACTTCCCTGTGACTCAGTTTCCCCATTTGTAAAATGAGTGGACTGAATCGAATCATCACTAAGGTATCATTGAGCAGTAACACCTATGGCATTTTTGAGCTGTATAAATTGAAGACCACTTGCCTCTAGAACATAGGATAAACTAAATGCCAGCTAAGCGTTAACCATACAGAGATTCTCATGAGGCAGCAAGGCAATAGAATGCTGGCTTTGGAGTTAGGAAGACCTGAGTTCAAAACTAGCCTCAGACATATACTAACTATATGACCTTAGGCAAATCATTAACTTCTGTTTGCCTCAGTATCCTCATTGGTAAAATCAGGATAGTAATAGCACCTACCTCCCAAGGTTCTTGTGAGGATTAAATGAGATAATATTTGTAAATAAGTGCTTAGTAAATACTTGTTCCATTCATCTTTCCATCATTAATGAGAAGAAATCTATATTAAACAGAATTCTGTAAACTTTGATACACATTAGAAGCAGAACGACATAGTGGAGAGAGGTCTGGTCTTAGAGCCAGAAAGAGTTCAGAAGACTTGGTTATCACATGTACTGGTTGTGTGACCTTGGACAAGTCTCTTAATCTCATGTTCTAGGACAGACCTTAGGTTATTTTAGGGCCACATTAAAATAAAATAATTATTCGAGGGCCGCACCTAGAATAAAAAATACAGTACACTAACAGAAAGCGGGGGAACGTGCGTCATCATTATCACAGACAAAGATGTGAAGTGCAAAAACAAACACAAAACAACAAAGTGACGACACAACAGTATAAAGGTAGGTGCTTACTGACTAGTCTACATCGTATGGATGGAACGCATCCCACGGATCGATTGAAAATTCCACCCGATATGTTCCTTCCATAATACTGCTTAAAAACACCAAAGAAAATTAACATCAATGAGATTATTAGTGATAGAATTAAAAAATCTAACATGCATTCCATGCAAATTACTATTTTATTTTTTTGCTCATGAAAATTAAAACCCACAGGTAGGCAACATAAAATTGCACTGCAGGCGTGGGCGGTATTTGGACGGCCCTACTCTAGGTAACTCTTTAAGTCTCTGTTCAGAGATTTCGTTGATCATTATCAATAGAGGGAGTTCCTCAAAGGCATTCCTGCCCCAAGTTCAGTTCCTATCACTTCATATCTGTAGATCTGATCATAGCCTTCCAAATTATTAATGACCTCCTATTGCCTTAATATCCTTTCACCTCTCAGACCTGGCACTGTCTTACCTTTCTATCCCTATATCATGTCATTCTCCTCTATATACTTTGCTTTTCATGCAAGCTAGATCATTCTTTGTTACCCCTAATGCTCTCTGATTCCCAATTTTCTCTCTTCATACATACAATTCACTGTCCTGAATGCTCTTCTTCCCCTCTGCACCTGAATAATTCCTACTTTAAAGCCCAATTCCAAAGCCTCCTCCTCCATAAGGCCTCTGATCCCTTTCCCCACTTTAGCATGTCTTGGCCCCTTGAACTTCACATAGCACCATGTTTTATACCTTTTTGCAGATGTACTAATTACCTAAAACTGAGTATTCATTATCCATTTTTCATCACATCTCTCTTCTAGATACTACTGTCTTGATAGCAGATATTAGGTCTTGTCTAAGTTTTACATATTATCCAACAAGCATCATTGCTTTGTACAAAATACACTTAAATACAGAGAATGACTTGATTTGTAAATAGCAGCTTGTTGCCAGGCAAAAGGATGGTCTTAAAGTGTTAGAAAACTTTTTATTCCCCCAGGTACATTAAACATTTCCCACCACAATCTTATTTGCACTATTCATTTTCTTAATAATCCTTTTTTTGATCGATAGTACAAAAGCAAACTTCAGCCTAACTCTCCTTGAATCACTGTAAATTCCAAATTAATGGGGTCTGCATTAATAAGATTTGAATTTATTTAAATTCCTTATTTTTGTGCATAGTGAGCATAGCTAGGTTGTAACATGTTACTAACAAGGACTTGCAAGGAAGAAGCAGCATAAAAGATATCATCAAGATGGGTGCAACCCCTCCCCCCACTGCAGAAGAGGCAGGCAAGCTGTGGACTTAGATGGAGGGAAATAGAAAACAGATGGGCAGCCTAAATGTCACACCCATGTAATCGTGAAACATTTGCTTGGTAAAGAAGAAGACCGTCAGTGCCTTGGTAGGTCCTCTTTGGAAGGTTTATGTAATTTCATAAATAATAATTGCACAGTGTGAAAAGTCATAGATGAACTGTGCTTTGTATCTATGGAGGGAATATCCACATTTTTGAGATTGGAGATCCATGGATGGACCAAACTATGCTTTCACTTAATTGATTTCCAAAATTGTTAAAATTAATTCTTATAAATAACTTACAAAAAGTTGCTTTGGCCATACTTCAAATACAATTTAAAATGCCATAACTGATAGGCCTTTTCAAAAATGTATTTCTAGGTAGAATTGACTCTTTGGAAAACACTGGTGAGTTTTTATGGTTTTTGTCTGGGTCAGCAGAAGACAAAAATTTCCAAATTGTTTTGTACTGTTCAAACTAAGTCTCCCTCTCTGTGTCTCTCTCTGTGTCTCTCTGTGTCTCTGTGTCTCTCACTCTCTGTCTCTCTCTCTCTCTCTTTTCTCCTTCTCTCTCTCTCTCTCTGTCTCTGCCTCTGTCTTTCTCTCCTTCCCTTCCTCCCTCCATTGGCCAGTGTTGTTTTCATATAAAGAAAGATAATACAGGAGAGAAAGAGAGAGAGAGAGAGAGAGGGAGAGAGAGAGAGAGAGAGAGAGAGAGAGAGAGAGAGAGAGAGAGCGAGCTCAGAGGGGATTTGACATTAACATTCGATCATAACGCTGCATGTGTATATCCCTTATTAGTTATCATCTAGTAAGTCTTCATATTCTGGATGAGGGTAGACAGAGCCCAGTACATAAAAGCTTTTGTGGAGTACTATGATTTTAAAGTCCATGTTTAGAGATTTCAATGCCTGTGGTATTATAACAAAGGCTACATGTATATTTTAAAACAGTAAATTGGGGGTTTAGTCAATTATGTTATTCAAAGGTAAGTCTAAGTGCCATTTTTGATGATTCAGCTGTCTCTTCTAAATCTTCTCTAATCTGTCTTTTGACCACATCATTCAACTGAAACTGCCTTCTCCTAAGGTCCCAACGAACCCTTAAATACCAAATCAAATGGCCTTTCCGAAGCCGCTACCTCCCTGACATCCCTTCAACCTTTGACACAGTCATTCTTCTTCTTCTGGATATTTTTTCTTCTCTAGGGTTTTTCCAATACTGTTCTTTCTCAGATCTCTTCATATTCATCTAACTTCTCTTTTTGAGTCTCCTGTCTTATTTCTTTGCCTATGGTACACCCATAATTAGTGGCACAGCCCTAAGCCCTCTTCTCTTTCCATTTCCTATTTCCTCTTTTGGTGACTCCATTGGATACCATGGGTTCAAATATCAGCTCTATGCAGATGATTTACAAATCTAGATACCCATCCCTAGTGTCTCTGCTCAATTACAATTAATGGAAGTCTAACTGCCTCATGTACATCTCAAATTTTGTGCATTGTAGACATCTCAAACTCAGCCTGTCCCAAACAGAATCCATTATCACTTCCCCAAATTCTACCCCATTCCAAATGTCCCTGTTACTCTTTAGTGTACCCAGTCACACAAATTTGAAACCTCAATGTCATCCTTGTCTCCTCACTCTCACTTACCTCACACACCCAAATCATTACTGAATCACGTCTCTACCTTGACAGAATCTTTTGTATTTCTTCCTTCTACTCTGACAGTCACAACCCTAGGTCAGGACCTTATCACCTCAGACCTAGACTATTGTAATAGCTTTCTAACTGGTCTCCCTGCCTCAAGTCTCTCCCCACTCCAATTCATCCTCCACTTGGCTATCAAAGTGATTTTCTAAAGCATGGGCCTGATCATGTCACTGTTTCTCCTCCAACTTCAATCATCTGGTCAACGAATGTTATTGGCTCCCTATTACCTTTGGGATAAAATCTTTAGCAGATCATTTAAAACCCTTCGTAACCAAGCCCCCTTTTCACTTTCATTCCTTCTTCTTTCACTGTACTTTATTCCACCCACTTTAAAATTAGCTGCGTAGTCTACTTGTAGTTTTTGAACAAGATACCCCATTTCCATGCCTCATATTGGCTGTCTCCCATGCTTGAATGCTCTGCTTCTCATCTCTGCTTCTTGGTTTCTCTGGCTTCCTTCAAGACTCAGATGAAATCCCACCTTCTTCAGGAGGTCTTTTCCAGTGCCACCTTCTACTCCCTCACACCAGCTACTAGTGTTTTTTTCTTTTCTTTTTTCTTTTCTTAGTTCTTTTTTTCTTTTCGGATGACTTTAATCTATTCTGTATAAATCCTATATGGATCTAGTTATTTTGATGTTTTATTCCCAAGTAGAATGTATTTTTCTTGAGGTCTGGTAAGTTTTATCCTTCTTTCTTTGTATGTTCAGAGCTTACCACAGTATGGTACATAATTAGCACTTAATAAATACATGTTGACTGACTAGATCACTTAAGAGACCATGGTGGCAATGCAGAATACTGTTAGTGTGTAATAATTGTATGTGTGTTTTCCCTTCACCATCAATGAGGAGCAATATGTATAACAAGGACAAAATCATCAGGAATTGGCCCCAGCGCAATGAAATTTAAGGTGTGCTGCTAGCACTTGCATTTGATAAGATAATTGACCTTACTATCATTAGCAAAAAAATAATTAGTCAGAATCTCACCCTGGGATAATCTTGCCCATGTCCTTGCATAAACTCTTCATGGAAGACATATCTAATATGTTACTTGAGATCTACCTATTTCTAGATCTTTTAACATTTTGTGGATAATCAGAGAAACATTTTGGGCTGTCTACCTCTTATCCTTTGTTCTTATGACAATCAGAAACATTGTTGGTTAAATTAGTTGCCTTTCATCTCATATATATGGGAGTTGCCTCCATAGGTGCACATCACAGTTCAACTATGCCTTCTCGTCCTGTGTGATTCTTATTCCTGAAATCCCATGTCTTAACAAAATGAGAGTTTTGTGAGCTGGTCTAGGAGCCTAACCACTATGGATAAGATTGTTCCCATGGGAAAATATGTTTGGAGTTCCAAACAACTGATTTACAGATTTTATGATACAGCCCTTCATAAATTGGGCAATGCCTGTATTTCCACGTAATTCTCTGGTATATTTCAACCACATGCTCCTTTAAAGAAATAATGTGCTTGGTACGTGACTGAAAAAGTATCTGGATAAGACTCAAATGTATTATCTATAACAAACATCTCAATGTAACAGTGCTTTTGTTTTCTATTGTCCCACACTAAGACACATATAGTTCCAATAATACTTGGAAGACCCCTCTTGATTGATAATATGTCGAGGTGCATGCTGTCTGTTTCAGTCTTTGTTGTTCTTTACCTCTGCTCAGCAAACAATTTTCTGTTTGCCAGTTCTAAGCTAAAATGTGGAATACTAATAAAGCAAATCCAAACTAATAAAGCCCATTTTCTCTATATTAATCCTCTTAGTGTTATCAGGGTCTCACATCCCTAGATATGAATAGTACAGTCAGACATAAAGTAGGGAGATAAAAATAGGGATGAAAGAACCATTAACATACAAGAGTATTCAAACAAAAATATAATTGCAAAGGCTGAACTTAACTTGATTATTATTTAAAACATATGTTGGGTGGAGGCACTCATCTATGGAAAATATTTAATGCTGTCGAACCTCCACAAACTTTGCAGGAGCTACTTTTCAGCATTAATATAAAGGATTTATTCATCTTTATTTTAAGATGATATATTTGTTTTGAAAATGTTGCATTCTAAAAAAATCACATGGATCCTATAATTGTTTCCATAAAAGAATAGGAAGGCTGAAAAACATTAGAGATACTTATTTTTTCCCTCAGAAAAATTTCCACTAAAATTAAATTTCATTTAATTATAGGTACTCAGCAGTCTGTGGGTGATTTCCAATTATATCCCTTATGGATGTTGAGACTGGGACTATGTCAACTGAGTCCAGGTCAGTTACATTTCCAGGAAATGTCGGCAGCTTTCTCATGGATAGAAACTTGACCACCATTTGTACAAACTGGTTTACTTTTGGTATTTAATACAAGAAATGATGATACTGGTTTGTATCTAGGCACATAGAGACATCTGGATGCTGTGGTAAAGGCAGCCCATTCAAAATGAACTGTCACAAATCTTTATGTTTCTCTTTGTGGGTACATGTGTACTTAAAAACAGTACTCCAAAATTTTGAGATTGGTAGAGTCAGCCAACTTTTCCATGATTTCTTAAAACAGTGATGAAAGAAAAGGAAAGCTATACCATGCCTATAGTAGGTAAGAGGGGCCATTAAAGGAATAGACTCATCCCACTCGAGGCTTTTGTATTTATTCATTTATTTATTGAATGCCTTTGATCAATCCGTCAATAAGCTCTATTAAACACCTACTATTTTCCAGGCGCTATGCTTGTGCCAGGGATAGAAAGACAAAAATAAAACAATCCCTGCCTTCCATTCTATGTCCAAGTCACCAAACTTGGTATTATGGGAATACAAAGATGGTTAAGACACAGATCACATGGTTTGGAAACTGGTCTGACGTGTGGTTCGAGACAGAATTTGATGAGTATAAAAACTAAGGTACACACAAAGCATGATGGGGTTTCAGAAGAGAGAATGATCTCATTAGATTAGAGAGATAAAGGAAAGTTCTGAAAGATAAGGAGCATTTGAAATGAGCCTCAAAGGATAGTTACCATTTTGACATGTGGGGTTGGGTAGGTGAGAATACCTTGGGCATAGGGAAATCCATGAGTAAATGTTTATTTGAAAAAATGGGCAGTGAAATTTGGATGAAGTATAGGGTACATTTTGAGGAGTAGAGAAATGTGAAGCAAAGTGTGCAAGGTCTGACCAAGAAGAGAGTTTGGAAGATGACGGAGGTAAAAGTGAGATCCCCCAACCACAGGAGAAATGACAAAGGAGGAATAAAATTTGCCCAGCGTTTTGTACTTTTCTCACACGCTTCAGTTCACCAACGATCTGGATTTTCCTCCAATCTGGGTGATCCCTCTATCCTGATGAAGATTCAATACTTTGATAATTTTGTAGTCATTCTTTAAGAATTGGAGTGCCTGAAAATGTCCTCATTCTTCATGTGACTAAAGTGATGATGAACCTCTGTGGACCTAGCTGGTCTAAAGCAGAGGTGCGATCCCGTATCTACCTTACCGAACACACTGCAGTGGCTTCCTATCAATCCTAGTATCAAATATAAAACCCTCTGCTTGCCAGTAAAAACTCTTCATGAGCCGTCCCTTTGATTTCTGCCCAGACAATATCTGATGAGAGACAATGCTATAAGGGGAGAGGTGTTGTCCCCTTTCCCAAAGAGGCTCATGGCTGGCCTCACAAAAAAAAACAAACAAACCTTGACCCTTTGGCTTGACATTTTTCTTTTATTTTAGGTGGCAGAACTGTAAGCTATAATCTTGTGAGTTTTGAAAGGTCAAGAGAGGGAGATGCCCAAGGGCCTGAACATCCAGGAGTTTGGAAATTTAAGGTCTCTGGAGGGTAGCCCCAGTTTTTATTCTACAAGTTTAGTCAGTCAAAGAGACTGCTGGCCACTGTGTTAAGTTGGAACACAACCAGTTACAAAATTTGTAAATATTTTTCAAAATCTCTCTAAAGCACTTTAATGACATGTAATGATTCTCTCAGAAGCACGTTCTCCAATCTCTTCCATGTTGGGAATAGTCGTGGCTAAGTAGCTAATACACACTATGCAGGTGTATAGAGACTAAGCTCATTAGCAAGGTCCCCATTAGGTGAAGAAAGATCAAAAAAGGTGAATGTGGAAAGTAAGCCACATGATTTAGGTGGCCATTAGTGACTTATATGTGCATATTCTTTAAACCAGAGATCTACTGCAAGCCATATAACCCAAGAATTTTGAAAACAGAAAAATCTTATGTATCAATATATCTAGAGTAATATTTTTTTTTAATGACAACAAAGAAATGGAAACAAAGTGAATGTTCTTTTTGGAATGGCAAAACAAATTATGTTATATAGATACTGTGAAATGTTTCTATGTCATTTGAAATAATGAACATAAAATACAGAGAAACAAAGGACTTCTTATCTGAACTCTTAACAAAGAGGAGTATAGAATTAGGAAAACAATATATACAGTGGCTACAATAATGCAAATGGAAAAAAATACAAAAACAACAACAAAAGAAACTGATCCTGTAAATTAGTCATGACAAATGCTGATCTTGCAGTAGAGATGAG